>BGPR01000216.1:796500-847662 GCA_013235015.1 Araneus ventricosus | reverse complement strand
TTTGAACAGAACATGAAATAAGTTGAGCGAACAGCACAATTGATTATCGATATCAAATTATAAAACACTAGTAACGCAAGGAAATTTTATATTTTTATTCAACAATAATCTGTAAATCTGAAAAACTGATTTTTAAGAAATATTTCTTATGGCATTTTTTGTTTCGACATATATATTACGATAGTTTATTTCTCTATCTGAATTTCTTTGATCTTTGTTTAGTTAATCTTATAAAAAAGTTGTATTAATTTAGTATTTATTAGTTAACAGCAAAATTTTAACTTAAATTGCATTTTTTAAAAAAATATTTAAACATTTTTCCTGAATATCTCATACGAAAACCTCTTAAAGATTGCATAGTTGCAATCTCGTTAAAGGTGGAAAAAAACCCGCTATGGCAGCCACATAAGAAATTCTTTTTTTCCTTAACACTGGTAATTATCCATAATAACCGGCCAATGTGATAAATCGATTCGTCACTTTTAGAGGTTTATTATGATGGTTATTATGCATAATAACCGATTAATCAGATTAAGCATAATATATATGTGTATGAGAATTGTGATCAATGAATCATTATGTCTGAATATAGATTAAGAATTAAGATTTATGATTGATGACCCAGCCTTTGTTTAGTTTCTAGCGTATTGCCGACGTCAAGAAGATTAAAAAGAAATAAGATTAAAAAAAATTATCTTGTTATTTTACTGCTAATATTATTTCCATGGATATTCAAATGCTTCTTATATTTTTTAAATTAAAGTACCATTCAAAATTAATTAGAATATCTTAAATATAAGTTTAAATTAATGACTTTTTGATGATGAAAATTGTGAAACAATGCTGAAGTTCCACTTTGTGATATTTTAAAATTTTAATCTCTTATTAACATACAGATGACCAGCAACTATGTAGTAAAAAGAATTATTTCGATATCTTTATACATTCTCTTAACATAGGATTTTTTATTGATTGCTATGTAGATATTTTAAGTATATTTTCATTATTTTCTCAAAAGGAAGTTTTATGACATTATCCACATTTTAAAATACTCCATCACATTATATATTTAGCTACAATTCCGATACTTTCCTTCTATGTTGTATAAGCAAATATTAATACACCTTTTGCATAAATGAATCATTTATGAAGGTTAATTTTTGTATTGAGGGCCTCTTGCATAATTATTGCAATCTTTTTTCCAAATTTTTAATGAAAAATCAAGCAATTCCTGAATTGACGCACAAACTGTAATTTCATTGATGTTAAGAATGTACAATATTGTGTAGAACGAAAATATGTATTTAAAACACCTGGAAATATAGTTTTAATGGGCACGGAACGATTTGAAGTTTGACCATATTTGATTCATTTCTTACAAAAAAAATCCATTTTGATTATACTTCCGAATTGATATTTCACATAGATTTTGAGTTTTATGAGGACTTAATTAAAAGCCAACCTTTTCTTTTTATATGACTGTATGGATAGAAATAGACTGCTTAATATGTATTATACGTTATTTTAAAAGCACAAAAAGTACTTCCTTTTCTAGCCACTCAGATGTTAAGATTCAGCTTGTTTTTTCAACCCCTTAATCTATTAACCCCTTCTATCTAAATTTATGATGCATTTTATTGGGAAGTTTCTGTTGTATAGAATTAATTAAAGACTGATAGAAGACTTGAAATATTTATGCATTTCATGTAATTTTTTCATCGAATTGTGGTGTCTATGATGAAGCCACTCTAGATTAAGGGGACTTGGCACCCCAAAATTTTTTTCTACAATTTTGATCAAACTTATTTAATTTTGTAGTAGGTAGATGTAAACTGTGAAGAAACTTAAATTTCTAAAATCTTTTTCATTTTCAAAATTTAAATTTTTTAAAATTAAGCCTTTTTCTTAAAATGCTTCTTCTCATATAAGTTTTAATATTTTTCCCCATATTTTTTGAAAGGGACCTCTCAATGTACTTAATAGAAATAGGGATCGGATTTTTGATATCTTCATTAGTTTAGAAGAAAACAAATGTTCAAAATTTTGTGAAATTTTCTGAAAATATCAGTTTTTCACTTTGTACATTTTTTTAAAGAATTTCGAATCAAAATTTTTACAAATTCTTCCCTAATTCTATTACGCATGCATTTGTGAGTGAACAGAAAAAAATTCGAGCAATTAGAATGAAAAGAGATTGACTTTTAGCATTTTGTAGCAGACCAAATTTTGGAAAAAAGCAAACTGAGAAAAGCAGCTTTAAAGATTTTGACACAATAAAATTGTAATAAACACAACTTATATCAAGCTAGTTTTTTCTCAGGGCAATAACTTGACATTTGCAAGTCCTATGGTATCAATTTTATTAATCTATATTATTACCATAATTATTAATTAGCATCATTATATATAGGAATAATTAGAAAAATTTGACTTTTTCAAATTTTTTTAGTCAAAATATTTAATAAATGATCCGCAGTACTATTTATCAAATATCTATTATAACAGAGCAAAAATTTAAAACCATTTTATTGAAATTTTACTGACAGTGAGAAATTCAAACAAAAAGAGAAGCGAAAGCAGTGATGGTGATGATTCAAATTTGCTTAATAAATAATAAGAAGCTAAAGCAGTAAAACAGTAAACAAACAAAGAATAAACCGTTACTGTTTGAAACAATTGTCTTGCTTTGCTTTCATGGAAAAAATTAGGTGGCTTTCCAGCTTGCACAAGAAATATGCATGATTTAAACATTAGAAGTGGGCGTGGCACGTGATAACGTGTTAGACAAAATAACTCCATATCTCACTAATTATGTGTCTGATTGTTTTGAAACTTTCAGATTATTAAGTCAAAGGTTCAAGGATAATTTTCCACTCAGAATAGGAAAATCGGTAATTTCATAGATTTTCCGAAATTCTTAAGGTGCCAAGTCCCAAAAATAAGATATTTCGATACATGTAAGATGCATAAGAGGAGAAGGATTCTATGGTATTTTTGTGGGATTAAACTGTTTTTTTATTCCACACAAATGTTTTTTTTAAGAATTTTATTGTTTCGGAAGCAATTAAATACCAAACTTTTTTTTCTTTTTAATTTTCAAGATAACACTTGATAAGAATTAATTGTTCTTAGAAAATACATAATACGGGATTAATATGGGGTCTTCTATTGCCATATTAATTGAAAATTGCTAGCCAATTATTATTAATTAGTTCGTTATTAGCGTATTAATTGCAATGACTTTGCAATTAAAAAACTATACACGAAAAGCTAGAGTTCTATAGCAAAGAAATTGTTATTTAAGAGTTATAATTGTAAATAGGTATGGAATATTACACTGTAAAAAATATCCGTTTTTTTCCCGGACTTTTTCCGTATATTTGACGGTTTAAAGCTGTTTTGTTGACAAAACGGTTTTTCCCCGTTTTCCGCTCCAGCCATAAACGGTTTAAAACCGTCAGTTCAAATTCTATTTTTCGTCATATGGTATTGCTTTCCGTATGATAACTTTCCCTTTTCTTAAATGTAATTTTATTGCATTCATTTCATGTTTTTAGTAGGGTTCCATCTCCGCTATTGTTAACACATGTTGCAGTAACCTGTTGTCACTCATGAAAGCTAACCTTAAAACACGTGTTCTGGCAATAGTTGATTTTTACACCACTAGGTGGCGCCACTAGAGCTATAGTGACTTTAAAACTCAAATAGATTATTTTTACTTCACTTTATGAAGTCTCCGGTGGTCTAATGGTTAGAGCGACTGCCTTTTGTTTCTATGAACGCGGTTTCGATCCCCGGCTCGGAGGAGTTCGAAGTTTTGTCACCATCTTGCATCGAAATCGTCCAAGTAAGTTCAACTAAAAATTAGATTAATTGAAATTAATAATAAAGCCTTGATTAATTAATATTCCTAATCGATAATACACGTCAGCACGTTTCAACTCAACTCGAACAGAAGGAGAAAACAACTCAACTCAGTCGATGACGTCACTTACTTCGATGATTTAATTTTTAACGAGAAAACTTGATCTTATACGGTAAAAAACCGTTGTGACTACGGATTTACTTCGTAACTTTTACGGTTTTGCACAACCAACCCAGCTGCCGGTTTAAAACCGTAAATTTTACGGGATTTTTTTTACAGTGTAGTTTAACAAATATCTTGAATTTAAGTTTTCGAATTTTAAATTCATGATTTTAATGACATGATCAATTTTAATGATATTTTACAACATATGTCTTTGAAATTGAAAAAAAAATGGAAATTTATAAAAGAAATAATTCATTTGAAATATCTTCAAAATTAACCCTTTAGTTTCGATGTTCGCATGTATCCGAATTATGTTCGAACAGACAGCAGCATAATGCAGTTCATCAAACAGCTGTCTAATGCAGTGACGGAGTTAATTGAAATAGTGAATGATTTATGGAGTCCTGGAAAAAGATAAACATTTAATATAATTTGTTTCAATGCCACTTATAATAAACTGTTAAAAATTATTATAGATATTTAATGAAGTACGGAATTTCCTTGTAAAGCACAGTTTTTTAATTAAAAAATCCTTGTTAAAAAGATTCATGACATGCAATTGTGTTTCTTCTTAATATTTTACTTCAAAGTTTTAAAGAGAATGCCAAAAGATTATGGTAGAAATTCCAAGTTTTTCAATCGAGGTACACAAAATCATTAGAGTTTTTATCTAGGATATTACACGTGGTATGTTTTTCTGAAGCTGGAAATTTTCCTGGTTGTTAAAACAATCGCAGCATATTTAGTTCCCTATTAGTTGGTACACAGTTATATATACATTTTTCGATGATTTGAGAAATATTTTTTTGAATATTTTCATGGAAAAACCTTTGCCGTTTCCCCCTTGAGAACGAAGGACTCAAAATAGACTTTTTAATAGCACTAAACAATAGATGATACGGGCGTTTCTTGATTTATTGTATTTCCCTATTTAGTGATTAAGTCAATTTTAATTACGAAGTGTATACCTCAGTTACAGAGTAGTGGGCAATGAAAACGCTCCACCCTAGTTTTTTTCATACAGTAAAGCACCGTTTATAAGTCTCTTATTCATGCGTCTGTCATCACAGTCCGGATTCATTCGTTATCATTGCAATGATAAAGTACTTCGTTTACGCGACGCGAAGCTTTTGGCTATACAGTGTCTTCCCCCTTTCTGAAATTCACAAATTTTCTGCCTTGGTCATTATTTCTCCATTCCTATTAAGGGGAAAACTTTTACTAGAAAGCAGCCTCCTCTCTCCAATTTCTAAATAAAGGCCTACCTGCATTACATAAATCGTGGAAAATCAGAATTGTACAATTAGTATTCAAGATATGCAATAAAGATGTGATTTTTTCCCTTTTATGATAAATGTTTAATTTTAAAATTTATTATTGTTTTTAATATTATAAAACAGTTTATTAGAACTATCTTAAAAGAATTAAAATCATAATTTTAAAATGAATTTACATTAGTAGCATTAAATTTGAAATAACCAAAGCTGTTTATTAAAATGTGGATAACGCCTCGTTCCACGTCAGTCTCTTGAAAGACGTGTAAATGGTGCTTGACTCTATTTTATTCACGAAGCTGACGCAATCACTTAAAAAATGACGCAAGAGCAAAACCGAAGATGCATTTATGCTTTCTATTGCCAATCCATCAAAATTACATTCTTTTCAAAAGCATTATTTCGTCGTTTAATAAGCAACACCACCTATCTCAATTTTTTGAAATTTCAAAAAAGGAAGAAAATACTCAATTTTTCGCAATCAGTAACAGATATTTTTGAATTTTTTTCAAGTCTGGTATAAACATCTTATGTTTATACGAGACTAGCTGTTACCCGCGACTTCGTGCGCGAAGAATTTGAATTGTTATTTTTTTTAAATTCATGAATGTAAATGTTTCGTTATATGTAGAAAGGGGGAAATTAAAAGTTCTGACGGTTGATAATGCATAATTGGACGACTAACAGGAGTGTACTGTACATATGTTTGCCGTTATAGTTAGGTAAATTGTACTGAGCCTGGCAAATGCTAATTTTAAAGGGAATTGTTATCGTTTGAACTGGGATTGTAAATCCTTCGGTATTATCGGAATGCGTGGAATTTATCACTCTCTCCTCTCGCTATGCCAGTCATCTCAGTATCTAGCACGACTTTTGGTCCTAAGTGCGTAATTTGAAACCGTGTGCCATTGCGCAGTCTCAGTACATCGAGGTTACGTATGAATAGTTCTGGCACACCGAATTTTAATATCAGCTTGTCGGAAGGTATTCCTGACAATTCTATGGGATTGAAGAACTCTACAAAATATGATTTTACTTCCTATTTACTTTCTATTGCCCATTACCGTATCTACAGATAGATATTCTCTAATACATCCCTCCATTTGTGAAGTATTTTTTTTCCTTTATCTGATCTAAACTTTCATTAGCCAGCGCCAAAATTACCCATTCAGCAATCACTCTCTATTACTCTTATTAGCTTATAGGGCAGGATAAACCTTACTTATCAGTTCCTCTGTACTGTGAACAGTTTTGAAAAATTCCCAATTTAATACACTGTTTGAATCTGTCAATCGCCAAATCTATTTGGCAACTGTATCAAGTGCCAATTTCGAATCAGTTCTTTCTTCAGTAAACAAAACGTTGAATTCCGTGTTCTTTGGGTTTATGAAATTCTTCCTTTTTAAATCGGATCTTGTTTCTTTCTTTTAGGCATTTAAAAACAAAATATTATCAGAAGTATAAGAAAAATCGCAAAATGATTAGGTATTTTCTTTAAACTAAATAAACAGTTTTCTTTATGAGTCTCGTTCTTTCGTTTCTCAGCTCATTGAATGAAATGCAATTCACGTGCTTTTTATTTTTGTTCATAGCTTTCTTGTACCACGACTAATTTTAATGCATTTTGGTAAGACTTTCAGAATAAAATATCTTTTTCTTTGGGCATTGATAGAGTAAATAAGTTAAGAAAAATCACTAACTGGTTAAGTATTTTCGAAACACTAAATAAAACAATTTTTCGCCGCCGCATTTTCCGTTGTTCGGGAATTAAAAAACATTCAATGACCTTACACACTAATTAGGATTAAAATTAAACGCGAAAAATCGCACTGTAATCAAACTAACGTCATTGGCACATGCATAGTAAAAGTTGTATATGCTTAAAAATAAAAACTGCAGTAAGAACATTGACTTTGAGTTAATGTTCAAATAAAAGCAATATTTTCTTAATCACGCAGCACATGCGTTTCTGCCTCTGTTAATGAAACACGTGAATGGAGAATTTGATAAACAGTAAATTGGTCTGAACTTAATATTATAAGAATAGAAAGTATTGTTAAATATTGTGTTAAAATATATTTTTAAAATTAATAACAATCAGAGAAAATACTTTATCCCAATGGAATATCATTAAAAAGCTAATTTTCTACTCTTTAAGATGGCGTAGCAATTATTTTCTTGCAATAAATATTTCAGAAGTTATTGAAGAAAAACCGTCTAAGCATTAGGCTCAACAGCGGCTAATTTTCGTTATTTAATTAAATATCTTAAGAACTAATTAACTCTGAAAGTTTAAAATAGCACCGTTGACCTAGAAATGTGCTCTAGAATGCCGTGTGCAAATTTCATGTCGCTACGGTACACCGTTTAGGAGGAGTTCTTGTGACAGACAGACAGTTACATGTATTTTTTGCTTTATATTATAGATGTTAAAAAAAATTCAGAAATATCCACCATCGGATGCGAAAAATTGAGTATTTTCTTCCTCTTTGAAATAGCAAAAAATTGAGAGGAGTGATGTGATTTTAAACGGCGGTTTATGCCATATTCGTAAAAAATGTAATTGATGCGTTTTCATTGGCCGCTACAGTAATTTTATTTAAATTCTCCCAAAAATAAATCTCATTCAACGAGCGACAATATAAAGTGAGATATTAATCTGCAATAATCGATTTATACAATGTATGTTGAATTTTTTACTTAATTGAATCGGATTCGGAAAAAAAAGACAAAGCGCATATTTGTCCAGGCAGAGCCAGGTTTTTTTTCTTTATTGAGAACAACCACATACAACATTTAGTTTGGTATCTGGTGGCACAAAAATAGCAAGAAGGAAGAAAATAGACTTTCTTTCATGATTGATATTGTAACTGAGAATTTTCATTCCAGTACTGCCTATTAGAATCAAGAGTGAAAACAGAACCATTTGAATCAGTTTCTTTTATTCCAGATAAATTTTTAAAAAATTTACATTCATATATTTTTAAAACTTATATAAGATAGAAAGATAGTTCTTCAATTAAATTCAATAAAATATGATATAAATTATAATCAAATAGTATTTTTTATTTTTATAGTTTAATAAAAATATTGCTTTCAAATATTGTAAATAAAATGATGTATTTAATGTAGGATGTGAGTTACAATATATTTTATTTCAAAATAAGCTGTTTTAAATGAATTGTTTTTCTCTAAAATTATATGAGAAATTTTATAAATATAAATTTTCTAATTTATCCTAATGATATTAGTGTAATTTAAATATCTGAGAAATAGAATCATTCGTAATACGTTGCAGGTTTTAAACTGTTTTCATTCATGATTCGTATCAGAAAAATTCTGCAAAACTTTCGCGCTCAAATCACATAACAAATTGCAAAGCCAAAAGAAAACTCATATTTAAATAATAATATTAAAATTATACTCTTAGCAGCCATTTTGAACTCCGTAAAAGAGATTAACAAATGAAAATACTATAAACATGATGAAATAAAATATATAACGTATGAAACCATTTATTTTATGCCAGTTATGTTAATGTTTAAAAAAGAAATAAGATTTTAGCTATGATGATAAATATGAAAAAAAAACAACTTATAAGAATGATAATACATTAATTAGGCAAAAATGCAAAACATTCACTTTGACAATGAACACAAATTTAGATTTTTAAGATAAAATAATATCACAGAATATTATAGCTTGAAAACGTTATCAAAGTAAAATAAATTTTAAATGAAACTATATTTATTGTGCATTTTAAATGATACGAAAATCCATGATATGAATTCGAAATGAAGGTCGTTTAGTTAACTTTTTCGCTTAAAAACCTATTCAAAACTTCGTCTAGATTCATGACGCTACGTATAGCAATGTGTAATCGATGATCAACTGTCACACAATTTTGAAAACAGAAGTCGGAAGGAAGCTCCTTGAATATAAAACAATGAAAAATATGGATGGCTATTTAAATTTATATGCTGTGGCATCAAGGAGTTTTACTACTATCTCAAAATGATGTGAAAAGGTGGACAATATTTTCACGTCGTTCATTGAGTATTTAGATTGACGGAAGTGCGACAGTTTTCTCACGTTATTAAAATAATATATTTAGCGTTTTAAAGAATCAAGACGAGCTTTTTCTAAAAATTATTTCCTAATTTATTGGCACAAACATGAAATCAAAATTTGATGCCACAGATGACAAAAGATACAAAAGGAAATATTTCTGGAGCAATTTTTTTTCTTCTTGAAAAAATTGCACGCTGTAGAGTTTGTAAAATATTTTGGTGACTCTCAAATGAAAATGCATGTACTTAAAAATGAACTTAGGATTGAATAAAAGAGTGCAACAAAGAAATTTAGCATTTACAAAATCGGAAACAAAGTATAAATTCTTCACATAATGTAAGATTCCAAATCTAGTATAAAAGTTGAAGTAAATTTTCCAATGGAAAGAAATATTATATATATATATATGATACATTTTATAATAATAATTTCATGGCATTCAATTTTAAAGTAAGGAAAACAATGCGGATAAAAATTGAAAGGAATTAGTGAGGAATTTTGAAAATATATATACAGCGGAACTATTGATAGTGTTTCTAATTATGAAATTACTTATATATCGCCGTTTCTGAAGACTTTATATTTCGAAAAAGATTTATTATAATATACATTTGCAAACTCTTTGAACATCATAAAATATTTTAATAGCATAACAATATTAGCGTTAGAACTTCGAACAATATTTATTTACGTAATAAATAAAAAACTAAATAATTCTGTTGCGTTTCCGAAACATGTGCTGAAAATAGATATATATATAAACAATTGAAATTCAAATAATCATATAGAATATTTTATGACATATTAAAAAACTTTCAGAAAAATCAAGCAGAAAGCTCGAAAAATCAACCTATGAACATAATATCTGTCTTCTTACTTGAAAAAGCAATGCGTTGCGAAAAATATTGCATAATATTTGATTAACAGCATTGAATGAAATTTTTATTCCTAAATAAAAAAAAACTGCTGAAAAACTAATTTTTTTATTTAACCATTATTAGCACCTTATTAACTTATCACTTAACTCTTCTCAACTTTTTTGGAAATTATAAGAATTTAGCCGATATTTAAGAGCGAATAAAATCTTGTTATATGGTTGTTCTTATGTGAAAGTTTAGAGAAACTTAAAATATGGTTATTGCACGAAAACAAAACAATAAATAAGATAATTTAAAAGTGCTTTAGAACTATTGATAGGTATTATAAGATTTTCATGTTAAAAGTTTGATTAATACTGAAAATTTTACTTTGAGACTGCTCACACCAAAAATCAAATACAATGAAGGAACCTTCATTAAACACATTTTATATCTAATAACACATGATTAAAGAACATACAGATACAACAGTTTTTGAATCAAAAATATAGTAAACATTTTTTCTGAGAAGAAAATTGTGATTTTACGAATGATAAAATACACTTGAAACAAAAATATCTGATAATCAAAAACATTTTTCAGTGCAAAAACAATTGCTACAAATATCAATAATATTTTACATTTAAAATCCATGTTTTTAAAAACAAATAATTAATAGAATGTTTGAAGAAAATTGAACAGGTGAGATAAGTGAGGGAATGCACGTTCAAAATATGCTGTAAAATTGGTATAAGAAATTTTCACAAAATAAAACGTGTATCTGGCACCTCTAGAATTTAACGAATTTATAGATTTTTTGTAAATTCATAGATGGATTTTTATTAATTCATATACGAATTGCTTTTATATTTGAAAAATATTACAATTTAGCAATGATAAAGCACTAATTTGAAAATTAAAATCTAGAAACGTAAATAAGTTAATTCTCTTAGTTATTAATTTTCCAGTCATTTAAATATTGTTTAACTACTAGAAAAATATTCTTGATTGCAAATCATTCCGCAAAGTAGAAAACAATTGCAAAGATTCCAGTTAAATTACTTTCGTTTAAAATATCAAAAGGCGGTCTAAATGTTATATAGAATAATATTATTACTTTATTTTGCTATAACATGGGCTCCTGTGAGAGTGCCTAACAGATTCCACGAGCATATATTGAAAATGAATTATCAAAAGTATCAAAACAAATTCGTGCACAACCTTTAATGAACGTAAAAAGGATTTAAACAAACACAAGTGGTGACCTCTCTGAGGAATATGTTTATTCAAAACATAAGGTTAAAATACAAAATTGAAGTATTTTAAATAAAGCGATAAGTCGGATATTCTTTAAAGCAAGTGAAATTTATGTGTTTACTTATTTAGAGAAAAAAGTTTAAAACTTTAATAGCCTCTTTGAAATTTAATAAAATTTTTGAGTTAATTTCTAGAAGTATATTTTAAAAGTATTTAAAATTTCCTGAAATTTTTTCAATAAAAAATCCTGAGAAGCTTGTTTCTTCAGGCAAATTAAAGATCCAAATTGTTTATTAAGAAATACAACTATCATAGAAAATACTATGAAACGAAAAAAAAATGGGAAAGACGCTATTTTGTAGGAATATATAATAGAGATAATGAAATTGTCCGGAAAATTTTGATATCTAATGTTTCTAATACATATAAAGAAATAGTACATCAAAATTTCGAGAAAGAAAAGCGAAAATTCACATTTAATTCTTTAGTCTGAGGTTATGCAGCTTTGAAAAGTGAATAATTAAAAGTATTGTTTTATTTTCATAAAAATTGACTTTTTTTGTTACTCTATCGTGAAAAAATACTGATAAATAAAAGAAGATGTTTTATTTATAAAAGAAAAATTTTATTATCATCTTAAGAATAAAACATTTCAATGAACCAGAAAAGCATACACTGAAATTTATAAATTTCTATTCAGAAAATAATTTGCTTTCTATTTTTCTTCAAAATTATATTGGTTATGCAGATTATTAATTATTTATATTTCGAAATCAGTGTTTTAAATATGGTGTACCGGAAGCGATTTCGATATTTTATCGGGAATTCTTGAATATTTTTCTTGAGAAAAATAAATTAGATAGTTCTAGAAGTCTATTGATGCGGCGTTGAAATGTGAGGGTTTTCTTTCAAATATATTTCTTATTGGTAGTGCATATTGGTGTTCGATATTTTGCAGAAGTAAATTAACTTTGAAACCGGAATGTACGTATTTTGTTACGAAGAGTAATATCCGATGCGAGGTGCTTGGTTTAAATAGTAGAGCAATTGTGAGCATTTATTTCTAAATTATCTACGTGCGTAGCTATAGTAATATGAAAAGTGCAGAAGTGGAAAGTGCGAAAGCTTAAGCGATAATTTTTAGAGAGAAAATTCTATCTATGAGGTGCGTCAATACTGGTTAAGGTGCATTAATCTTGGAAACGTGCAGTTTAAATTGATTTAATCTAACTTCTACCGAAAAGTGAAATTGGTGCTCAAGTGCGAAATTGTAAGAGTGCGAAACCCTAAACCTATGAGTGCTGTGCTGTGCAAAATATGTACAAATCTACGTGCTCTTACAAGACTATATCTAAAAAGTGCTCAAGTGCTTAAAGTGCCTGGTGCATTAAGTGTATGTTCACAATTTATTTTGCCAACGTTTGCAGTTTTAGATTTTATGTCCAGCTGTGCGTCATAGCATGTTATGTAGATCCTTACATAAACATTTTTGTTTGTGTGCAATAAGCTACATGGTTCTGGTACTAAGGGTTTGATCGATAATTTAGACTAAAAAAATAGAATCAGTATTGGAGAAGCTTATTTTTCCTTCTCAAAAATTCAAGCATTTCAACGCATAAATCTTTAACACATATCAAGTCTCTACACGCATGCGTAGTCGTTCAGGCAGAAGTCCACAAAACCCCTTTACCGGAGTTCTTCAATCAATTAGAATTTGCAACTAATTATTTTGTGATAGAAAGCTGTTATCTAAACATCAGTAAGACAAACGTAGAAGCTAGAAATCTGTAAAATAATTTTGCTATTTATCATAAAGACTCAAAATTAATTAAGTTTAAACTGACCATAACTCGAAACTATAGTTTTGGACTTAGCGACTTCTGCATGAATGACGACGCATGTATCTTTTAACCTAAAACGATCTTGGAACACATCTCTTTTCTACATTATGCTGCGATATGCACTGAAGAATTGAACAAAAAATAAACTAAATGCTGGGGAGGCATCGATTATAATGAATTAGAAGTGTGAACACTAGAAAGATTCAAAATCATATTCTTAGGTTATAAAATATATTATTATTATACGATTTTGGATTATAAGAAACATTCGGCTCTGAACTATGTCGCTATTCATTACAATGAAAAATATGATTTTTAAAAACATTCAAAACATGAATTTGCTATCAAATTATAGTACTTTCTGCAATATGGCATAGAATCATAATACTTGTGTCTCTTTAAAAGATAATCTGCAGCTGTTGTAATACTCATAAGATTTTAAATGCCTTAATATATTATTATCATTCTGGTTACTTCTAGTTAAAGCTGGAGCTACTGGAGGAAATCAAGCATTACTAAACGTGAATAAAGTAAATGTGTTATTCTTAGAGTCGCTGCTCTTTTGCTTGTGCGTAAGGATCAGTATTACATAGCAAGAACGCTACTCGATATCTACTTAAATACTAAATATATACATTTATGCTCAACAATCCTCCATTCGAAACGTTTACTTTGTATGTTGCCATATAATGAATCTGGTACTAACTTCTAATTTAGGAATTAAGCATATATACACATGGACATAATGTTACAGAATTATTATCAGAAGACGTCTTTTTTTTATCTTGAGCATATCTACTTCATTCTGAATCAGAAAGTTGACCCACACAAAGTTCAAGCAATCAGCAATTTCACTGTAGCACAAAGCTTATGTACAGCTAACTACAGCAACTACTTGAATTTCGGGATCTCTGGGATGGTTAAGAAAAGGCGTTAATCATGTTAGCTCATGTCTACCAGAAATTCATGTGATCTCATGTCATGTACATTTTGTTTCCTAAACAAACACAACGACAAAATAAGCAATTATATTCGCTGCATTGTAGAGAATTACAGTGATATCATTATCCAAGGAGGTCTAGTTGTTTTTACTTGCTGTTTTAAAGATATACGAGGGTTAATTTTTGGGAAGGATCTAATTGTTTTGAACCAAGATCAAGTGATGAGGACGACACCTGAGTCGGCAGAGACCTCATTACTCTTCCACAACGCACCTTCATCAAAGGGATGATTTGAACAAAAGTCTTTTTCTGTTCTGGTTAAATAACAAATAGTTCAATAGCTCTAAAAATTAACAAGTAAAATGGAATCTGAAAAATCTGGTATGATTTCATGAGCAGTTATTCGTAAATTTATGACATTATAATGCACTCCTCAATATATTTGCCTTCATTATTGGTAAACAGAAATATTTTTTTAGTTTAAGTAATGTTTATTATTAGTAAAAATAATAATTGGGCTAAATAATTGATTGAAAATTCAGGGCTTAAATATTAAATGGAAAACAATTATAGTTACTAATGATACTGATGCATTAAAATACATTAACAGGGAACTGATGCTGAGGATTGAGAACTTAGCAGGCAGTGAATGAAAGCTGGCTGCTAAATTTGATTTTAGTATGGATGAAATTACATATTGTTTAATAAACCGGATTTCACGAGAAATGACAAAAGGGTTTTTGCTATTTGCATTTCTAAAAGAAAAAAAAATCAAGTTTTAAACACAGAATGTTAAGAAAATAATAAACGAGGACAGTTTCAAAATTTATAAGAAAAAATAAAGTTGAAAACAAAGATAAAAGTAAACAGAAGAAACTCAAAATATCTTCTATTTAAGCGAAAAAACTTTAAAATGTATTGCAAATTTTATATGTAAACTAACCTAGGTACGTAAAATCTGAAAAATTTCGTTGTGGGTTTCGAGAGTGAAGGATGTTTCGGCTTCAAAAGCAAAATAATTTGTTTCTGTAAGAAATAGAAATCTCTAAAATGATGTTGTTGTGAGATCTAGGTAACCATGTAACCATGTAACTTAATCAAAAATTCTGAAATCTATGAGGTCGGGTCAAGTATGATGAATAAAGTTTTAGCATTTATACTATTTAAAGGAAATACAATTAACTACTATTATTAACATACTATTTAAAGGAAACAGATAAGTTGTATGCGAGTAATTTTATCCAAATGTCTCGTCAAATAGAAAAAATAACAGTATAAAGCCATGTTCGAAAATGTTAAATTATATAATAATTGGAGGAAAAAAAGAAATATTAATTTTCAAAATCAAAATTTATCTGAAAACTATATAATCTAATGTGCATGAATGAGACCATATGCTTCTGGTTGTTATCGTACACCATGTAACTAATCACGAAACGAAATTATCACAAAAAGTGCTGCAAAAAGTCGTTCCTCCTCATTCCGCATAACTGTCACAATTATTTTCCTGATGATTATTAAGACTTATGCCTATATAATCCCGAAAACTTTGTAATTAAATAAATCCTGCAACTAACTAATCGAAAAACTAATATTAACTTCTCCCTTAAAATGACACTACAAGAAGCTTTGTGGAGAGTTATTATAATCGGAAAACTACTAGCATTTTTCTATGGCCTAGGTACCACAAGACCAGGGTACCTGGGCCTTTGGTCCACTATGCAAAGATTGTTTATTTGCCCAAAGTTTTGACAACTGCCTCGTTAGTAATCACTCAAATAAGATGTTCTCAGATGTGATGCCTCCACTTCTCTGAGTCTTATTTGAGTTAAATGGAATTCTCAAATCACATTGCGCTCAGACATATAGGGACGATTTGATACAAGTCACTGACAATAGGAAGTATTTACAACATCTGTTCAGGACACATCACTACAGTATAAATTTATGAAAAAAGATACAATACATATAGCATTTACATATGAAAGTCCGAGATAAGATGCTCCTTTAATTTCAGAGTAAACGAGGAAAAGTTCAATTTAACAGTCGAAAAACATCAGAGAGGCTGATAAGACATAAGAAATCAAACTTGAAGGAGATATGTTAATCCCATATAAGAGCATTGCTCTCAGTGCTATGAGTGTACTAATAATACTCAAAGAAAACCAACTGAGGAATGTTATAATCTAACGTGCAGTGTATTTACAGTGCTTTTATTGAATATACATTTGTTCTCCTCCAATAGCTCTATAGTAAACCAGAGAGAAGTAATTTTGAATATATTTTTAACTGGGGAAAAAGATCTATTTTACTTTTTAAACATAACTATGAAATTTTTTCTTAAATATGTTTATGCATGCATTTTTAGAAGATATAGTAGGCAAAGATTAGAGAATTGTTATATATTTCCAAATTTTTAAGTTAGAAGCATTAATATGTTTTAGATAAGTAAAAAAATCAAACTAATTTACTTAAATGTGAGTTACCTTGCACTGAAAGGTAATCTGAACAAAATAGAGAAACTTCTAAAAAGAAAATCATTTACTATTGCTCATAAATACATACCTAACGGTTCAGTTGAAAATTTCTTTATTTGGTTTCATGCTGTGTAAATCCATTCACTAAATTGTACAAGATGTCTCGCGATGCTTCAATTTAGATCGAACAGCATTTTGAAAGTTCTCTGGTACTTTTTTTGAGGAATCCTCTGTAGAAAATATAATTCTTTTTCCATGCCAGTGTGCAGTCTTTGTTTTTGGAAGGTTGTAGATTGGGTATAGTGTCTCATGAAAAGTAAATGGCTTTGGGATAATTGCCAGAAATTTTTTAAGGAGAGAGTAAAAATATTTTCACTATCCTCTATGCATATCTATAGTTCTTAATTATTTGCTACCGAATTTGATTTGTTAATTCATAAAACTTAACTGAAAGCTCCTACTGATTTTTTGTTGAATAGGGTTCTCTTTTAAATAAAGTATTTGTCTCAAGGAAAACATTTTTTTCATTAATTAATTTGAGTGTTTTAAATTGTAAGGATGGTATCCTATAAGAATCTAACTAAGACCCCAGAAAGATATCAAAATTGAGCGCAATCCTATTTTTATATGTTCACCCTAATAAAAAGGTGATTTTAAATCTATAATTTTTCAAATGAATTGTTTTTCCCACATCATTGTATCTTAGAATAGCCTTAGGGTATCCTGAAAATGGTATGAGGAGCTCTTATGTAGAAACTGGAGAAATAGTTATGCTGTAAATAGTTTGAGTCTCAGAAACATTTGATATGTCTACTTCTAAAAACTAAAATTAAACAAGATATCGAATTGCTCAAAAAGAAGAGCAGAAAAAAACCTTGAAGATAAAAATTAAATACAGAGCGATTCTAATGAATGAACAGACCAGCTGCCCATAATTATTAAAACTGCAGTATAATTCACTATATTTCAGATAGCTGTATTATAATTTGAAAACCCTTCACGTAATCTGAGAAAATAAGAGATAACTGCAGGCCAGCTGCTCATATTAGTTAATCGATGAAAGAATTCCATTATTATATTTCTTGGAGAAAATTTTTTTAAGCGAAAGAAACGGCAATAGAAGTGTAATAACGGAAATATCTTGTATTATTCATTTTAAAAATTGATAGAATTTCTTACCAGAGGAAAACTTCAGACTATTGTTTAAATAATAAGCATATTTTAAGAAATTTAGTTTTCAAAAAATAATGTGCATTTCACTACTTCGATGATATGAATAAACTCCTTTATAACTGAAAAATCAATTTTTTTTGATGAATTAAAAAACGAAGAAATTTTTAAATTACGAAATGTTTGAGAGACTGTTTTTTTATAAGATTTTATTGAATTTGAGGTTAAATTTTTAGGTATTTTAACTAAATGATTTAGTTCTAATGCATATGTTTTGTTAAATCCCTTTTGCTGATTTTTTCTGCAAATGAGTAAAAATTCAATTTAAATACAATTAAAAGTTTATTTGAATGTAGATCAAAATGAATTTAAGAATTTTTTTGTAATAAATTGTCTTGTAGTCTTTATTTTACTTTATTTCTTGTCAAATTTCAGGAAGTTATAATTATCAATTATTTATTAATACTAACTTTTCACAGTGTTTTCAGGGAACGGGTTTAGGCAGTATTTAAAAATAAGGGAAAGTAGGAAGATATTGCTTAGCGTCTTTCTCCATTTTGTTTTAGCATTAACGATATCTACGAAATATCGCCATTGCAAATTTAATACAAACTTATTATTATCAAAGAGGCTTTTAACTTTTACCAAGTAAATCTTAAATATTTATATAAGAAAGAAAAAAGACCAACAAATGCATGGTGCGTCACATAAATATTAATAATACACATATATAGATAATATCTTAGGCTTATCAGGAAAATAACGTTAGATATAGATAGAGATTGTGTATAGATTATTCTACTTAGAACATTAAATTTCATCCTAACTTTGAAGGAATAACAACATGGGCTTAGAGAGAATATTCACAAAGCACAAACTTATTCACATTGACATACGAGTTCCTTAACAGATAGTACATGGTCAACAAAAGTGCAGAAGCAACCAAGCAAAACTTTTACTCGACACATTTTTATCACTTTTCACGTGTCTTCATAGACTATTATGTAATTTGGCAATTTGATATTTTAACCAGTATAGTTGTCTGAATAATTTAGAAATGGTTTATAATTCTTTTCATATTTTAGTTTCCTAATGTTTTTTCCAATTATTCTTATTTTTTTGGAATTGCTAATTTCTGTGATAGATGTATTGAACTCTGTTTCACTTTCGATAAATACCTGTGAAATTATTTTTTAAAGCAAAGCATTAAGAAATTTAAAACACGAATTATTTAGCAAGAAATAAGTAGATACCGATTCTGCTTAAACTGAAAAGAAAAGCGAAATAAAACAAAATGTTTTGAACAACTTATATAAATAAAACATATTTCAAAATAAAGAAAAAACCTTTCTTTATGCTGCCTACATTTGGTGAGAACTGATGCCGACGAGACAGTACACATTACCCTTTATGTAAAGCAACAGAGAATAGTTTTTGTTGACTAATATATTTCTTGTTAAGGAACAAGATACTAAAGAGTGAAATAATAGTAAAGATTTCACGACACAGCTCATATACAGTTGTACAGAGGTAATTTGCGTGCTGTATATGGGAGGAGTGGAGGGTCTGTTCACACGTGTAATCGTACAGGTTATAGAGTTTTGGAAAGATACAGTCACTGTTTGTCGTCTCACCAGGCTGCTTTTGAAGGATTTGATCGGTCGAATCAGAGCTACTGGGATAGAGCTTTCAAAATGGCATGAACTTCTTCGGCGATGGCCATTAAAACAAACTCAAATTGAGCCTGCGGGAGTGAAAAAAATTATGTTCGTTGAGAATTTCAATGTTAAAAATGGATTTTAAAATACTTTTAGGTCACTGGATATTGATTAATGAGCTGAACCAAAGTTTAAATAAACAGAAACTCAAAAATTTTACGTAATACAAACTGATGAATTCTGTAGAATTCAACTTAATTGTTTTTAATTCGTATTAAATATCTTAATGGACAGTCAATAACGAAGCACTTATTTTTTTGCAGAATAAAAGAAAACTGATAATATAATAAAACTCTGACTAATCGGATAGGGTTTCTTGAACTGAAGATATCAATCTCAAGTAGGCTAATATCGAAAAAAAGTAAGTAGTTGAAAATGTCATATTTTTCCCTCTTATATTTTTTATATTTGTACACGAAATCGTTAAGATAATTATCTTGACGAAGACCATTGATTAAAATTTTCTTATTGACTTAAAAAAAACTGAATTTCGTTCAATTTATTGCTAACTAATGCTTCACTTCCTTGTTTATTTCCAACTTCGAGAATGCGAAATATTTTTAGGACAATAATGTGATTATGAGATTTTTTCACTCGCAATAGTGTTGAAATTGAAAAAAGTTTAAAAAGCTTTCTCGTAGGGAAATGAGAAACATTTTGCACAGTTGAACTGAGTTTCAAAAATAACTTTGACACACAAATCAAAGGAAATCCTATTCCTTCGGAATGCACATTTATGAAAGGCGATTGACCATCTATAAGCTTTTGTATAGGAGAAATCTGTTGCTTTGTATGTATTGAATTGATAAACGATGTTCAATTTTTTGCAACATTGGTTCAGCAATAAAAGACATCTGAATATCAAACAGTATTTCTCAACGACTGGTACACCTTGACGTTCATTAATTGCCCGCCACGTATCTCAGAATATTGTAATGATGTAGTAGAAGAGATAATGTAGAGGTGAAGAAACTAGTGAGTCGTCGTTTGCGAAAAGGCTAGATTGTATTTCTGTATCTATGTCTGCTTAAAGTCAAAATGCAATCAACAATGGTAAGGGTAGGCCGCCTGGGTAGAAATTGCTACTACAAAGGTATCCACTTCGACCATGAAAGCAATGAGCAGCCATAATCACCGTCAATAATAAACCCTTCACTTTTTAGCCTGGAATCTCACATGGGGGACAAGGCCCTTCCAACAGAACGCCAAATGAAGTATACATAGATGGCTCAAAGATAAACGATCAAACGGGCAGTGCTTTCTTTGCCATTGCAAACGAAGCCGTCAGTAAAACATGGAAGACCAAGCTCAGCCCAACCAATAGTGTGTTCCAAGCAGAAATGCTAGCCCTCAAAGCAGCCATCGAGCGGGACAGCGCTGCAAACGAAGAAGGCAACATCTGGAGAGACAGCGATTCTAACCTCAAAGCTCTTAAATCCGTTTATGTAAAGAGAAAAATCATTTAAGAGGCACAAATGACCCTTCTTGGAAATGCCAGAATCAGGCTCGGCTGGATTAAAGCACACACAGACATAAAAGGCAATGGAATAGCAGATACCCTAGAGAAGGAGGCAACCACGCATGGAACACCAGCCAACCTTCCATTCCCAGAAAGTTACCTAAAGAATCAACTACTACAGATCTCCTTCTCGCGTTGGCAAGCTGAGTGGGATAATGGTGAGACTGGCAGATCGGTTTACAGCACTATACCGAAAATATCAAACAAACAGCTGCACTGGTCCAGAGAATGCATCGAATTCACCACTGGCCATGGGCCTTGACCCAGCTGCCTAAAGAGATTCGGTCTTTATTCTACAGACTACTGGGGATGTGGGGAAATAGGAAATCCCCTACACTGCGCAACGAGATACGCATTTACTTTATCATATCGTCACAAGGAACCAAGCCCACAATTCATAGTCCATCGGTGGAAGAGCGGCCTATTCAGCAAACACTTAAGACGAAATATAGACAATTTAATCACATTCCTAACGACTAACGCAGACCTAATTAAAAGTCAAAATGCAATACCGTCACATACTGCAACTACTTCCAAAGATTCACCTCTCGGAACCAGAAATTCGATGAATACCCAGTCGAGCAGCAGAGCAACCATCCACCACCAAATCTTCTATAATTCATTCGAAAAATTCACCCGTCATATCACTGCCAACCCTGCAGTAACAATTTCAACGATCCTTAAGTATAGGTAACAAGACAGGAAAAAAACAACAGTCCCACAATTTTTAGGATGGTTGCGACAATAATCATCATTATAAACAGGTTGTAATACATTATCAATTTTTCTTTATCATCGCATCGAACAACACTATCAGCCCCGAATCATGGCGCTGGAACTGTATGAAACAATGCAACTAAAGGTAATATTCTACCCTTTCACTGCACTCATCTGATGACTCCTCTTGTATATATTTTATATTATACTCGGATTGCAACCCTCTATTCTTCTGTGTTTAGGTATAATTATGTTCCCTTTTATGTGTTTTTATATCTCATGTTGTAATTTTTTTGTTGTACTTTTCAATAAAATTTCACACATACTCATCCAACCGACAAGGAACCGTTTAGATTCCGAGTTCGGGGGTCTGCTGTGGTGTCTATATCTGCATGGCTTCACTTGAATATTCGAAGGTGAATAACATCAAGAAAACTTCACTGAACCATGACGCTTATGCTGCGACCATTTCATAGCGGACACAACATAAGCGTCATGGTTAGATGTTGGCACCACGTTTTATGCAAGCTCTTGTCTTCCTTGAATCTTAATCATCCGGATATGTTTAAGTGAGGTTTTGGAGTCAGAATTTTTTTTGCTCCCTATACCGACAACCTAATGCCGTAAAGCTGGCTATCTATAACTATCCAAAGTAGCATGCATTGTTTGACGAGTCTTACAACTAACGATGATTTCAACTATTCTTGAGCTACATGCCTTCAATATGCCCTCCCCTTGGGTGAAATGGATGAATTTTGACATCTATAACATATATAAGGTTCAGCTGTTGAACTGGTAAAGTGTCGATGCATATTGTGTCTCTTGGGAATGAGTTTCCTTAAAAGTTACGAATATGCTTTATCAGAGAATGATAAACTTATTATAATACTCATATTTTGCAAAGATGGATATACAAGAAATGAATGAATTTCATTTGTCTTCGCTTTCAAAGGTGCTATTTCGTCAATTTATTCTTAATTTTTTTAAGACTTTCAATTTCTCTCATCATCAATGAAAAAAACTACATGATGGGCAGAAGAAAATCGCAAACTGCATCGCATATTTTTTGTTTCTCATTTCTTTGAATCTAATTTATTTAAATTGGGGCTAATTAATTAATTTCTTGGGCATTACAATGAAAAAATAATCTTGTTAATTTTTACATTTATGAGGAAGGATTTCAAGCAAATAGAAATTACTCTTATATAATTTTATTTTCTGGTTGAGCAGGACATATCACTTGTTGGTTTGATTTAAAGTTATTAAACAAAATTCGTTGAAAAATTTGATGAAAAATTACAATAAATAATTAGCCAACAAGGAGGAAGGGAGAAGACATCACAAATATGAAAAAGGCAATAATTCTGAAAGTCATAAGAAAGCAGCTAAAACGGAATAAATTGTACTTTCTATGTTTACTATGAACCGAAATATACCAAGAATTTAAAAATAGAAGTAAAATTCCAATATTCGTCATTGCCATGTATTTATTTGTTTATACAATAGCTATTTAATAGCAAACTATTAAAAATTATTAAATTATGAAGCAAAAAGCCACAATATTAAGATAATATTTAAAATTTTTAAAGCAGGAAAGTCAAGGAACACTTGTAACAAAAATAACCACGAATACTCGCCCAGACATTGATATTCGATAACAATTCTCTTCATCGCAGTCTCATCAGCTCAACTTTTTGCATGCTGTGAATTGGAATCGTAGGTTCAATGACAAATATTGTCGTCTTGCTCTGAAATATTACTCCTCATTTTTCTTTCCAAAATTTCGAGGGTACCCTCTATATTTAGGATTTTCTCCATTCGAATTTTATGTATTCAAAAAATTCTGCATTATTTTATTTAGGGTTTAATTTCCGTCTTAGATGATAGAATGTAATATATTCATAATTTGGCAGTGAAATGACACTGGACCTAAAGAGTCACACTTTAGGATTCAGAGTATGAATTATTATTACTGTTAATAGTAATAGAAATTGGGTTGATAAGATTGAAAGGAAAAATAGGAACTTAATTACCTTCGTTTTCACCATTCCGGCGCGCTGGTCTCGTACATGCTCCAAAGTAGCAGCTATATCGATTTCTTTGGCACCTGTTAAAGAGAGAACATAAAAGTTTCAGATTTATTTTATTTTTGGATATATTGTGGAGAAAACCTTGTTCCTAAAAATAAACAAAAAATACATTACAGAAGTTATACTATCTCACATTTCTTAACCAGTAAAAAGTTGCATTACATGAAGTTATATCCCATCAAAATTCGAACTGTCGTATTTTGCATTCTTTCTTGCAAGCCCTTCTGTTTGGGTCGTCCTATATTTGTTACTTAAAAAATACATTCTTTCGTAAACAAATATATTTATTTCAGTATTTGACAACGTTCCTTCCTTTAGTTGTTTAATTACAATATGAATATAAAAATTCGCATCTAGGTATTCACTTTTCTTTTTCACTGCGCTAACAATCTACTTAAACTTATAAAATAACCCACTTAAATTATTTTAGTTCGATTCGAAAAATATTTTTCTCATAATAGAAGTAAATTTGCAATAATTTAGTTGCGTTTAAACCGATCAGTATATTTTTTCTACAAGTCATGTTTGTATGCCTGATATTCCAGCTTAAGGTATCCCAACACGTTCGGAGTACTTTTTTTTTAAAATTATGAAATAGAAACACCAAAATATGTTTTTTAGATTCGAATTTAATAAAGATTAATATTAGAGTATGAGTTTTGAGTATAAATTATTACAAATTTTACTTTACAACTTTACAAAAATTTACAACTTTAAAAAAATTACCTAAAAATATACTGACATCATATTAACTCGGAAAAATGCAGTTTAAAAGATTTGTTGACAGGTTTCTGTCCCATTAAATGACAACTTTCGGTTAATTAAACGCCCACTTCCGGTTTTCGGTTTGTTATAAAACATTTAATATCTCATCTTCTAATTAACGTACCGACAAAAGTAAATATGTTTTAGAAAGGTAAATGAATGAACTATCCTAAACATCAAAAATTAAAAAAAAAATGGAATTTTGATTGAAAATGACTTTTCAACGTGTTCGGATATCTTAAGAAGTAAAAATGGTTGCTAGTATTAAAAGAATGAGGACGTGAATAAAGTGACAAACGAGAAAGTTGTTGGGTTACTGAATAACTACGTATGTGCAGACAGAATCTTATAGTGGAAGTGAAATGTCTTACTATACTTTAAAGCTAATAAATACTTGTGTGTACAGTTCACGTCCGGTTAGCAGAATTAAAGGGTAAACAATTTTTTTGGTTAAGCCACGAATATCTTTTACTATTTTGCATCTAATTACAGTATGTGATTCACGAATGTTCCGAGTGTAAAGCTGATTCAAACTCTCTTTGTAGGCTACACTCATGTTCTTTATTAAAACTGACTCTCCATCGGGCGAAATATTCCCATCGGCGAGTCCGGGTGGCATATTTACAAACCCTACCCTGATAGAACTGAGGCAGGAAATCGGACAATATGATTGGCTCCCTTCGCCGAGAGCCAATGACGTCGTTCTTTGCTCTCGTAAGGAAATTATAACAAAACAAGCGATTGAATGTGGACTTTGAATTAGTTTAGATTTCCGTTGCTTGGACTTCGCGAATTTTGTTCTACGATACGCACCTACGTAGCAATTTTATTTAGTCTAGCGATTATCCTTTTTTTTCGTTTTATTATTATTGGCCGTAATAATAATAATTAATAATTTTACTATTATTTGGTATTAATTATAGTTAGATTAGTTGACTTTGAAACATCAAGTGAACTATTTTCACTGGAATGACGTCAAAAAACCCAACAACATTACCCTGTTAGTTAACACCCTTCAAACAAAGTTGTTATCATTAGACTTTTCATTAGTATAATTTCTTACAGTGTAGGATATTTTATTTTTTATGATATTTTAAAAAATAATTTCATTTTTAAAAATATTACAATTCACGGAAGAATGTTTTCTGTGCTCAACTGTGAGAAAACAGAGAAAAGTAGGACGACTCTTGTTTTGTTATGATTGCCGTACGCTACGTGCGAAAGCTGAAAACGACGTCACTGCCCCTCGTAGCCAATGGCATTGGCCGATTTCCTGCCTCAGTTCTATCAGGGTAGGGTTTGTAAATATGCGTCCGGGTGCAATGCGCCTGAAGGGCACGGGTAAACAATATCGTAATTAATATCGATTAATTTCAATTTTAACACTCTAAGATTAGTCACTGACCTTCTTGGGGAGGCTTAAAAGAAAAAAGAGGGGATATCGTTAAAGAAACTATCGCCATTTCGAATATTTTCGTGCAGCACAAATCATGTTTCTTGGATTTGCATTTCAGAGGCTTTTCCGACAACCTGAGTTTCGGTTAACAGAGGTTTTATTGTATTTTTTATGTTAAGAACTAAATTTACTCTTTAAACAACTAGAACCCTAGTTAAATTTTAAAATAATATATTGGAAAAATACGAAAAAAATGTGACATTTGATTTTGCTCCTCCCGATTTCACCCACACTTATGCAATACATCATCATGGAATGCAATGAAAGTAACTTTAGCTCATTTAAAATGCACGCCACATTTAAAAATAGTTATTCTTGTTGTTATTAAAAATTGTTATCAAATATTCTAGAAGGAAAAACAGCAGAAGCAAATATTGGAAATTCAAAGTTAAATTGAAATTTTTTTTGTAAAAAGTAATATTTATCAGTTTAAATCATTCCTTTATGTAACAATGTCCTAATGACATAAGTTTTCGTTTGAAACACTTCAAAAAAGCTCTTAGAAATTTTATGGAGTAATAATAAAAATGAAATGAGAAATCTTAATTTATTTTATTGCGTTACATTTTATTCCTATATTCTGATTACCCTTCTCTTGCATTACAAAGTACAATAAATAAAAAATAAGAGTGCCTTATGCACAGAAACATTTTAAAACAATTAAATAAAATAATATTATTAAATTAATATAAATAAATGATAATAAGTAATAAATACCATTAATAAATAAATTAATATTGATAAAATAATATATAAAATTATATTAATTCAATAAAATAATATTTTTAAATTTTTTCAATATTCAGAAATTAATAGTATATTTTTCTGAAGTTAAAATAAAAATATTTACCTTTAGCCATCCGGTTGAGAACCATATCGATCAAACAGTACGTTCCGGTTCGTCCAATGCCATCACTGAAAGTATATAAAAGAAGAAGATGATCAATTTACATGTTTGTAGAGTCTTCAGTTCTCAAAGTTACTTCTGTTTTCATCAACTTCTATCAAATCTTTTTCTTAACAATAAAGACAGCCAAAAATAAATTAACGTTAAACAAAGCAAGATCACACCCCTTGTTGACATCTTTATTGCAACACTAAAGCCAACAAGCTCTTTTAATGCACAAAGTTTGTTTATATCGTTGAGTTTTTCTCGTGATCGGTAATCGAGATCTGCCGCGCCTGCACCAAGAAAGTTGCGCGCGCCAGAAAGTCTCATACTACATGGATATGATAAATCTCTAACAAAACAACAACAACGTCATAACAATTTATTTATCATAGTGGTAATAATTCAAGCACAGTCGGGATACATGCTAATTAAGTATTATACTTTATTTCCAACCATCTAGTATGCTGTGTGTGAATAACACATATCGTGTTTAGTGCACGTTCCTCCGAACATAGCAACAGACTATTCACCTTAGCTGCATTGGTTATTTGCTTTGTATATGTGTGTTACAGAAGTATGCTTCCCATCTAAAGGGGCATCGTTAATCAATAGACTGGATTTCCTCAGTAGGAGTATTTCGCAAGAAACTGTACTAATTCGTGTTGGTAACAGTTACGTGGTTAAAATAATGGTTTTTTATCAAATAAATATGTTAAAATTGTTTCTGAAATACAAAATAGTCCATATTGGTAAAAAATTAATGTGAAATAAATGTGGAAAACCTTTCTTAAAGAAAAGATTAATAATTTAATACCAACTACGCAATGATTTTGGAAAGATGCTGTGCAACATTTTCACGAAATAAAACATAAATGCCAATGCTTTTCAAATCTTGAATTATTATAACAGCAAGAATCTGTGCTATATCCTGAGATATCTATACATATTCGTTGAACTTAAGTAAATTGCTTTTAATAGAAATCAAAGCAAAGTGTATATTCTAACCCTTTATTAATAGTTACTAAACAACAAGGATAATTAATCCTATCACTCAATACAGCATACAAATCTATGTGACAAAATACAAATTTCATGCGTTTGATTACACCCATTGTATTCTATTTAATGCTTTTGTCTTTTGTCGATGGTGGGAAATTACAATGTTCGTTTCTAAAAAGCTCTCGCTTAGGTTTTAAATTGGATATTAACCCTTTGAACGGCAAGAATATTTCAGCTGAATGCTTTGAAAACGGCCTCTCTGCAGCTAAATGGTGAACGAAAATGTTTCGGAGCCGGTTTTCTGATAATAAACAGAGAGCAACTTTCTATACGCCGGAGACGGTTTAAGAGTAATAATCGGAGAACGACTTTCTGCGACGGAGCCGGTTTTAGAATAGTCATCAGAGAGCGACTTTCTACGTTCCAGCCGGTTGAAGAGTTAAGCTATCTACACTAAACAATTGAAATCTTTATACTATTAGAATATATTTTACACCGAAAAAAAGTTAGATATGCAAGAATTATTGATTTGGAATTAGAGAAGTTGTATTATTTCACATTATGAACAATTGTCTTAAGTTTTCTTACCATTTCAATCTATTAACTTTATTTGAATAAAGTTATGCTTAATATTATGTCTTCTTCAGTCTTTTTCCAAACTCTGATTTAGAGAGCTCTTAACTTTCTAAGCCCGTCTTTAACTGGAGCTTAATGCGGCGTAATTTGTCTAAAATAAACTTCAAAAGCCCGTTGCTTTTGTAACCACTAATTCCCATCCATTGAAAGCCTTAAATACACAAGTGACTTCATTATCAAGGCTCGAAGTTTCTATTTCTTCCCATCCAACTTTGGAGCACACAATGAGTGTTTAATTAATCAAGCAACAGGGTCTTCCTTTCCAAAGCAAACAAGTGTGAAGAGGAGACACGCACAACAAGTGTGTTTAAATGGCTCGCGTTATCTTTCCGGCGAGGCAACAGGCAATAAATAACCCTCTTTGGAGGAAACTGCCTCTAATGGGACGGAGTCATCTCTTCCTCCTCCACTTATTGACTAGCTGCTAGACTGATCAATATTGCCGCAACGGAGTCGGCTGCCTCTTCAGAAAACGATGAATTGTGTCTGTGCTCGATGCAGTGCCTTTTATTTTAGAAAAGCTTTTCACGTTTCTCCTTCATCAGGGAGATGTGACAGGTTCTCCCTTCGGTCAATGTACAGTTGGTTTTTTGCAACAGTAAAAGCATTATTTTCGACACAGAAGTTAATTGTTTGATCACTTTTGGATTCCATGCTACCCATAATGAGGAGGATATTAAATTTTGAGGTGTGCTATAAAGGAAAATAAATTATAAACAAAGCTTGGGTTTTTTTCCTCATTAAAAAGTCCTTTTTTTAGATGGAACATTTCGGAAATTTCTATCAAAAAATTAGTTTTATCCTTCCAGTGACCAACCTGTGTTCCCAATCCTCATGTTTAGTTTCAAACGACAATTCCATATTTATTAGGATGTTTTCGTATAAATAACCCGATGAAAAACATTCTTTAGATCACAAAAAATACAATTGTATTAAAAAGGAATACCGCTTATTCACACTTTAAAACTCACTTCTTATAATTGAATGTTATTAAATCGAAATAATTGACTATTTGGAAGGGTTCTTTTTCCATTTATTTGTACGAGATCTGGCATTTTTATTGAGGGTAAACCGGGATAGTGGAAGAATATATAGTATAGCGGAATTGTAGATCTTGCTTTTGTACCCTTAATATCCGAGAAGAAGATACCGATATGATTACAAACCAAAGCCTTTGAATATCGCATTTTCGTTTCATTTAATAGGAAATCAAGTTGTTACTGAATCCTTTTTAAATGAAAGGCCGTTCTTAAAAATAAACATTTGGTAAATTTATTCTACAAAAGGTAGCTAAACTTTTCACTGATAAGATAATCTTAAAAACTTTTCCATTTAAAAAATGCCTTTTTGTGGTTTAAAAAAATGAATAATCGAAGGAACAGTTTTGAAAATGGGGATTCTAATGTGGGAGAATTTAACAGTCTAACCATAAAGCGTTTCAGACAGCGCATATAAAGAAATCCTGTGAATTCTTTTTGGAACCATCACGTTAGCTGATAATTTATCACTAATACCAAGCTTGAAACTCTATCATGTTACGATGTTAGGACTAGAGGTTCTAATATCGTTTTTTTTTGTCATTTGTGAATTTTGTAGGTTCCACATCTTCCAAGATTTGTTACAGAAGTAAAAGCAATATAAATAAATTATTTTCACAGTTCTAAAGTAAGCCTGAGGTATCCAACGACCAAAAGAAACACAAATAGTTCGCTTAGATTAAAAGATTCTACTTGTATTTTCCCCTTTCGGTTCAAAACAGGACCTTATAATGTTTTCTAAATTTCATAATAAAAAAAAAATTAACCAATAAGAACTATCCATCGATTTCTTTGTCATGTACTAGTCTGAAGTTTGAAATGCTCTCTTTGGAAATTGCAAAAGATGCTATAATCTTTATGCTATCATATGGTACTATAATCTTTAAATGCTAGGTACCTCATTTTCCCCTGAATTTTAAAAGTTGCAAAAAAGACACTACTAAATAATTTGTTGTTTCAGAATAAATAAAGGTGTTAAATTCTGTTGTACCTCTAATTTTGGCTAAATTATATAATACATATGTATTCAATGTATGAATTATTTCAACAGTTTTCAAATTATTATGTAATAATTGTTCTATAGAATTAAAAGCGAATCCGAGACATTATGCGGATTTGTGCTTTAGGGTGCGTAAGGATTAGCTAATGTGTGCAATATCCCTATGAAATATTTCTTAATGTATTTCAATAATTAATAATTCTAATGTTAGTAGAATGACACATGTATAAACAGTACGCTTTATAGTCACCTGTTGGGTACCTAATGAACCTCAAATGGGAGAAATCAAGTTTGGTTATACTTTTGAGAATAAATTCAGTGAAATTTGAGGGTCTGAATTTTACATATATTTGGCAGTTGAGCGTTACAGAATGGATAGTTATGATATTGAATTATAATGATTATTTTTCAAAAATGTGTTTTTAATTAAAGTAATTAAAAAAAATTAAAATTATTTAGAAAATGTGAAATCACTGTTTAATCAAGGTTTGAACATTATATGTATCTATGCATATGCATGTCGATTAAAGGCCGTACTGGCTAATTGTAATGTCGGTTAAATGATTGTGATAAAAGCGTCATGCACCAAATTAAAAGGAATATTAAGATTACAGTTCCTTAGAACAGCATTTGCCAAAAGCGAATGAGTTAATAATGTAAGTTCACCCTATATTACTTATGACTGAAAATATTTTGTAACTTTAGGAGTGAATTTATCAAATTTTTGAGATAGCAAAAAAACAAAAAATAGGTATCAAGGTTATGAAAAGATTTATTACAAACTTTCAATGATTAATCAGAATTAGATAGCGCAACGTTCTTTTTCCAGTATATCCTTACAAAAAAAATATTTTCCTTTCTTTTCTAGCAAGTTGGCACACATTTTTGGCTTTCAAAGGTACAAAAATGTATCAACAACAGAAAGATTCACTAAAAAAGATCTGGCAAGGAAGAATAAAATGACAACAACAAAATGTTCCCTATTAAAACATTAGAGCAAATAACTTACCTGCAGTGAACAACAATTGGGCAGGACCTTCCTCGGTAGGACTTGTTAACTTTCCTAAACAAAAAAATATTCATACATTTTGAGATAATAGATACAGTGTAAGTGAAATAAAGGCAGTTTCATTGAAAAAAAAAACTTTTTAAACTTTTTATCTTATGCAAATGCAGGAAAATTAAATTTAATTTTCGTCACCGGTATTTCGAAGCTCATAAAATTAGATGGAGTTTTACAAGTTTAGATGTCAGTTTTAAAGAGGATTGAAGAGAAAAAACTAAAATTATGGAATAGTTTTAAGTAAATTTTTGTCAACTATAGAGCCTAATTTATTTCATATTGATAATCAAAAAATTGTTTTTAATTCAATCAGATTATAAATGTAATACAAAAATGCTTTTTTTGAAATCAAACAAACTAAATTAATTAACAAGCGATAATGAACTTCAAAAATGTTTCTTGAAGCTTCTTTCTTCTGAAAAAACAACGAATAATTTAACATAATAATAACATTTTGATTTAATAGTTTATTAGGTTTTCTGAACAAGGCAACATGATTTTAAAACTATACTTTTGCATTTATATTTTTACTAATATACTTAAATGCAAAAAACAATTTTTTCGCAAGAAAACTTGCATTATGTATTATTTCTGTGTGCATGTGTTATTCAACGAATAATAAAATGACCACTGTCGATACTTTAACTAACACTAAAAAAATCAGTTAATTGTAATTGATGAATTTTAGTCATATTAAAATATACATATATATTCTTGTATAACGCTAACTCTTTTAACAACCATAAACAAATAGCAAATACATTTAATAGCTAGAATATTCTACATAGGCCACAGTAAATCATGTTAACATTTATTGAGAGTCCTATATCATTAAATCTTACGTAATATAAAAATTGAACTTATACACAATGAAAACACACGCACAAATAACTGCTTGAAGTGGATAGAATATATCCTGGAATAAAAGATATTGAAGTATTGAAAAAATAATGGTTTTATCTTTTTCAATAACACGATGAGGAATTTATTATAATTCAAATCTTAAAAACAGATTTACTCACGATGAAGGCTGTATAACGCAGCCCAATAAAAAATTCTTATGTGATGTAAAATGATACAATGTGATTAAATAATTATCAATTACTTCATTTTTCCTGATTTCAAATCAACAGTTTTGAAACAAGAAAAATATCATTGAATTCTGCATCGCAATACAGAAACCATCTTAATTTGGATGCAATTTTGCTGCTATCCATAATAAATTATTCATTCAAGGAACTCTTTCTAGATTTCACTACCTATACTTGATCCATTATTATCATTACATATAACGTATATATAATAGAATAGATATCATCCATGATTATCATAACATAGTTTTTAAACAAAAATTGATAACATGTGACGTGATTAAGCGTGAGATTATTTAAAAACGTATTTTGCTTGAAATATGATGCCAGAAAAGTCGTCTTTTTTTCCAGGCATATTTCAAATGAAATACTGGAGAATATAAGCATACTAAGCCACTCAGCATTCATTACGGATGTGAGGAAAGCACCTTGACAATCCGAAAGCACAACCAGCTCGTTTTTGAGTGAAACTCTATCTGGTAGACGCCGTTTTTAACTCATAACTAAGAACGAACAGAAATGTCACAATCACTGAAAAAGTTACATTCCACCTTAACAATGCTATTCTAGCATTTCCTTTATTTACAGCGTGACTGAGCAAAGCATAACCTGGAAGAAGCGGACAAACTGTGCTAATGATGAGTGAAACAATCTTCGTTCTTGTTCCGCAAGCTGTGTGCAATCGTGGCACCGATCGAAATTCATTGTCGATCAGTTGACTGACACAACAGTGCAACGTTAACAATGCACAACGAATCTTCTGACGGAACAGACTGCGTTCTGCATTATTAATGCTGCACCGCCGCAGGTAGTTCCGGATCGGTGTTCCCCGAGGAATCTTCACAAAGTTTGGTAACAAATGGCTCAGGAAGGAAGTGCCATAAGATCCGCATATATCTGGTATGCAGGTGGCGGAACTTTCACCGCAGACTGTCACTGATGCTATTCTTTTACGCAAAAAAAATGAGCGAAAGACGAGGTCTTTTTTGAGGTTGTAAATGCTCACAGAACTCGATTTGGTATGTTTCAATGTCCAAGATATTTTCACTGTTTCCAAAATTGTAATATGCAGCGCCGACGGCACACTCGCATTGTTTGTTGGATACGCAAATAATTATAGACGCATTTCTTCGGGAAAGCATTTATTAATGATATCAATTTGCATCTTTCATCTTCATTCTCCTTATCTGAATCGAATCTTCCGTAATTTTGTAAATTTTTTAAATATTAATATCTTTAGTATTCTTTACTGCATCTGGTATAAGATTATTGGGGATATTAAGAATGTTTAGACTTTCGATGCATTTCTCATTGTATGAGTGATAAATTATTAATTAGTTTAGTTTCCATGATACACGAAGCAAAGCGCAATGTGTACCCATATCAAGGAATAGAGTAAGGTTTCTCAAGTCGTACCTATTTCATTCTGACTTTGTTTTGTCTATCGAATCAGAAACGCTGATGGCAGAACGATGACTACTAACATCGGCGATGCTAATTCCATTATTTAGAATTGAGCTTCCGTGCGTTACAACGTAACCTCGAAGAAAAATAAGTTTTCGGTAGTTTTCTTATAGTTTTCGTGCATATTTCGTAAGACGTAGAACAATAATATTATTAATTATATGTTATTATTTATTAGGGTATCATTCTGTGCTATTTGAATAGTTGTTTTCATGCAGTAATGAAGCCCTAGTTCAATTCATTCTTTTAACGATGCTTGCTTAAAATTTTACACTTGCCGTTGCATAAGTCGTAACGCAAACGAGGCTGTACCAGCTCCACCTTAAGGCTCTTCTGCACATCTAAAGATACATATCATTTATAGAAAGAGAATATTGTTCTCTTTAATATGTAACGGGAAATGCACTTTTTGCAGTTTTTAGGCAGGGTCCATAAACGTGGCAAAACGTACCGGTAACATCTTAGAGACAAGGAGATATGGACGAGGCGTTGAAACTACCCTATTGTGATTTGGGCTTCAACGGAAATATAATATTCCTAAACTGTAACTGCGACGTCACCTTCTAGAACTAAATAAACATTATGAATTTGGAAAACCGGAAGGGTTGACCGAGGATTAATTCAAGACCGAATAGTTTACTCGAATAATAATAATACAAGGTGTTTTTGCTTCATTTGCTTCCAAGGTGCGGCTTATGACATGGGTGATACGACTTAAGAACCGGTTTCTGTAGTCGTACCGATGTTATTACTTTAAAATTTGTTTAGTTCCTTAGTCATGGTACGTGTATTGTGAACTTTCTTGCAATTAATAGGCGCAATATTCATAAAAGTTGTGAATAATGCAAAATTTAATCCTTCATTTAATAAAACCTGCAATTTGTAGACTTTTCCCCTACGACTTAAGCAACCTTACCCTACGTCGGAAACTTTCATGTCTTCAACTTTGTTAACCCTTTGGGTACATTTGACGAGTGAGGCTCGTCATCTGCTTACTTGGGCGAAGTTACGGTGGACGAGTCTCACTCATTATCTGAATTTAAGGAGAATTATTGGCGCAAGTGGTACTGCCAAATTATAATATCCGTGGGCGTCCTACAAGCAGCGATGCGACACATCGTATGCAAGCGAAAAATTGGGCACATTTTCCGGAGAATATTTCGGCAACAGAATTAAAAAAACACCCTACAAAACGGTGTCGTGTATGTTATAAACATAAAATAAGAAAAGAAACCACTTGGCAATGCAAACAATGCCAGGTACCTTTGCATTTACCGACATGTTTTGAAAAATACCACACGGTACAAAATTATTAGACTTTAAGTTGGTTCTTGTTCTATATAAATATTTATATTTTGTTTCATTTATGTATTTATTTATATTTTGTAACTAATAATGCTGTTTCAAAAATATATTTATATCACCAATATAAGTATATTCCAAATAAAATGTATTACTTTTACATATTAATCCATATAGCGACAAATTAAATCCGTCCCATGGGCATTAAAATCTTCAAATAATTCAGTACTCAAAGGGTTAATATCCTAATTTGAACCAATTTCAATTCTCAGCCGATCTTCCTACGACCAGGAGTGGAGAGACAAGCTATCTTCGAGAGGGCAGTAGATGTGATGCATTCAAGCTGATTCTGTGAGTTATCATGAAAAAGTAATGCCCTTGCACAGATTCAATTCAACACTTTCTTACCTTTTAGGGTGTTCTTATTACTCGCAAATAATGACTTGCCACTGTTATACCCTAGTCACAAGAGTGATTTCAGTGGTTTAATCTAAGAGATAGCGCCTTTCTTTGTAAAAATACATATTGAACAAAATTCGAATTTAGAAAATTGATATTAAATTATTAACATAAGTTTTAGATAATTGTTATAATTAATAAAATTTATAGCGACAACAGTGATTCGAAAAAATGTAGAAATATTTTATGCTAAATTTTGAAAATAAAGTGCCGAATACAAACTTTAATTTACTTTATTCTCGATTTATACTGTAGATTCCTTTCGCTAATTGTCCCGTAAATTTAAACTACCTATTTCCAACCCATATTTATCTTTCAAAGTAGTAAATAGTTATAAAATTAGTAATAAATTTAACTCATCTATCTAAATCAAACTCTATGTATGCTTAGAGTGCTTTAGAGTAAGTATTAACTAATTCTGTGAAGGTTGTGTATATAATGTAAATCATAAAAATGGGCAAAAAATATCTCATTAGTTCAATACATTTAATCCACGCAAGAGTCCTGAAAGCTGAAAAATACCAGGTCAATACGTACATATTGAGTAGAAAGATAGCTAAGATATATTTCAAATTCTGCAAACATTTATTTTTTTGTTTGTCTTTTTGCACTTTTTAGTTTGCATTCGTCCGAGTTTTGAACTGAAATTAAAGCATCGGTTAAAAAGAAGTTCTTTCGCGTCGATAAAATTTTATTAAATCACCCAAAACTGTACCATGCAGATAGGGAATTGTCAAATCGGGATTGCATTAAAATAAATTTAAATCATTATTCAAATTAATTTTTCATTAGCTATTTTTTCGAATTGAATTAAATGTTAGAATCCTTATATCCTTCAGAAATTACTACAAACAGACTTTCCTATACATATCTCCAGCATTTGACTCCTGTTATTTTCATGTCCCATTAAGTTAAGAAGATTCTTTACTCATTAAATCTCTTCAAAGTAATTTCTAACTATCAAGCCTTTCAAACTTTGAGTTCTTACATCATGTTCAATTAATAATAGTGTCGTTGCTGATCATTAGAAATACTTCCAGAGCGAACTGCATTCAAAATTTAACACTCCATTCATCCATACTTCTTCAAAAGAACCCTAAACAAGTTACCTTTTCTCCAGGAAGAAAAGTCTTTAAATGTAGTTTATAAAACCTATAGAAAAGACTTCTTCCTTATGAATGTCTGCAAACGCATATTCAAAACACTTTTAAAAGCACTATCCTTCCAAAGCATATCCTTAGGTTGTAGGCGATAATTGGCAGACTTTACCGTCGTCACATAATCTCCCCATCTCTTTCTCTCTCCCCCTGAAGAAGCAATATTCTCTCCATAAAATACTTGGAAAAGTGTTCCGGGGTAATTTTCCTCTCTCGATATTTAAAGTAAACATCACGTGTCCAGGTTCTCTTTCTTCCTTGAATATTTTTATTAAATTTATAAAAGAGTTTTTCCGCCGTTCTTTTAATTAAAGGGGAAGCAAGACATTTAAATTAGTTCGATAATTATGTATCGCCAGCGCTGTTCGGCAGTAATGATGTTATTGTTTCTCGCAAATTATGATTGGTGAAAGAAGCCCTATCGAGGAATAAAACAACTTGGGTTGGAAACCACACACTCCAGGTATCGATGCTGTGCTTTCCCGAGCGGAGTTAATCTCGTCGTGAAATGAAAATAAAATTTTGTCATTAGTGCTCTTTTAAATGTGAGAGTTACTAATAATGCTTTGTCATAATATCGAAGAAATTTCATATCTTGCTGAAGTATCATATTCTTCAAGAAGAGTTGGTATTTTTATTCGGCAGTCAATTAAGCTTTTTAAATTTAAACGATTACTATGTTGGATTCAGCAGACTATTGAATAAGGCAAGGAGTGATGCAGTTTTATATATTTATTGAGAATTCTGTATTTATCGGGAATTACCTTAACATGGTTTTTGAAAATAAGTTATGACAAGAAATGCAACACATTTTATGAGATAAAGCTGAATTTAGTTCTCTGTATTTATTCGGGTCAATAAAGAGTAGCAGTCGATTAGGTTTTTTTATATTTTTATGTCAATATATCCCTTTTAAACTGCTTGTAGTGAGAGCGAAGATGAACCACGCCATTTTGAGATGCTAGAAATTTGGTCATTGTCAGTTTCATTAAGGTATCCGACTGTGTTCGGACACATTTTTTTGAAAAATAACTTAGATATATATTTTAATGCTATTTTTCAACTGCATATGTTTTAAAACTATGAAAATATTGTAAAATTTTGCTTTCAAAATAATATTTTTTTAAAAAAAACTGAGAAATTTGAAGAAAAATGACTAAAATATTTGCCTTACGCTAACAATCATAGACAAAATCATATTCTAAATATACATAAATCCTTGTAGGAGTACATTTTTTTTACATTTATCCGTGTTATGCTCTAAAATATTTCTTGTACTTCAAAATAGTTTTAAGATATAACTGAACATAGTTACTAAACTGGTAATTTTTCATAAAAAAATGCTTTTCGTTTATATTTAAGCACTTAAAAATAATACTTGATTTTAAAATTGACCTTAATTTTTAGAGGAAAACATCAAGCATATTACAGAAAACAATCTCAGAAAATTTCATATCAATACTTGAATAACTTTTTGAGAAATCATTGTTACGGTCGACAGTTTTCCTCAAAAATATCATTTCTCAGAAAACACATTTAAAGTTTTCCTGCACAATAAAATAATGCTTACAGTTCGGTAATAAAACAGCTGCAACTCCATTTGTAAATCGCGTAGAGTTAAAAGTGAGACAGTTTTAGAAAACTGATTAAACAGGCTACAAAATTAAGTCATAAAATTTTTTTTGATAATTTCATCAAGAATGACGATTTTAAACCAGTCGGATACCTTAAGCGAGATTTTATTCTTTCCAAAGATAAAAATTGTAATTGTACAGATGAACGAGCGAAGTACTATGCAGAAAGAGTAAATTTCGCTTTGAAGTGTTATTTTTTTACCAGTGTAATCAACAGGAACAAAGTTACAGCGCATTGAAATAAAATAAATATGCTTATTTCTGCAAAAAAACATTTCAGAGAGAATAGCGACTTCAAGGACATGAATTCAAAATGATTTAATTAAGCAATACATTTTTAAAAAGACTATACAATGGGTTGCCAATATAATGTCGACACTTTAAAATTTACACATTTTTTCGAATATCTCCCGAAATTCTGCATGCATTTTCATAGAATTTGGAACAGGTACAGACTAGGCTTGAACTCGCATTTTACAGTGAAGATTCGATCACGAGACTATTTAGGGGATCGAGCAGAAAGTGATGAAGGCAAAAAACATTTCGACTCATCCTGTTTCAAAGAAAGCTGATAACGAGATGAAACTTTCATGAATTGTTATGTTTATGTGCATACTATTTACATGTGCTTTAGTAAATATAGCACAAATATTTGGGAAGAGATAAAGGTTTCTTAAAAAAATCCAAGATTTGTCCGCATGTTTTTTATTATAATTTTCAGAGCTTTAAACAAATTGTATGAAACTTACAGAATACATGACAATATGTTAGAAAAGTATTATATTAAAATTTGAAGTATGTACTTTAAATATGAAAGCAAATGTGAGTATTTTTAGAAAATGATTTATATTGCGCATGTGCGAAATGTAGCGTAATTTTAACTTCATGATTTAACAGTCAGATATATAGAGCAACTTATATAAAAATTCAAGCTCAATACCATTAGTATTCAGAAAGATATTGGCATTCCAATTTGGTGAATTTCGGTACACTCTAAGAGAAGCTAAATAACGAGGGTTCTTGCGCAAACTGATATTTTTTAATTTGAATCTTTGAATAGTTATCATCGAACCGTAATTTAAATTATGTATTTAACTTATTAAGCTTGTCTTAGAGCGTACCGAAATTCTCCAAGTTGCAATGCCGATATCTTTCTGAATACTAATGGTATTGAACTGCAATTTTCATATAGGTTGCCCTATATATCTGTTTCTTAAGTCATGAAAGTAAAATTATGCTACATTTCGACATGCGCAGTCAAAAAAACCCCTTTACTAAAAATACTCATATTTCCTTTAATATTCAAAGTATTTACTTCAGATTTTAATACAATGCTTCTCTAACAAATTGTCACGTATTATGTATGCTTGATTGAATTTGGTTCTGCAGGTTGTAAGCAAAACACCTAATGGAAAGTTTGGTATTTTTTAAAGAAACTTTATATCTCCCCGAATATTTGTGTTACATTTACAAAAAGGCATATAAATATTATGCACAACATATCCACTGATGAAAGTTTCATCTTGTTATCAGCTTTCTTTGAAACGGGATGAATCGAAATGTTTTTTTTTTTTTTTGTCTACATTGCTTTCTGGTCGTTCCCCTAAGTATTCTCGTGTTCAAATCTTCACTGTAAAATGCGAGTTCAAGCATAATCTTTAGATGTTCGAAATTCAAAGAAAATCCATGCAGATTTCGTGAAATATTCAAAAAAATATGCAACTTTTAAAGTGTTCACATTATATTGGCAACCCACTGTTGTTTCTATTTCCTGTTTAATGAAAAAGCTAAATATCGGGCATGTAAATTTAAAAAAAAATTCTAACAATATACCAGGTGTGTGTGTCTTCAAAAATAGTAGCAACCACAAATGTGTATTGCAGGGATCTCAGTTATTTTACATAATACTGGTTTTAAACTGTTTCTAACCGTTTTTCACATCTTTTGAATAACTTAGAGTTTAGATAAAATAATATTTTTATTTTGGAATAAGCAAAGTTTTCGTGGTTAGGAAATGTATTTCGCAAGAAAAATAAGAAAAGTAAGCAATTTTGTTACTTTTAAAAAAATATGTTTCTGCCTTATTTTCGGAAGCTTAAATATGTTCACATTTTATAATTTGAAAGTTTTTTAAAGATTTTTAACTCATTTTACTCTCGGAGAATTAAACCTCGCTAAGCAATCCTTAATTCCTCTAGAGATGGGTATATTGTATTGGAAACATAATGTTTGACGAAAATATAATATTAACGTTTGGTGAAATCATTCAAGAACTGACAATTTAATTTTATCAAAATTCTGTTCACTGAGATGTGATTAATTTTAAAATTGATGGCAAAAAATTATATTTGAGAGAATTCACTATTTAGAGGCCACTTTATTTAAAAGCTATATTGTAGGTAACGTTATGACAATTGATACTTCCTTGCTAAAGGAGTTGAACACATTTATGATGACTATTAATTTATACTGAAGAACATTAATAGGGTTTAAAAATTATTATTGCTAACTGAGCTAATTATTAAGAATTATGTTTGAGGGAATTCTGAAACAGGTTTATTTCTATTATTGCCCCATTTTGAAACTACAAGAGGGAAATTCTGGGACAATAATGAGATCCGAGACGACACTCTTCTCTTCAAACCGCAACAACGAAGACAATTTTCGGAGATGCTTGGTGATATTTGACTTTAAAATGCCTTTTTTAACGCATGAATCAATCACAAAGGGTTACGCATAATAATTACTTCGAAATGAAAGTACAACAAATAATGCAACATATTTTAAATTTACAGAAAGGTAAACATCTACATTACATTTATAATTCCATAACAATTTGACATTACTTTTTAAGAACATTCCATTACACTTTTCAACATAATACATACATTTCCATGAAATATTTTTTATTTAACCAATATTTATAGTAATCATTATGTTGTTAATGTTGAAACTTTGGAATTCACGCCTTCCGAAGAGGCTGATTACTTGGTGTATCAAATTACATTAAAAAGACTGAAGAATTATAAAAGCAAAGTAAATATAAATGATTTACTATGTTTAGAAATCGAAAAAGTAATCTTATTAAATGAACAGTTTTATTACTTTATAAGTCAAATGAAAACAACTACACGAATCTATCAAAAATTATTTGACATTCCAGAATACCTTTATTTAAATTATAATATTTTGTATTTAATTATGTTCTTGAAAAAGACTATGGCTTCCCTTTGTGCATCTATCTAATTATTACGTTCTCTTCTATATCTGCTAATTACTTTAGTTAATATAAAGCCAGTACTTAAAATATATTATGAATAACAACATCTAAAAAGTCTGTTATGAAAAAAAACGATGAAATTCTGCAATGCAAATGTAATTTGTAAATTTTCATTATTAAGATATTTATTAAAGCACGACAAGTTAATTCAATATCTAAAATGATTCATTCACATTATCTACCTATGGAAACTTTTGCCATTTCTCAAAACTGCATTTACTAAAAATTCTAAAAAAATATTTAATCTTTTGAATTCATTGCAAAGAGAATGCTTTAACTTGATTTGGGCTTCTTTCACCATTCTTTTTGCTGAAGACTGCCAGTAACATCTTGGGGTATTTTATAAATCCGCCTGTTTCTTTAATAAATTTTAAAAATTCTAGAAGTATGGTTTTTTTTAATGAAAGTATTTATCTACATTTTTTCTATTTTTACTTACTGATAATATTAGAAGATTAATACATATTGCGAGAGGATCCAAGTTCTGTAACTGGCAACGTTAATGTGACATTGACTTCCATTGATTATAAAAATTATATAAAATTAATCCTTCCAGCTCCATACAAATACAACATTTCATTAAACATTCATATTTCTCATTTTTGGGAAATAAAATGTTTGTTTCTGCATATTTCCCCAACTAAAAGCAATGCAATCATACTTTGATTTTTAGATTCACGGAATGTAAAAAGATAAATGTTTCAGTCATTTTCTTAGTGAATGAAAGGCTTCAAACACTTTTTGTCTCAAAATTTAAGCAAGAGCAAAATCTAGTCTATAAATTTTAACTTCATAAAAATCAATCATTAGGAGGAATTTGTATTGATAATTCGGGTAATATTCTGAAAGTTACGTTGAAATGTGTGATGGAATGATCTAAATTATGTTTCTCAATAAAGGTCTAGAAAATGCATGACACATCTCAAGAACAAGAGAAATACAAGCATTTAGAAGGAAAAAAAATAGTTAAAAGGGTTTATACAAGTTACACGTGCAAGAATACCCAGTTATAGCAGAAAAGAGTATACAGTTATTACGGACAAAAATGATTAAATGCTGTATATGAGAGTATTGTTTTCTGAAATACAAATTCTAATGAAAATGCTATTGCGATATGCTTTTCAATTAGAAGGAAATACAGAATACTTTACAAATATCATTTAAAAACATACTCTTGGAATGCTGCTCGTTAAATAATTTGAAATGAGGTTCCATTGATAACAAGAATATAAAAAATGTTCTTTAATAAATGTGTTATAGCATATAAATCTCTTTAAAGGCATTTCGTTCTTAAATACCCTTTTCAGATGTGAAAAAAAGGGAATCTCTGTTTATGAAAACACCCTCCTTCACCTTCTTATCTTAGAAAAATGTTAAGTAGAATGTCACTTTTACAGAAATTTCCTTTGTAATTCTCTTAAAATATTAGCATTCAATCACTATTGTCCATAAATATTTTGTTTTCTGCCTTGACCTTAGTAAAAAGACCTTTTAAGAAAATGTTCCTTCTCAAAACCATGTTCAATTATTTGAAGTTCAGAAATTTAAATGTCTTACATATGGCGTTGTATTACTTGAACTATTCTCAACATTCAGCAGCTTACATGTAATCTATTTGTCATCGTAAGTAAAAGGACATTACTAGCCACAATGGAATGAAATAGATCGAATATGAAACTCCAAAGAATTGAATAAATTGAAAATAAAAATAAAAGGAATCAAATCCAATATATCGAAATGTAAGAGATAATTGCCTTGAGAATAGAACAAGAATGGTCATCTTGCGCGGATGATCACCTGAATGCAGATGGAATTCCGCGTTGATATTCAAGTGACCTCTATTTTTTTCTTGTAGGCACAGAACGGTAGATAATGACATGCGTGCTGGCTACTCTTGTCTAACAGAACTGTCTGCTGAAGGGATGCTTGCGAACTGCTCCCTGTTAATTCGTTATGCTATTGCTGTGCCAAAAGATGTTCTACTTCGACAAAATGCTTGCAACAGACTTGCACTGACGAAATAGAAACGATTCAGAAAGTAAACAGATTACAGAAAATAACGAGCATGATTGTCTACAGATGATGCTCTAGCTTACTGAGCTGCAATGCGGTGCCTTTGTTTACTATTGACAATAAACCTCAAACTGGCATAAAAAATTCATCTCTTCGTTTTACTTCATTGACATAATCGGAAAATGCTGCCAGGAAAGAGGAACATTCAACATCTATAGCAATAAAATATTTTTCTGATTGGATTTCAAAAAGCTTCATTATTAAATTGCATATAGGGATATTTAAGCTTAGAAACTACTACTGAATGTTGGAAAAGTTTAAGGGTAACAATCAGCCATTATAAAATATAACAAGAGTAACATCGTAATGGTATTGATGAATCACGGTATAATCCTTTTCCTAATTTTTTAAGGGATTAAAATTTTCCAAAAGCCTCTTTAGAAAGATTCTGTATGCAGAAAAGTCAATGCTACTAATGTCGTTTGGTTTCCTACGGTTCTCTTTCTACAGGTGATATTTCGAAATCTTGTTTAGAAGTGGAAGCAGAAGATGAAGAGCTGAGTAAGCTCAGTGACACCCATCACTTTTGTGACTATGCAATTCTTTCAGTAATAAAATTGCAACAATCACAAAAATGATGGGCAACACCGAGCAAGCATGCAACTAGGCGATGAAAAGAAGAAGTTGGCCAGAAATGGTGACAGGACAGAAGAAGAAAGTTGACACATCTAGATGACAGTCTGGTTGCAGTAGTGAAAGAAAAAGAAGAGAGTACCTTTTCTCATCGACTAAGAAGAAATTGATGATAACGAGGTGCTGTTCTGCATGCAGAATATACAGTCAAAGATATAATTGTGTGACTTATTTTATAATCAAATTACGAATCGAGATACATTCCGAAATGTAGTCCTACCAAAGGCATAATGAATATACAAATGATTGGCCTTTGATTAAATTTTAAAGAAATGAATTTTCAAAATTTAGTTTTCATGAGAAAATGAGATGAAGTTTAAACACTTCAATCGTAAAATTCAAATATATTATTTTATAGCATGAATTGCTAAATAAATCGAAATATTTTATTCGAAACGTACCTTAAGAAGAAAGCATAATTAAATTTGTCTCTGGATTATGTCTAAAAGGTTTAATATTTTTCTTTCATTTCCAATTTTTAAGAATATTCATTAGAATTAATTCTTTAATTTATAATTAATTTCAAATTTTAAATAAGTTTACTTAATTAAATAGTCAATAAATTAATTTAGAAAACTATCATTGTTTCATTGTCTTATACTAGATTTCCATAACGAAATACTTGTTATAAAATAGGGTTAAATGAAAAAAAGTTTTTTTCGTTTTTTAACTTGTAATAGGGTGTAAAAATTGCCTTTTGATGTAAAAAGGACAAAAATGAAATTTGATCATAATCAAAAGATGTCTTGAGGTGCCGCAAGTACGATAAATATTTGAAAACTTTTTGCTCTATTTCAAACTTTTTCTCTAATTTCTTATATGCAGTATCAAAGTACAAATAAAATATTTTCTATATTTTATTCCTATTTCTTAATAGAACAAAAGTTTTTAAGGGTTTCAAAAGGTATGAAGAATTTATAAAATATTAATTATTAGCCCAAAATGTGCAAGAAATCGACTATAAAGGAACGAAAACGTGCTGTTTCCTTATCTGGAATGATTTCTCGGCTGTACTGTTCATGTACTGACGATGAAAGCTTACAAGTAGTTTATGCGTATTTGTTATTAGTGTTATGTAACAAATTGTATTTTGAGTTTTCCTAATAAAACAACAGTGAATAAAGTTAACTTTATTGATCCTTACTCAAGTATTTATTTGTGTATTACTCTTCGCGTCAGATTGTGTTTGGATTTATACTTCTAAAATTGTGTATTCATATTAATATTAATTTACATCTTGAAATTTTATATTTAAATCTGCGGAGGATGTTTAGTACTATGAGGTGATATTTATTTGTGGTGCGAGGTACTGGCAGATCAATAAAATTAATCTTCATTTCTTTTAACAGTCCATACTTTTTCTTGTTCTATCGACATAAAAAGAACAATAATAAATGAATGTATTTACCTATATTTGAGTGAAAAATGACATGTTAAAATATCTTTGTAAATGTAGGTCATTTTTTCTTAGTTTTATCGCTAAGTATAGAATTTCTAGAATGTTTTTATAAAAAATACATCTTCTCCTTGACAAATTTCATTCAAAATTTGATACAGATATACAAATTTGGTGTCAATGCCAAATATCACTATTTTTATTCCTTGTATTTCTTAAAATTATCTTTCTCACATACAATCAGACAAACCTAATTTTAAAAAATGTTTCTTTTGAACTCAAGAAAGATTACATAGAGAAGAATCATCCAAATTCATAGGTTGTATTTTTTTATGATTGCAGTACTTTCTCTATGTTATTATTAGATTGAGAAAAAAAAGAAGAAATAGCTATGAAATATAAAGGGGTCCTATGAATTATATAATCATCCGTGTCATAATATGACTTTTTTGCCCCTAGAGGTCATTAGTGGCTCAGAACGTGAAAATGGCGCTCAGTGAAAACGGAGTTTTTCGCTCCAACATATAGAGCTCTTAAAAAGTGGCAAAGACGTACTGACGTTTAGTCTCGATGGCGCTCGGGATGTCCTTCGTTGCTATGGCACTGAGAAACAAATGTCTAGCAAAATGCCCTTCTTGCAACATAATACTGAAAATACTTTCTGAAAGTAGCATCTATGACCTGAATTCCACAATCTACACAAGAGGAGGGATGAAATAGAAGCAACTACTGTAGTGCTGTTTTTTTTCGCAAAAAACATTTGGGCGACAAGATCTTCTGCTTTGTCCACAGTTGTCTTGTCTATCAACTGCTTTATACCGCGGAGGTGAATACTGCAACTACGCATGACAACATGACTGAGCATTTTCACTCACATCTAGAACAATTCTACGCAATTATTACTGTCCTCATTAAGTCGATAGCTTAAGAAAAAAACATGGACAGTAAGAAGTAATAAAGATTGCATTTTTTTAAAATCTGGTAAGAGCTTGCAGCTCTTGAAAATATCCTTGCACACTATAAACATTCCCTCCCCGGTTGAAATATAATATTTCAAGATAAAAAAAATAAATAAAAATTAACATGATTACATAATTTCACGTCCAGTTATAAATCCAAATACTAGCGGTACACAAGCAAATACTACAATAAAGAAGAATAAAGTTAGCTTTATTGTTCCTTATTATTATCTGTCATTGGTAAAACACCAAATACATTTTATTACACAGAAGTAAACAGTGGAGGTGAGTCGGGAGGACGGTCTTCTACACAAGCACCACGCGGCGTGAGAAATTAAATTTTACTTCATTTTAGCTATCTGAAACTAAGAATTATAAAAAAACCCAAATAAATCAGGCGAGCTAATTTAGTACCTAAATTTTTTAATTTGTTTTCCACCCTCTACACTCCTTGATACTTTTAGTTGTCCATGAATGATTTGTTAGCCCCACTTGTAACTCCCAATCGCAGCTAGTGGTGCTAATAATAAGGATACACATAAAGTACTTGTAAGTGATAATTGTCAGTTAAAAGTATAACAGAGCAATAGTTCCAGATTAGAAAACATCATATTTTCATAGCTGATTTCCTGCTTATTTTTGGCTAACAATTGATATTTTATATCCATCCATAGGTTTTTTCTCCTATTCATAAATAGGAATAAAAAGTAGAAAAACTTTTATTTGGACTTTGATACTGCAATTAAGAAATGAGAGAGAAAGTTTGAAATAGAGCAAAATTTTTGAAATTTATGAAACTTTATCGTACTTGCGGCACCTAAAGGTATCTTCTGATTACGAACAAATTCCTTTTTGTTTTTTATGCATCAAAAGGAAACTTTACCGCACTATTACAAATTAAAAAGCGACAAAAAGGTTTTGCGTTCCACCCTATTATAAAACAGGGCTGTTTTTTTATCATGCTAAAAGATAAACATACTTTAAGATAAAATACGCAAATATTTTATAGATGTAAAATAGATAGTTTAAAGACATTACAAATAATGTTTTCGAAATTATTTTCTTATAAATAAATATAAATAGTTCTATTTAAAAGGAGAAAAAGAAAAACAATGCTATTTTCAGATCCGACATTAAGACAAAGAAAAGTATAGAAATAGTTTTACTGATCTTGTTGAGGAACTCAAAGGAATTTTTTGTATAAAAATTAGTAATCCCTGTCTATCTTTAAGAAATGACGGTTCAATTTAAAAGACACATTTATATTTATGTCATATTTTATATGTATTTGGGAAAGGCTACATTTTGAAGAGTCTCAATTCCTAAGTCGTCCATGTTATTGATTCATATTCTTATCAATTTTCATGGTATTAATGCAAGTGATATTTAGTTTCCTCAATCAGTAGTTCAAGCAGTAGTATCTATTGTACCCACACTTTTCAGATATGATTATTTTTCCTTGCATTTTTTAAAATTTCCATCTGTTGGTGAATATGTGCAATGCACATAATATGGAATTATTTGTTACCTGACAAGTTACTAATTTTGAGGAGCAAAATAGGGTTTTAAAAATAAACTATGAACAATGCATTTTCAAATATTATCGAATTCTTACACCTATATCATCTATGGAAAATTCATTTTAAGGCGGGCAAAACATTACTTTATTGAATCTGAAGCGTTTATTTGTCAATGATGAGGAGAACATCAAAAGCAGTTGAAATTATCTGTCTGTGAAACATGACAAAAATTTCAAAATTATTACAATTATATAGAAATACTATTAACATGATATTCTTGCGACAATCTAATTAAAAAATTGAATACATTTTCAGTGAGTGTCTTTTTCTTAAAATCTATTGAATTTGTTGCAAGACGTATTTCTTAATACAAGATATTGTCTGGTACGGAGTTTGCAGTTAATTTGAATTAACGTTTCATATCATGATTTTCTTATGTTTTTCAATTCTACATTGAAACTGAACACATACAAGCATCTTACCAGAAAAATTTACAAAACTTAATAATTATATATTATGATAACCATATATCGAACATACTATGAAGAAATAAGTTCAAAACACATAAAAATGATGCAAAGATGATAAATAATTTATATAGTTTAATTTTCAACATCGCTTTACTTTCTATGCGTAACCCATTGTTCGACATCATGCGCTAACCAAGAAGAAATTGTATGATTTTCATAATAAACTATTTCTTTGCTTTCTTTTACAGTTTAATTTCGGGATATATTTCTACAAAGCATCGAGTTATTTCATTTATAGAGCATTAAATTCAAAATAGATCGCACCAAAAAAGATGAAATAAAATGCTGTTTAAACGATATTCTCTTTAGTTGCAAGGTTCAGTGCTTAGCAAGTATGCTTTGCAATTCCTTGACAAGTTTCGACAAAGTACGAGGCGGATTAATTAAATTTAAAACATAAGGGTTTGAAAACTTTGGATTAAAATTGTTGAAGTGTAAAGGCGCGTTTACACCGAGTGTTGTAAACATTTGTTTTCATCTTCTGTGCTTAAATCATATGATGACAACTTTTTGTTGTAAAAAGAATAATAATGGTTCTTACAACTTTTGTTGTCATCACACATGCATGAACTCTCTTCTCAATTCCTTCGTCAAGATGACGATCGTGAAGGACGTTGTGCTTACAGCAGTAACTTGCGTACAAATTAATTTCATAATTGTTCAAAAAATACAAATTACTTTTAAAATTTGTACATTATGTAATTCAAACGGCTATATTAGAGGTTAACGTTGCTTTCAAAGCAGTGGTCATAAAATAAAACGTTATCAACGTTGATATTCGACAACTTTATTTTTATTGTTGAGAGATTAGGCAGGAAATTTTAATCTGCTTTTAACTTGAAAAATTTAAATTTAAATAAAAAACAAAAAATTACAACAATAGTGAAAAGTTCAAAAATGTTTAAAATAGTACGGTCATATTTATACTGTCCATAAAAAATATTTTTCTCTGCATAATTAAAAGTACTTCAACTAAGCAACTTGTAAATATTAATGAAATGGTGAAAAGTACATTTCAAAAATACTTCAGAATATTATTACCTGCTTAAGTATTTTTGAGGAAGAAAGTAAAATCAATATTAGTAGATACACTCAAACACGTTTATTTTATTCATTAAATTATACAGATCAAATTAAAGAAAAAAATTACAAGTTATAAAGTAATATCAGAAATAAGGCTAATCAAATATCACATTATTTAGCGTTAGAGTTTCAACTTAGCGTAACTAGTAACGTTCCTCTAACTACTCAACAGTTTGAACGTTACTACTAATTATTTCTGGTTAATTTAGATTATGTATTGTTAGATCATGGATTTAATCATTGTCCTCATTAGTAACGTCACGTGAGTTGTTGTCTTCGGAAAGCCTATAGTTATAACTGAATGAGGCTTCACTGAAAGTAGTTGCACTGAAATCGGGCGTGCTAGAATCCAGCGAATGAGATGGCAAATGGTTACATTGCCTATTTAGGGTTGACATTTCAGGATCAAATAAAACCTGTTTAATTCTTTGTTTTTCTATTGCCAAATCATGCAAATCAGTGCATTTACGTAGTTAGAAAGCGACAGGGCCACGGTGGCCTAGTGGCCAGAGCATTCCAGGTTCGAAACCCGATTCCACTGCAAATCCTCAGAATATGTAGTTCTGCTACACGTTACATCCTACTTGCAAGGCCCAAACGGCCTCCTGCTGGTGTGGTGCGGAAATTTGGAGAGGGATCCTCGTCATCTGACCGTGGTTTAAGACAGCGAGATCTTTCCCAAAATAGTCCCCGTGTTGCTTTAAAAAAATGGACGTTAATATAACTAAAGCTCCGGCTCTTTTGTTTCACTATTTCTCGAAGTTTTTTCAT
>BGPR01000216.1:777386-796490 GCA_013235015.1 Araneus ventricosus | reverse complement strand
TCATTGATTCAAAGATTAGGTAGTGTAGGGGTAATAACTGTCGTAGAGGCGTTTCATTGATTCAAAGATTAGGGGTAATAACTGTCGTAGAGGCGTTTCATTGATAATCTGGACCGTGTAGACCAGAAATCTAAGAAAGCCTCGACAATTCCAGCCTGAAAATGCTTTAAAAGTTGTGTTCACATGATTTCATTAAAACAACTTCTAACACAAAAGTCAGTCATCGAGTGCATCATATTATCCATCAGGGACATTCATCTCTCACGATACAGCAATGGAAACGTTGATACTTGTCAGTGGAAGGAATGCTCAAGGGAACAATATTGTGATTAAATGATTTCCGAAGAAACCTTCCATTCTTTCTAAACAAATACGAGAGGAATTATGTGCGTATTTCACGATTGCAGAAGGTTCAGTTTCCTGGCAAAACAACTATTGCTGAGTCATTATCATGTTAAAAATATTTTATGTTTTGGCAAATATAGAACTTTAATGTAATTAATTTCAATATTGTAAAATAAAATAAATTTTAATAGTATGTTCGACGTAGTTTAAGATCATGCAATATTGTCTCGAATATTATTTTAGGAAGCTGTTATTGAGCCATTTTGATTATAAATTATTCCATTCAGAATTCATTTTAATACCAAACATTGAGTTCAAAAACTTGCATAAATTTATAAGGAAACAGTTTTGACAGAAGCTATCCTGCCTAATAAGGTAAAAATGTTTTTTTCCTAAATATAAAATAACAAACAAGCCTACATTGGCTACTTTGTATAAAATTATGGAAAAAAGAATGAGTTTACTCCATGTTGTATGTTTCTGCTAAATAATAAAATTATGGGTTTAGGACATTGCTTTGAAAAAAAGGTGTGTTCCGCTTACTTTTCGCATGAATTATATTAGCGAACAATAAAAGCTGATCGCCTTATCAAAAAAATGTTTATTTTATATATTTAACATGTATAATTGTTTTATCTAATCTGTAATGGAATCGTGAAATATAAAATTCGTGAGGAACTCCACGGCACCAATGCAGGAGGAATGCTTACAACACCCAGAAAGTTTCCCACTCCGAGTGGAAAACAAAATTTCGGTTGTAAACACGCCGAATTTGATGAAAACGCGAGTTGTTTACAACCAAATGAGTGCTGTTTTAGAAATGTTGTAAACTTTGTGTGTAAACACGTGTTTACAACTCCGTAAAAAAATAACTCCGTGTAAACGCGCCTTAAGTAGGTTGAAACTTGAAAAATAAAAAAAAAAATTCATCAAGCCCTAAGCATCAATATATATTCTCAACACAATTTTAGTGGCATCGATATATAACTGTGAACAAAATTCTTTCTATAGTGCCATTACATAACTATTAGATTCATGTTCATACCGTTACCAGTATTAATTGAAAAGCTTTTCTTGTGATGTAGAGGACATAAATACATTTTAAAGGAGGAAAAAGAATTAGAAACAAGAAATCTATACGATATTGTATAATGAAGATAATATCTCAAAAGTTTTCATCCAATTCATATTCAAGACCAATCAAAGTAGTTTCTATGCGTCATCAAAACAAAGAAGTAGTAGAAATGGATTTAATATTTTATAAATTGTTCGATCTTGTGCAGGTTCAATCTTGAATTCGGTTTATAATGAATTGTAAATTACCAGATAAATGCAACGTTTTTTTAAATATCAGAATTTATGAATATCAAAATAATTAACAAGTCGGCTGGAAAATCAATCAGTTCATCTGAAGTCAAATCATCTGTTGTATTCAGGATTCGGATTCATATACGTACAATACATTTTTCCTTCTGAAGTTATGATCTTCATACACTTATTAAATAGTTTTAATTCATGATTAAAATTCACCATTTGTCTAAAATTATGTTTTAAAACTTAAAAATAACATTTTGTAGTCGCCCTTTTCACATTAACTGTAACCAACTGTGTCTGGCAACGAAACCAGCTCCCTCTTTAGCTGTGAACTGCCAGCTGTGGCCACGTGACTGATTGCGATGTGTCGCTAACAAACAATTCACCTTTTTTATAATTTGTCTAATTTTGAAATTATTAGCGTGTCTGTGTGTAACTTAAGCTTGCGTTACATTAATTGAACTGTTTACGGAACCATAACCAACTTCCAACAACATGTTTTTACACTTACTGTCTTGCTATTATAGTTATAAAAATGGGGTTTTCTTTTATGTAAAATTAGTCACTTATTTCATGAATAAATTTTTAAAATTTCCCACTATTGAATATATCGATAGCGGTTCATATTCCAAACCCCTAATGTCTTGCATCGTTATTCGATAGACCATTTAACTGACAACAAACAGCATTTGATTAGTCAAGTAAATTTATGTACACTTATATTATATATAAAATAACATGAATAATCCCAAATATGCATTTTGTAGATAATTTTCAGTAATAAAAAGCATAAGAGATATAAAAAATAATTTCAGATATTTTTTAAATGGAATTCTGTAATTGTTTTTTATTAAAAAACATATCTTTACTTTAACTATTATTTTGTGAAGCTGGAATGTTTAGTTTGAAAACAAAACAAGCGCGATATGTAATTTATTTTCAATAACTACTCGTTGAATAATAATAAAAATATTTAGAATTAAAATTTACAGAAAAATTCATTGGTATTTAAAGAAATTCGGATATCGTTTGCTCCAATGCAAAATTTAATAAATGCACTGAGTAAGATTGTTTTAAAGTGTTTAAAATTGCTAATGACTAACTCAGATAAAAAAAAAGCATATGCGATTTTTACGCCACATATTTTTATTCCGAAATATTTTTTTTGTAATTTGAAAGGTGAATTTTTAGCATCGTGAATTGCAGTTTCCTGAAGTCTGCTGCTAGTCTAATTAATCAGAAATCCTTTCTAAATTTTCTAGGGCAGCGGTGCTGAGGTTTCGTTGGCGGAGTGTTCTAAGTTCGAAACCCGATTCCACTGAAAATCCGGCGTATATAGGGCCTGTTGCACGCTAAATCATACGTAGTGGCTGAACGTCCTCCCGCTGGTGTGGTGCGGAAGTTTCGAGAGGGGACACCAGCTCAGGTGTCGTCTTCGTCATCTGCATTAGAAAGTCCGTCCCAATATAGCCCTCGTGTGGCTTCAAAATGGGACATTAATGTAACTAAAAACTAATATCTACATTTGCTAAGCCACTATTTCTTTCATTCATACAAATAATTCAAATGTGACTTTTCATGTAGCTACATGAGGTGTTGAAATGATTTTGTAAGTATTCATTGTACCCTTTTCTGTTGCAAATTTGAATTGAGGACTTCAATCTAAACCCCTTCGGTCCTGAATTATGCACAGGACTGATAAAAAATCAGTGAGTGGTTAAATAGGTTATATTATACATAAGTAAATTAAATAGGAAATAACGTAATGTTTTGTCAATTAGCAAACTAATTAAAAATGTCCTAATAATAGGACACCAGGATTCAATTAAGTAAAAAGAAAAAAAATTAAAGCTCAATTTACAATTATTTTATATGAACTGATTTGAAAAAAATTCTTTGAGCGTGAGAACATCAATATGCTTCACATTTCTCACTAAATATGTAGTTTTAAAAGTGCAACCTTCCAATTTGCATATTTTTTGCTTTGAATTTCTTTCAATGATGTAGTTTATCCCACGCCATTGCAAGGTCTGACAGATGGATTTTACTTTTTCTTTGGAGGTAGTATAGCAGAGATATTACCTGATGAACGTCCGGGTTTTGTAGGGGCTGCTGACAGATTTGAAAATGAGAAAGCTTCTGCTATTTGAAATGTAAAGTCCATTAAATCAATTTAATTTTTCTGGAGAATTCCACAACATTTTGCATCTCTTTTATACCATGACCAAGAATTTATTATAGCCATATTGAAATAATGAAGGATAATGAGGAGGGTCCATTTTTTGCCTAATAGCCTTTCGGTATTATAGCATCAATAAGTCATGCTTCTCCATCCCCCCCCCTCCTACACTTTGATTGTAAAACCTTACAATTTCAGGCCTGGGAACTTCAAAAGTGACATCTTTTTTGCTCCATCTTTTAATTACGTCCGTACGATTGCCGTGCCATTTCACTGCAGCGTCAATACACCGTCCGCACGTCTTCAACTTTGCATCAATTTTTACGATTAATAATTGAATAACAACTGTAAAATATCCAAAATATACATCCAATCCAGTGTTTTTTTAGAGGAAATACCGTTAAATGTAAAAGAAAGCAAAAGTTTTGTACTATAGACAACCTGGTATTCTAATAACAGAACAAGTATAAAAATTCATGTTGTCTACTCTAAGGCCTGATGTCCTATTAGTAAAACAAATGTTTCATTTTCAGTTGTAGTGCAATTTCTCATAATTTTTAAGTTAAAAGCACTGAATTAGGTAGAAATAGTACGACTTGTATTATGGAATTTTTCAAAAAGAAGAGGATTATATATAACAATCCTTTTGAGGACTCAAAAAACATGCACGTGCGTTTTGACTGTTGTGTGATGGTCAGAAACCTCCATTATTTTCTCTGTTACGACTATGCTGCCAACTATCGAGCGGAAATTAAAGCATCTTGCTCTTCTTGAAAGCATAATTAGTAGGACCTAGAGTTTTGAAGTTGAAATTCTTAAAAATGTGGAATCTAGAGTAATATAAAGATGTGTCCTAATACTAGGACTCCAAGGCCGAAGGGGTTAATCACATTCATTTCTTATTCATCTTTAATTTTATTATTTATCTATTGTTAATGAACTCTTTTTCATAAATTTTTTCATAGATTTTTGCATAAAAAAGTTCAAATTTTATTTCCCTCATAACGTGCTAAAATTGAATCGTTTCAATAAAACATTAGTAAATTGGTCCAAAACTCGAATAGATTAACAGTTGAATATATATAAAGAGTACTCATCGATGAAAATACGTCACAAGAAAAAGTGAAGAGGTGGATTTTATGGAGCACATCCTTTCTGTTAAAGCACAATACCGCATCTAGGTAAAAAGACGAAGATGAGTATTACGACTGTCTAAACCATTCGAGCTTTTCATTTTTCAAAGATCTTATATATCTATAGCAACTGCTATCTACAAAACAGCAAGAGTTTATTTTTTCACTTTGGGCTTTTCACTGGTAAAAACGGTTTTCGCACAATGTCCAGTTTTTGTCCTGGATACAGCTGGTCTTAAGAGGGAACTGCAGACTCTACAAAAATAAAATCAATGGGAAGTCTGACATCCAGTTTTCGAAGTGAATCTCTTTGATGCTCCATTTGAGGGATTTAATCTTCAAGGGGTCTTAGGGATTGCATTTTTTTCTTTTGGGCAGCAGAGTGTTTACTGAAGGCTCTTTTTGTGTGTCCTCAAAGTTGTTTTTTTATGTTGAAGCTCTCAATCAGATTTCTTTTGAGATTTGTCAATTGTTCCTCCCCTTTGCACCTTAAAAAATTGAAAATAAATGTTTTCTGGGAATGAGAGGATTTTTTTCTGTTCTACGGAGACAATTTCTACGAATAAATTTCGTAAAATAATAGAAATGACTAAAATAATTAGCAGAAAGAATGAAAACCTAAAAGGGGAGGGTAAAGCTTGTTTAATGCATGAAACTCAATGACATATCGGCCATATAAAATCTGGTTTGAAGACTGAGATACAGACATAATTAACATTTAGATGCAGTAATAAGAAATACAGTTGCAACAATTTATTTCCTCAACGTTTTTCATTTATATTTTTAAAAAATTCACTGCTGCAATTAAATTATGCAGATGTAATTTATTGCAATGAAATGTTTATTATAATCAAAATAAAAGCATATATTTATTGAATTTTGATTGAGAAACTAAATTACTTATCTGAAAAGATTAAATACGATTAACTCCGAATTTGTTTACGTTCTTGTTTAATTGATTTGACACTAGAATCAATGCCTTCATAGTCGATTTCTTTCATGTTCTCTAAAGTATATGCGGATTACTCCTGTTAAAGTTAAATCCATCAATTGATAAATAGGTTTTATTTGATACATTAACGGCCTTATTCACCATCCATGGTTAAACCATGATCAGCGGTTAAATGATGGTTCTGCTATAATAATGCGAAAGGTGACCGAAATGCATTGCCAAATGTATACTTAATTGGGTTGCTATATTGGCATGATATCTCAATTTCTCTGTTGTTGGCGATTTTTAAAATTACCATCAGCCTTCGAGCCAAACGAGTTTCTCGCCAACTCGCCAGTTAGGGGATACACCCAGCCGATCATTTCGGTCAGCATTCGCTTGTTCGTGTAAATTCCCTTTTAACCGCTGATCAGGATTTAACCATGGATGGTGAATAAGGCCGTCAGTTTTTTTTTTAACTATAAACTTGTTGACAGAATTGAGAGGGCAGGATTTCGCCATTGTTCCATTTAGAGCTCTACCTGCCCCAGCTTAATCTCTACTTCTCTGTTTTGGTAAATTGATGATTACCTCAATTTGTATTAAAATTGTAATCTTCCTCACCCTATCAGAAAAAAACTCGCCCGCGTATGAATGAACGGCTGCCACGTATTGTTGAAACGCCCTTTGTGCTCCTTCAGAATAGCACCCCACACCATCATTTCGACGGGCAGCCAGTCCAGCCATCATCGTGTCGTGCCGACCATTACGGGCCTGCACAGCCCCCATGGCTGTTTCATTACGGTTAGAAGGGAATTTCTTATGGCTCCAAGGGAATCTACAAAGACTTTCCAGGCAACAAAAGCAAATAAATATTTTCGAAATTTATTACGATTGTTTTGTGTGCATTATAAAGTTAATGTCCTTGATACCTTCATAAAGCATTTAATCAACAACAATAAGGATTGTTATATTCTAATAGCCGGTCAAGGAATTCAAGATCATCACTAAGTTTAATTATTGCTGCGATGCACAATTTAAATTAATAATGTCATAATATTTTTTTTAGAAATGATGTGAAAAAATGAAGGTTCCAGAATTATCCTGGATTTCAGTTTATTGGCTTATTGAATGATGCTTATTTTTGAAATTCATTCTGTTCGTTTAAAAAAAGTTAGTGAATAACATATTTCGTACTTTGTCTAAGTTCATTACCAAAAAAATTTATTTAAAAAAACAAGATTAGTAGTTAGCATAGAAAAAAAGACAATCTTGACAGCATTTAAAAAAGTGGTTCCCGTTTAAAATACATTAACTGACAGCTTAAATATACCTAACGAATGTTTAAAAATCTTTTTCCAAATCTTCGCTGGAACAAAGCAACATGAAAACCCTTTTATGCTGTTCCTCGTATTTTGGTCGAGTAAGAATATTCCCTTAATCTAAATTAAAAGACATTTGATGATAGCTTTGCACTTTTAAAAATGATTATTCCGAAATGAGGGCGGGTAGGCAGTAATATTTTAAAAGCATCAAATTTAATCCTCTTTCCTTGGCATTTCGCTTTTAATGCTAAGCCGTTTTGTTCCATATTTCGCTTTTTTATGCATAAATTTAAGTATTGGGCTTTAAACGAAGTAAAAGAAAAAAAATCTCCATTAAAGACAGGTTGCTGAAGCATTCGTTTAAAAAACGTTAAGTAGCTTATAAGCGATATTTCATTTCATAAACCTCTTATAATGTTAACTCAAAGTATTTTATTTAAATAGTGTTCCATATATAGTCTTAGAGGACCTTAAATCAAAAAGAAACTTATAGCCTACCAGTGCGGTAGTTTAGTTTTGTCTTTAGTTAATGGTCCTCTTAAAATTGCCACAGAAAAAGGAAAATATTTTCTATATATTAATTAATAATAATGATGAAATGTTAAAGCAGAACAAATTTTTTAACAAATATTTTGCACGTATTACTCCTTATATTACAAGCCAAATTATTACTATGTTTTCTTTTGCTCGGATTCGGATTTTTTTTTATTCTGGATATAGAGTGTTTCATGCGTTATTTTCAGATAAGTCACTTTGGCATCTCAGTGCGCTAAACCAAAAATCAAGAACCCATTGCTGAAAATGAACAACATTAAGAGTGAACTTGTCAAACTGTCCTTCTTGCAATAGATTATGTATTCTAGATTTTGGAATCATTCATTTGCATGGGGTATATATATATATATACCCCATGCAACACTATATATAGCCTAATAGGTATATATATATATATACAGTGATATGGCTGAATTATGGAAATAAGGTATAATTATGGTATTGTATAATTATAATTGCATATAAGATCCAATAATAACGCCTCCCAAAAGATATTTGGTGATCTCTTTTTCCCAAAACGCCTTTTTAAAGAAAATCTTTTGCATATGCCTTATAACCATGAAGAAGCGAAATTTTAAGACTCCTTCACCTTTAGAATATGCTGTCGACCGTGTTAAATCACAAACTACCTGAGAGCTTTTTCTTGAAATTGTGTCAGCCTAGATGTCTTTTTCGGGCATCTCATCTGAGACGCGTGACATTAACCAAATCATTCATTTTGAATTCTACCTTGAGGAGTTTTGGGAAAATCTTAGATTTTATAAAAAATCTTGAGTCTGTATCTTTTCAGATGGTACAGATGTCGTAACAGAGGGATTTCAATATTAATTCGATTCCATATTGAAGCTCATAAAGCCATTCATTTCGAAGACTACCTTGACCAAAAAATACCCAAGGACACTAATTTAAAAAATCGTTAATCTTTTCTTCACCAGCAGAATCTCTTTCATTGCTTGCTAGTTGGTAGAGATGCTGCATCACTAAGAAATTAAGATTTCCTCATGTAGAGCTGATATGAATCGATTGATGTTAAAATGGGACTTCTGGCATTTAGCAGAGAACTGCTATATTGATAAAAGGCCTCTTCTGCGAAGTAGCATTCTTCTGACATCACATGGGAAATTTTGACGCTGTACCGAAACGTGGCTGTGAATGGTAGAAGCCTTGTTTGCATTCGCCTTCATCAAATTGAAAGCGAAAATAAAAACGCAGTTTCCGCCGAAAATGCAGAAGTCCCCTTTTAACCTTCCAACGGACGCGCTTACGCAAATTTTACGACATATCGTGCTTCGTATTACATATGTATATCGTTTTATTTTACAAAAATAAATGCAACTTTTATTTATGTTATCTATATTTATTAACCTAATAGCAAACAAAGATTTTATACGTAAAATTGCACTTAAATATATAAAATAACGATATATATATAAATATGTAATACGAAGCACAATTGAAGTATCTCTTGCAAACGCGCGCCCGCTGGAAGGTTAACATCAATCGATTCATATGTTCTCTACCTTCTTCAAATTATTACCCCTCTGTTCTGTTTTATAATCCCGCGTATGATGACTAGATTGACTGCTAATTAAGAAGAAACAAACTGACAATCCCACGGAATGTCAAAAGCTATCTCAGATATTATCTTGCAACATCTTGAAACGAGAGAAAGTACTTCTCTGCTTAGAAGTCAGAATCTCCTTCTTAACCTTACAGCAGGAGTGCATATTCAGGAGATACGTGCCTTTCATTATATACTTACATTGTTGTTTTATAAATTTAAGCGCAATTTTCATTTATATCATCTTTGTTTAGTATAAATCTAATAAATAAAATTCACATAAATAAAAATTGCATTTAATTTGTAAAATACCACGATATAACGATATAATTATGTATACGGTCTCCTTCATACGCTGTAAGGTTAAAATAGTATTTATTGAAGTTTTAACTTCAGGATTAATATCTAATTATAAAATTTCCATTGCGACTTTCTTCTTCGTTATTCTTAAATAAAAATGGTTTCACCAATCTAGATCCGAAAGTAAGGAAAATAAACAAAGATCACCTTATCTAGTATGAAATCTTACAAGTTTCGCCAAGCTTTGAATTTATTCCATGTGGGATTTCTTTTTCTTCTTTTTTTATTTATAAAACTTATAAGAATGCAATATTTATAAAACTTATAAGAATGCAATATTTATAAAACTCATAAGAATGCAAGTTGGAAGATTACCGGAGTTTCAAACAGCAAGTACTTCCTTCAAACAGCAGCTGGAGCAAGTTCGGTACTGGAGCTTCAAACTTTAACCAACTGATATACCTGCTTCAGTGGGCACTGTTTATGTTTAAATACAATCACCGCATCTCATAATCTTTACATATTCTCATGCCTAACAGATTCTCGTGTTACGTAGGAAGCCTTAAAACGACTTGTTTTAGCCATAAAAATCAAATGATCCCTTGTATTCTAGTTCATGAAGATTCTTTATACAGCATCTGATGCAATTTCAAATCTATTTCTTGTTTCATTATATAATTCATATAGAAATGAATGTTCATATCCTAGAGATGATATCGAAATCTGTTTTAACCGGAAGCACACGTAAGGCGTCTTTTTCACCATATGGTTTCTCTTTTGTTATCCTTGTTTGTTCTAGGAATTTCCCAAAACCTGCATTTGTTAAATCCCGTACATTCATGGGTAGTGCATACGTAAAGGATTAGAAAAGCAGATACAGGAAAAAGGGATAGTATCAGATTTACCATGTGCGCGTGCTGCCATTTCAAATTTACTTTAGGTTTACTTTTTTTTACTCCGTGGGTAGTGGAAGCGATGATGTTTCATATTCGCAAAAAATGGGAACACGAGCAGCAGAGGCTGAGAGATCTTGCGAATGTTCCCATATGTAGCGAAAGATGGTTCAGATTCAATAAGGGAAATATTTTTATTAGAAAACTGAATAAAATAAGGCATAATTGTATAAAAACTTGTTGTCAAAAAGGCCCGGGCATTTTTTAATGTTCGAAAAATGGATGCATGTGCTGAAATGTTTGGACCCGTCTAATAGACTTCGCAGTGGCGTAGCGAAAGTAAGCAGCGCCCAGGACATATGATTTTTCGCCCCCCCCAGTTGTCATCTGAATTTTAGCAAGTGTAAATGGCACATCGGGCATGGCATTATTTTTTCTTCCCCTCCTGATATTTGACTTGAAAAAGTGACATAAACCAAATCCTCCTATATACAGATGGCCATGGCACTGATTTTTGACGTCACAAATAGTTGGATTTTCTCGCCATGGAATTGACTTGCCGTGGGAGATATCAGAGGTTTTCAGGCAACACAACCGATATCCGACCGGGCAGGTCAATTCCATGGCGAGAAGATTTAACTGTTTGTGACGTCAAAAATCAGCACACTAATGATTTGAAACCCCCTGCTCCCGCTGAGGATTTTGCCCAGGGCATCTATACCCCTTTTCCCCAGTCACTACGCCACTGAGACTTTGAGAGCAAATAATTTAACACTCCTCATACTGCAAAAAATTTCTAATCGTACCTTCTGAACTCCAGGAGAGCCTTGGTGGAATTAGGTACGCCGTTGTCTGGCCACGACATGAAGTGGAATTGGGTGACAGTGCGAGTTTCAGTCGTCCGGAGGTTCTTGAGATAGAAGCTTCTCACCAGATAATCATCGCACCAGATATGTTCCGACACTAGGTGAACCTGTAATGAGATGCATGATAAACTGCAATATGAACAGCACTATTTAAAGTAACATAACTTGCATTTTTAACAAATACTACGGAATGTACACCAAACACTATTTCGTTCCAATATGGGAAGAATTATGCAATTAAGATCCAACTCCATACAATTTCGGATGCAACCATTTTCAGAACAGATTCAAAAACTGTATTTTCTCCAAAGTAGTTATTGCATTATATTCAGTCTTTCACAACTTGATAAGTAAGCTGATTTTTCACAATAAAATAATCAATCTTAAGTACAGTTGAAAGTGGTGAATCACAAATCCACAACATGGTTATCGGTTCCTAATCACACAAATGCCTCCGCATAATATATCCAATAGCTCTATATTGCACTTGAAACACTTTTTTTGGGATTAAAAATGATATACATCTTTATATTTCTGTTCAAGAAGTTTATAAGAAAGAAACATATTACATTTCATCTATTTCAGCTTGTTTCTTACTTATGAATATTCATAATTGTTGGTTTCAAAAATGTTAAAGCAATGAGAAGGTCTGAAGACATAGGAATATTGCATCAACCATGACTGTATTTGCATCGCAGTATTAAGTACTACTAAGGTGGTCACGTTTTAACCTCTAACAAAAGGAAGACTCAAATAAATTGAAGCCAAAAATATCATAAATAAAAGAAACATTTGATTCATTGCAACAATATTACAGAATACACTATAATATGATAAATGCATAATAGAAGCATTTGTAACATCGTTTATTGCACATTTTTCGAGGAAGGATAGAACTTACAAAAAGAGGACCGTCCTCTCTGAAGAAGGACGGTTTGCCACCTTAGTATTACTCATTGTAAAAGTCATATTATCTTCAAACGCAAATCTTCGCTACTAAGTCTAAAACTACAGTTTCGAGATGTGGTCAGTTTAAACTTGATTAATTGAGTCGTTATGATAAATAGTAAAAATTATTTTTACTCCTACGACTGATTTACTGATATTTGAATAATAGGTTTCTATCATGAAATAATTAACTGAAAATTCTAATTGACTGCAGTACCCCGTCAAGGCGGACTTCTGCCTGAACGACGACGAAATAATCATTTTCTTTTCTTAAGGTTTTTACTTCCGTTAGACGCCATATGTATCTAATATTTGCTTCCGAGTCTCCTAAATCATCAAATAATATAGTTTCACTAACATAATTGGTTAAAAATGAAATGCCATACTAACGCACTTTGTAAATTTAGTCATTTTTAATAAATATTTCTCAATTTTATTCATCTAGAAAGTTCAGAAATAAAATTTTATATTCTTGTATATTTTGTTTATCATTTCTTTGGGTCGAATGTTTCACATCCAATAATCACGTAATTACTGATAACTGAATAAATAAAAAACTCTTTTTTACTATTAACGTGTAAAAAATTAATTTGGATTTGTTAAAAAGGATTCAGTAAAATATATGCCAGGAACAAAATATTTCCTATAATTCCAGATTTTCGAGACTTGTATTGAAAATCAATTCTTCCGTCTTCTGTTATAGTGATTAGTTTGATTTGCTTGTCTATTCAAGCGAGAGTGGGGGTGAGGCCGACTCTCCTGTGTAGACCTCAATTCGAGAATGAGTTCTCAAATTCTTTTGTCCTCCATTGGAGACAAAGCGGCTTTTTAGCAACCAAACGTTTCAAACATGCATTCTACTAAACCTAAACCTAAATCTACTCAAGCAATACATTTGTTGTAGTTTATAATGGCAGCTCACTATTTGCTAAAAAATATAAGAACTATATAATTTTACGCTATTTAGTGCTAAAAATATTATTCTTTTTAATTTTATTACTTTTATTAGGTTTGTTCTCATTTTTTCATTTAAAATTTTTTTGCAGTTATTTAAACTAAAGTGAATAACTCGATCATTCTCTTTGACAAAATTATTTTAACTAAATATAATACTGAAATAAAAAAATTCTTCTAATCTAAATTAAACTTCCTTTATCTAAAGGCTTATTATTCAATTAAAATGTAATTTATGCATCTTAATACAAGCATAATAAAAAGAAACTGCATCTCGGCCTAAGGCTATAATCGCAAAAGTTAAATAAGAAGCCACCAAGAGAAAGAAAGCTGTGTACTTCAAAAGTTACACGTGGCACATTGATGTATGCAGCAAACGCTCATCCATTGAGGTACTATCAGTCAGCGTTCCGTTAACAAGAGCCCCCTATATGTCGCTGCGGAACCTGGAAACAAGAATCTGACACGCTGACGTTCTTCCCTCGTATTTGAATCTAGACGGCATCACAGTAGAACTTGGCTCATTGGAAAGAGACGGGACCCAAATAAAAATTTGAATTTAGGAAAAGGGGATCTAAAAATGCGTATAGCAAGAGAAAGCGACAATTTTCATACTGAAAAAGCTAGTAGAGTTTAGTTTTTACTTTGCTTAAATAAATTAAGTTCTAAATTAACCATTTAAGTGACTTAGATACATAAATTAGCAATAATTATAACTCGATAATTATTATTACTTTATTAATGCATAATAATCATAATTTCTTGATAATTTAAAAAATAGTAATTTCAATATGTAAGTAATGATAATAAACAGACCGTAAACAGTGCTCTGAATAAAACAATTGTAAGGTGACTCTTCCAAACAAAGAATTCATTTATAAAGTTGAAGAGTTTTTAAATTTTTTTAATTGCCTGTTTGAATGATGCACAACAGTAAAATTCTAGAGTGAGCGTTAAGAAGTTTTTCGCTGACGACACAAGTTGTAGACGCATTTAACTGAAGAAAATAATTCAGAAATAAAATTACTTTCTTCTTCGATTTTTAGTTTTGTTTTCGAATAATGCAAAATACAATTGGAATTACAATATTATGTTAATAAGAAATTCACAGATTTAGTACTAATACTACTACAATTTCACTCCCTACATTACTTGGTGAAACTCCACATGTTCATCTTTTTGCATTTTTGAAAGCAATCGGTTTTTATTCTCTTCTTTAAGCATTGTTCAGTTTTAACTGATCACCTTTTATATCGTTTTGTATACATATGGCAATCTTTTATTTTTAATTCGACATGATTTTACAATTGTTCTGGCGCAGTATGGTCAACTTCATGGCTCTTGCGCCAAAAAACCAACACAACCAACCAACCAACCACAGGTTTAAATAAAAAATTTGAAATAACTAATACGAATTAAAAACGTTTGAATTATCCTAGTTCCACCGCTGTTACAAATAAAATTACTTTTTTCTTCGATTTTTAGTTTTGTTTTCGAACAATGCAAAATACAATTGGAATTACAATATTATGTTAATAAGAAATTCACAGGTTTAGTACTAATACTACTACAATTTCACTCCCTACATTACTTGGTGAAACTCCACATGTTCATCTTTTTGCATTTTTGAAAGCAATCGGTTTTTATTCTCTTATTTAAGCATTGATCAGTTTTAACTGATCACCTTTTATATCGTTTTGTATACATATGACAATCTTTTATTTTTAATTCGACATGATTTTACAATTGTTCTGGCGCAGTATGGTCAACTTCATGGCTCTTGCGCCAAAAAAACCAACACAACCAACCACAGGTTTAGATAAAAAATTTGAAATAACTAATACGCGAATTAAAAACGTTTGAATTATCCTAGTTCCACCGCTGTTACATATATTTGCTACATATTCAGTAATTACATATCTCAAGCTGTAAATGGAATGAATCTTAGCCATGGATGTCAATTTCGAAGATTCATGACGTAAGAACGCCACTTACCTCGTAAATGTGATAGACTTCGCTTCCCTCTTCAGGCCAATAACGATGACACATGGCCACTCCGTTCTCCATAAGTCGACTCAGCATTACGATGACGACACTGCCTTGTTCCCAAATCATCTGCGGGAAGCAATGCATCTTTTTAACTATGGGGAATCTTAAAGGCGAAAACAACCCACGATAGATTATAATGAATTACTTACCTGCCAGAAGTCTGCGGCCGTTTGAGGTAAGGGGCCCTGAGTAGCAATATAGGCAGGGTTTCGAGGATCATGGTCCGTCTGTTAAAGAACACATAAGGATTAAGCAATTAACCTTAGGTTCACAAGGTTATAGGAGACTGCGTGGTTTATTTGAAGTATATAAAAGTAATTTCCAGCCGTTTAATCGATATTTCACAAATCATTCGTCTTAGAGTAGTGTTATATTTTTGCAAAACATACATATAAAATTGACTCATCGTTAGATGCGGCTATTATGTGCTTCATATTAAGTGCGGCTATCTCTCAGGTCGTGTGCTCTTTTTTATTTACAATGTCTCTATGTTTAATTTTCACTGTTAATCACTTAAAATATGTTAATCTCTCTCTATATATATTTTCTAAGATCTTGCCAAGGACCTCCCATATTTCATTTAAAACGTTCTCGTCGCAAAGAGAGTATTTCATATTTAACCTTTTGCACTCTTATGTTGAGTCAGACTAGACATTCTGAATGATACATCTTTTACACATTCTTTTTGGATAGCGCTTATTATTAAAGCCATATAATAAGGAAACACACAGGTTCATTTTTTAGGAGTTTAAACAAATTAATAACAATATTTTTCAGCTTCCTAAAGCGCTAAATCAATCCTTATACTCACACGTGTATAATTATGCTTGTTATTATCTTTTGGGATAAACTAGTAAAATCGTACTAGTATTAGTTGTGCTGATTTTAGACAATCGTTCACAATTTCTAAAGGAAATTCAATTATCACGGTAAATAATTTTGTATTAAACAATTAAAGTAGCGTACAAGTCAATTAATGTAAATAAAAAATTAAAGTATTACGATTTCGGGTTCTGAGATCGGAATTGTATTATCCAGGATTTTAGGAGTGGGTGATTGAAACTTAATCCTAACTTCTTGATGGTATATAAAGATAGCTACAATAACAAGAAGCCTTTAAAACCTGATTTCATGGAGGAACGAAAAATATACCCAAGTGGCCTGAGAGACTTCCTGCTAATAACGGAGAGTTAAGTACAGATTTTTAAAACACGTACTAGCATTAGTCGTGCTGATATAGACAATCATTCACGATTTTTAAAGATAATTTTGTATTTAAACAAGAAAAATAGTATACAAAATATATGTAAATAAAAAAAATATTGCGATCTCAATCTCGGATTTGCGGTATCCGACCTTTGGCGATGGGTTATTGAGCTTAACCCTCACTTCGAGATGGCGCTTGAAGATAGCTAAAACAGCACTAAGACATTGCAACCGGATTTCACGGTACACCGAACAATACGCCTAAGTAGCCAGAAAGACTACATTCTCATAACGGAGGGTTAAGCATAGATTTTAGGTTTTCATGAGAATATGAATGAGCTCTGAGATCGGAGATCGGAATTGCGGTATCCGACCTTTGGCAATGGGTTATTGAGCTTAACCCTCACTTCGAGATGGCGTTTGAAGATAGCTAAAACAGCACTAAGACATTGTAACCGGATTTCACGGTACACCGAACAATACACCTAAGTAGCCAGAAAGACTACATGCTCATAACGGAAGGTTAAGCATAGATTTTAGGTTTTCATGAGAATATGAATGCTACACAATTAAAAGGTCTAATGAGAGCCGAACTCATTTTACAACAATTACCGTTTCTTATTTATAACAATTATTGAGAGTGAAACTATGTCAGACTAATATTATTTACATGCAAACAAATTTAAAATTCGTTGATTGGGAACTTCTAAAATTTTCTTTGTATGTTTAATATCCCATATCCATTCCCAATGTTCCCAATATCCATTTGTAAAATAAATGTAATGAAGATTAGGTAGCATTCTTGGTAGTCAAATTTATTGATTCACACAATATACTATTTCTTGAAACGTTTTCCTTCTCCTCTGCAATCGAAACTGAGATGTGATTAATCAACACCATGCAACAAAGGAAATACTGCGTGCTTGAGGTTTTACAATAAATGAATACCGATTCCTTCTGAAATAAATAATAATTCCTCCATCACACATTCATTACAGGAAGTTATTAAAAATTCTAATGCACATTGACCCTCTAAACAATATTTTCTCTTAGAATATTTCGTATGCAAGAAAGTAAAAACAATTGCCAATTAATTAATTGGAAATGCCTTACGTATATAATTGGTGCGTGGTTTGGGTTTTGTTTATTCTTTCGTTAAATTGAGCTACATAATTTTTAATACAGTAAATTTCTATACTTACAATACTACTAGCGTTGATGTAATCTGATCCAGAGACATTCGTTAGCTCATTCAAAATGACGCGTGAATGGTCATCTAGAAATAAAACAATCAATACTAATTGTCTGATATCAACCTCCTCAGTAATAAATAAATTGACAAAATTAACAATTATTTTTCAAGCTGATTATAAATTTTGAACTATCAAAATATATGGCCTATTCAAGTGCAACTCTTGTTTTTCAACCTTCAATAATGGGTTGTAGAAATATTTAATATCATTCGATACCTTAATACTTATTGTTAGTTAAGTGATAAGTATATGATAAGTATACGTTCCAGCGTCGATTATTTTTCTAAAGAAGGGATAATTTCAACTGCATTCATAATCATCGCATAAAATTACCAATGTAATTTGCGGATAAATATACGAATCATAAATTAAATATAATATATTGATTCATTTAAATATGATGCATATTCATTCGCAATGGCTAAAAAATTAATTGGATATTAAGTTTTCAGAATCTTCTAGCACTTATTCATTTTTATCAGTTTAATACCCTGAAAGAGTGCATCTCCCGATGTTGTTCACGGGGTACACTGAAAGGAAGAATTGACTTCTAACGTCAGGTTTACAGAATTTTTCATATTTTCAAAATGAATGGCTGAAATTATTTAGAAAAAGAAAGGAGACCTTTCTTTGAAAAGGGATTTAATTTTGGTTCTAATAGCTCGCAAGACCGAAGTTGCTACAAAAAGTTAATTACTCTCGCATTAATAGTCTTAATTTCCACAAAATTAACAGACAACAAAAACACCCCAAAGGAGGTAAGGTTTCATTGAAAATATTCCTTTTCCAAAGCTAGTCAAGAGAAATCTTTATTTTTTCCCCTAACAGTCGAAGATTTAAAATCAATATAGTACATTACTAATAATAACACTAACATAAATGAGGTCTTCGGTTCACTGGGGGAAAATCTTCAATGCAAATGGCGTTGTTCTTGAAGCAGCAACATTTAATTAATTTGATATTCGAGACACTAACCAATTTACCGCCTCTTACCTTACGGAGAACTTTCCTGTCGAGGAAAAGAGGATTACATGGACTGAAAGAAATAAGATTAAAATGCAAAAATGGAGTTAAGGAAGTCGGTAGCAAAAAAAATCAACACCTTCTCAATGAAGACAATGAAAGGAAAGAAGAGAAAGGCTAAATATGATAGAATGAATTTCTTTAGAATAAAGGAAATCCAATTTTTTAAACTCAGCTTAAACTTGTCGGTAGTAAAATCGGCCATGTAGAAAATTTGAAAACTTTCTAAAACGCTTTTGTGGTTGTAGATGAATTCATTTTGTAGTTTT
>BGPR01000216.1:752207-772511 GCA_013235015.1 Araneus ventricosus | reverse complement strand
GAAATTCGAATTATCAAATGATGTGGAGATTAAATAAAATTTAAAAATTTAACAAGAAGGCGAATTGATTTTTCGGGCATCTTCAAATGCAACAAACAGATTATAAATGGATTATAATTCTAAATTTTTTCAGAAGGTTTTGGTTTTAAAGATATCTTTTCGACTATAATTATCTGTCAAGGAAAATCTGTAAGCGGATATCGAAACCTACCTGTGTCTGAAAAAAAATCTCTCATCAGCAGAATCATATAGTAGAAGAGAAAAATAATTGTATATATAATTAATAACCCACCTGAAAACGAGAGAATAAATAGCTTCGATAATGAAGAATTCCTAGAGTATCAATAAAACCTTTTACATATCTTTCTGAAGTTTATTTCATAATCACTTTATTAATACTGGAAATTTAATTATTCACGTTTATATTGAAGCTTGAATGAATTGCCGGTAAACATTAATGCAAATATAATACCTAAAGGTATCTGCTTAACACCTTCTCACTTACACGCGCTCAGTATTTATTTAAATTTCGTGCCATAGATAGATGTATTTCAGAAGCATTTAAAGCTGTACTGGGAAAATTCTCCCCCAAGCCGTACTCATCTCCAGCGCTTTTCCTTAAGCACTACCCTTTTGAAGAAACAGCAACTCTGTGAATAAAACATTGCGTGGGATATTGAAGACAGCACTTTCTTTCTTCGAGTGGGCACAGATAGCACTTTAGACAGCTGATGCTGTAGGAAACGCACCACAGCAAGACGGATGCTGTACCGAAGTAGCATCAACGTCCCGCTCGCGCGTTCTCGCAATAGACAATGCCCTGAATAATGCACGGACTGGGAGACAGAATGCATTACACGGTCGCCATGACGACCAGCATGCGAGACTAGTGAATAGTTACCGCTTGGAAGTAATTCATCTTTTAAGAAAACCTGCAATTCTGCTTGTGTTGAGGAAAATGTGCTTTCACCGTCAGAGGTTTCTGTGTTCTGCTAATATGTGCTTCTGTTTTTGTCCTGAGATATATGGCAATCCTTTTTATGAATAGAATACGAATTTGCTTTTGATTGAGTAGTGATTGCTAGATGTCTTTCATTTTTAGAGTTTATTTTTATTACACTATAAAAGATTTATAAGGTGATTTCTTTAAATGCGATAAATAGTGAAAGCAACTTGTTCTTAGTAATTCATATTAAATGCAGACGATGCTCCATGAAATAATGATCATGCTCCATGAATGCATGTTCTTGTTTATACAAAAATATCTATAAAAGGTATTCTTTCAATGAAATTGACTGTAAAATTAGTTTATTCTTAGTAATTTATGTTAAATTTTAGTTATAGAAACTCAGGATTGTAGCAAGTGATCAGTGCGATCCCTACATGGGGGAAAAATCCTGTGAATTTGCCATGCCAAGTAATAATACAGCGGAATCTCCCTATAACGAAATCGCTTGGTTCCAGTTAGAGAAAATTTCGCTATACTCCGCTATAGAGAAAATTTCGTTATACGGAGATTAGAGATTTTTGCAGTTATTTAAGTAAATGTTACAAACCTTTTAGTATGTCCGATAAGTTCAAAAATATTTAATTAGGACTTTCAATTAAAAATGAAGTAATATATATTATAAATCAGTTAAAATTATACTAATTTTTATTGTATAAACAAATTACTCAAAAGTGAAGACAATTCACCAATTTGGAGAATAATATGCACTAGTACGGATAAACATAAAATGCGTATTGTCACATCCATTTGCTGTTTCCACCCCCACTTTCTTGGAATCTTTACCCGTAGAAATGTTGCTCCTTCTGTAGAAACCCAGGTCCCCACAACTGCATTACCCTTCATATAGCATTCTATTGTTATGTGTTATCGCTGGAATGAACAATGCGAGTTGTTCCAGAAACAGGCACGTGTGAGCGATTTGTTTGCACAGAAGTTAGCAACTTTCTTCAAAAATGACAAAAATCGAAAAGATAAAGGTCTGAAAAAATTCATTATAGGGAGACAACCACTTCGTTATATGGAGAATATTTTGAATGTTATTTAACATTCCGATTAAAAATTTCGTTATAGAGAGAAATTCGCTGTAGGGAGACTCAACTGTATAACAAATATTTGCTTAACAGATGGGGAAACATCCAAGATTTTGATATGAAATTAGTCCCATGTTCGGAAACAATAACAGTAGAGTCAATTATTTCAATATTAATATTATATATATATATATATATATATATATATATATATATATATATATCAAAACAAACTTATAAACACAAAATAAAAACTCAAAAACAGTAAAAAAAGACAAAATGGCAAAAATAGACAAAAACCAAAAAAAAAACAAAAAATGAAATATATATATATATATATATTATATGGAAAAATCATATAAAATTCTGAATTTTGGTATCCACTTTAGATAATTTTGAAAGCAATCAAACCGGATAAAATTGAATAGATGGTAGCTGAGATGAAACTGTACGTTTCAGGGAGGAACACCAGTTTAACTGCTGTGCTTGTTCTTATTAAAATGTTTTGAAATGAGTCTACACATCAGTGAAACGTATGTAATTTCTGTTTTTTCCGCAGCTTCGTTCAGTTCGGATTTATATTCCTGTGAGGCTTTCAGATTGATACGTTTCCTGCAGAGATTTTTCTCACGGCATTTAAGGTACTTTTCAAATGGAAAACAGTATGAAAGGAGTATGGATTTCTTGTTCAGTTTTAAATTATTTCACGTTTAAAGAAAAAAAATGAGAACGGCATAAGTTAAATTGAAAAGTAATGAAGCATTAAATTATTTCTTTACTCTCAAAAAAAGAATTTATTACCTGCAATTAACATAATTGTAGTTTTCATGCACAAGTATAGAAAGGAATTTTCGTTGTTGGTGAATGAGATGTTTTGTTTAACTTCCCTTTAACTAAATTGCAACTAATTAATCAGTTAACAGAATGTGTGCCTAGCTTATTTTCAGTGGCCTACTAAATTTTTGAAATATAAAATTTCCAGTATATTATTTTATAAAAAAGCGATGGTATATTTTACAAAATCTTTAACTGCAATAGTAAGAGCCGTAAATAGATTTATGAAGCCAGAAATGATTCATTTGTTTGGCAAATCATCTGACAGTTGTTTGAAAATTTGGTGTTCGAATCTCAACTGAAGTACATCTTTAAAAAGTAGGAAAATAATTTTATCTTTCTTTTAAAAAATTCCTTTCAGGCTTAAATAAAAATATGCGAATACTGTTCTATTTTAAACAAGTATTCTGTTTTATTTTAAACAAGTATTCTGTTTTATTTTAAACAAGTATTCTGTTTTATTTTAAACNAGTATTCTGTTTTATTTTAAACAAGTATTCTGTTTTATTTTAAACAAGTATTCTGTTTTATTTTAAACGAGTATTCTGTTTTATTTTAAACAAGTATTCTGTTTTATTTTAAACAAGTATTCTGTTTTATTTTAAACAAGTGTTCTGTTTTATTTTAAACGAGTATTCTGTTTTATTTTAAACAAGAAATAATTTTTCATTCTAATCCGCAAAACATTTTTAGTGAAAACAAAATACTGCAGAGAAAATGAAAACTCGCAGGAACAAAATTGCTTATAATTTATTTTATTCCACAGAACTTCAACCTTCAAAATCACTAAGTAGGAAAAAATAATAATAAACAAAATAATCAGAATACATACTAACAAAACAGCTAAAATAAAAAAATAAAGAAAACGGCAACAGTTTTTGAAGGAAGAACCCCTTAAACCGCAGTCGCTTCTAATGCAAGTCAGGAGGACTTCTTAAAAGAGCTGAGAGTTGTGTCGAATGCCATGTAACGAAAGGGCTGCCCTACGTATTAATCTCCATTACTGAAGCTGCGGTGTTTCGGGGCTGCAGTAATTCCATTAGCAACGATGAAAATGTTCATAAATTAATAAGTTTGAGGTCTGGCCGGAGTCTCGACTTATTGGAACGTAATTCCCTGACCAGCCATGGCTCTTAAGAGGGAGGGTTTTAAGAGTACGCTTGGGGGATTTGGGCCCGGACGGGAGAAACGAAGTTTCATGTCCAAAAGGACCTTTTGCTTGCGTGTTTGCGGCTTGCTTATTATTGGGAACAGATGGATTATCATCAATTATCGAGATGTTATTATAGACGCGGTAGAAATTAGACGTGTTTACTGTGAGGTTAAAGCAAGTGAAAAAAACTAATATTTATAAACATAAATAAAAATTGAGATAAAATATTTTTCTGTTTTTTTCTTCGTGTGAAAAATTTAATTGATGTTTAGTAGGCAAAGATTGAGCATCTTTCAAATAATGTTTCACTAAAATGTTTAGGAAGTCAACTCACATGATTTGCTTTCTTGTGAGTGTGAAAACTCGTAGATATAAATGAAGTCACACGACTTCACATTGAGATAATAAGCATAACTGCGCATGTCATAAAACATCTAATCACATTTGTCATGCACCCTGCTGGAATGCAATGTCCGTTTTATCCTTCTACAAGATACACAAGGAATTCTTTAATTCAATTGTCAGGGCTTTCTTGAAAGTTATCACGAGAGTATTCATCGGTTCTATTTGATTTGTGATAAAATTACCACGTGCTTAAAAAGAGATGATTTCGGTCATAAAAAATGAAAATCTTAGTATTCTTTCGAATGATTTCAAAAACTGATTTGAAAAAGTTAGCATTAAGTGTATACTGATTTCGTTTTCACTTTAATTATGTAATTCTCACGTAATATCTCGCACTAAGTTGTTCAGGGAAGAAGTAGCACAATGGCGAAAAAAAGATGAACGCGAAATATCTGATTCTATTCAGCGTTTCCTTTTCCGTTCAATTCAAAACGTATTTGCACACTAAAAGATAGTCCTGCAACGACATATCTTCAACTTACTTTCAAAGAAAGAAACAACTGAAATAACTTTTCGGAAGCTACTAGGAAATGTCAGATTCCCCAACCAGCTTGCTGTTTATTAGAAATTTGACGAAGCAAACTATGACAGTGCATCAAGTTTGCTAAAACAGTCGTATTTCCTTATACAAAATACGATATGTTTCCTAACATACAACTTAAAAATGCAATATGTATCCTTATACAAAATACAATACGTTCATGGTTTGACGCAGCAATTCAACCTTGCAGTTTTCTTTGAGTATTCTTTTCTAGATGCTCATGAATTCATCTGCCGTTGTTTCAACTAGTGGGAAAATAGATTACTTTTGTCAGCGTATTAGAGTTATTAGTTATCTTTCGTATTACTGTTGATTTCTATATGTTTCTGTAAGCGTAACTGTTTATTTCTATATGTTTCTGCTAGTAAAACTGTTTATTTTGAGTTTTTTCATTGTCATAAAAATAATTTTTGGTGTCCATGATTTTGAAATTTACACTGCAAAATAGATCCCGATACCAAACGAAGTTTCATCCGGAAACAACATAGTCAAAACGTTATTTATTTTAACATCGAATGGTTATTTAAAATTTTACAGATAGCATTTTGATATTTTGTTGCAATTAACTAGAGCTTTATGTGTTACTTACGAAAGGACAAAATTCATTAATTCATTTTCAATTTTTAAAGAGAAATAACTATATTGTCTTTTTTTAATTATATTCTGAAAAGATCTTATGAATAAATGGTTCTCCTGAAAGAAACCATTTATTGAAAAAAATTGTTTTGTCCTACATTATAATAACATTCAAATAAAAAGAATGAATTGGGAAAACATAATTTTTAAACAAAATACGTATTTAAATTCCTATTAAAAATTCAATCAAAAATATATGGGAAAGCTAACGAATATGAAAGTAAAGCATTACTTTCATCTATTGAAAAGTTCTTTTATTCTCTCCAATTGATCATGAACGAAGTATTGTATTGTACCTCTAATTTAGAAGATTGAGAATTGTTTGAAATGGAAAAAGATCAATTTCGTTCGCTTCCATTTCCATACTAGCGTTCCTAATTCGTATAGTAAATACCAATTTAGAAATTTTTATTTAAATTTCATAAAAAATCGTACATTTTTAAAGAGCATTTTAAATAATCCGTACGACTGGAAATTTGACGTCGTTCCTCCATTTCTATTTGATCCTTAAATTTCTACATTATTTTGTTGATCCTAATGCTTTTAGTCGACTTTCAAGAGTAGCACATTTGCGGCTTAGGGTGGCCTGCTGAAACGAAGAAAAAGTTTCGTAATATAGTGAAACAAGTTGGAAGATGAGGCATAAATCCACTTTTATCTTTCAGCAGCATTTCCTTCTCTTCCATCATTTAAAAACAAGAAGAGAATAATTTGATCCGTGCTATTTATCCATATTTAAAAAGACTCTACTTCTTGTAGCGTAGAAAGCTTTATTTTATCCCATAATGGGAAAATGAATTTCAAAGTTATAAAAAATTATTCATTTCAAAACATTCAATTTTATCTATTCTATAAATGAAATTTTGATTTATTGCGCATTTTGTTCCAGTATCTTTTCCGAAGTTTCAAATAGCTACAGAAACTTCAGCGAATATTATCTTAAGAAGATTGATTCATCAAATTTGTTACTTTACCCATAAGGAACTAACAGTGATGCGTTCAAGCTCTCTTCAAATTTACTGGAAATGGCAAAAATGGAAATTGATGCAGCAGTAAACCATTTTTATATCAGAAAATTTTTTAATGCATTTTCGTTCTGTTAATGAATATATTTGAATCAATTTAAATCAGTTTTGAAAAATAAAAACGAGAAACAACAAATAACCAAATGGAGATGAACAATTTATATTCATTTAAAAAAATACCTGAATTTAAGTTATGTTTGAATAATCATTATCTTTGTTATTATTTCATTACAGTATTAAATTAAAAATTCATTAGCATTGTTTTATGAATTCGTACCTATTAGAAATATTTTGAATGACTTAAACTCAATTGATTTATTCTTAGATGCATTCAGCTAAATATGATCACCAAAATCTATAAATATGATCTAAATTGTGTTAAATATAAATATGTAAGTAAATGTTAGTCAAAAGTAAATAGCCATTTATTGCTTACCAATTTAACTACTTTCACAACGAACTAAACAAGTCAGATACCATGTCGTCAATCAAGAAAAATTTCCCAAAAGAACGGTCCTGATATTTTAATGCTCAATTTAAGCTATTTCATTGAAGTATATGAGATTAAATACTCACAACAAATTTACTGTGTGATTTGAGGCCTTATATGTATAATTACATCCTTTCCACCATGTCTCTTAATGAATTTACCATTAAATTGTTACTGCATTTGTAAATATTAATTACCTCATCATGCAAATTTACCAGAAATTTATGTAAAATGTATCGTAATGAAATTTATATGATTGTCTAAACTTAAAACCTAACTTCTTTCTTTTCAACATGAAATTGATAATATTCTACTTCTATTTTTGATTCAGATTTACTTACTTTTTGTATTTTTGATGCTTATTCGATGCAACAATTTTAAATGTAATAAAATGTCAATTGGTTTACTGGAACAAAAGCTACATCCGGTTTAATGCTGTACAATATTCATGGTAAACTTAAGGACTTTTAGACTTAATGCGTTGAAATTTCTGTCATATCACTCCCTATATCACTTTGAAACTACTAATGTTATTATATTGCGTTGCATATGCACAAAACACGTATTTGAAGCAAATATATAGTTATTAACTTATTAATGGGAGGTGTAGTTCGAGTACAAAATGTTAATTTTTAGAAGTCTTCAGCAGGACATTAAAAATCTCTCAGGAAGCAGTACGGTGAAATAATATTATTATGAGCGGTCTTTTTCTCAATACAGAGTCATCTTATTGACGAAATATTTTAATGCTGTGCTTTTCAGTGCAAATTTTCTGCTTACCATGACGAGGTTGAGGAATGACTTGAGGAGCTTGCCTGTCCCTCTTGCGACAGACTACGTATCTTCTTTGGAGAGTTCACTGTATGTACTGGTTCGGGTTTCTCGTTGGCTTTGCTGGCCATGCGTTGTCTGCACAAGTCCTGAAACAGAAAAGAAAATTTCGAAATGTATTAAAATTTTATTTAATGACAAATTTAAGATACAGAACAGTGTAAGAAAACAGATTTTAAGGCCAGGCACATTCTTTTGATTCTGGGATAACAGACCAGACACTTGTTGCATCAGTGAAATATTACTCTGTAGATAAGTTGCAACACACAATCTGGCTATTAAGCAATTTTTAGCAGTGAAAGTTCATAATCTTTGCAATATTAGATAGCATCAGTTTGTATTAAAATATTTTATAAATATTTTTATGCTGAGGGTGTTGTTAATTCATTTAAATTGTTTATTAATATTAATACTTAATCTGTCAATTACTGTTAAAAGTCGATATATTCTTAGAAAGAAAGGAACCGTTTCTATAAGATTTAATTTCATCTTAGTTTTCTTGCTTATCTTTAAGTGAAAAAATAACACCTAGCTGAATAACTAACAAAGTAATAGTTTATAAGTAGTTTTCACGGGGGAGACTGCCTATCATGTACATTTATAGCAGCAGTAGAACTTTTCAAATCCCTAAAAAAATCCCTTTTTGCTAAGATTTGATAGAGAATGAGCAACGTATTCCTTAAAAATAGCATTGCCGTTTAATGTTTCAGATGTCGATCACTGAGGAGGAAATACATTAAATGAACTCTATAGAAACATTCAAATGAAAGGTCTGTAATTGAATAACTCCTTCTCAACTTAAAATAACAAATTTCTATTAAATAGAGATCTGTAGGAAGAGGGGGTTTCATTTTTAACAATTTAAGTATGTTGTTCAAAACAAGCAACACTAAATATCGATTAATTTTCTCCTGACTTTCACTACTTCGGCTTAAGTCAAATGCTTAAAACCTGTTGAATAATTAGCATAAGTAAAATTTGTTTTTGGAAAGAATTTTAGTATTGGTCATATATATGTATACACACATAAGAGATGCAAGTACTGAGAACCCATATGAAGATCTCGAAATAATAAGAGAGGATTGCATTTCTTAAAAATAGCAATCTCTCTCGGTGTTTCGGATGCCTTTAAAACAGCCACTGCGGTATCATATGATCATAAATACCGCAATGGTAGTGTGTGGATAGTATTGGAACACTTTTTTAAAATTTCCAATGGCAAGTCAAAAAGTTTACAAAAGAACGCGTAACAGAAACAGAAGACCGAAGTCATTGCCCCAAGAGCGCTCTCGCTTCCCAATATCTCGACACCTCCGTAAGTCTTTGAAGAGCCCCACATCGGAGCAGGTGGTCCCTTTTCATTGCTTCTCCAGAATCACATAGTGGGAAAAAAAAGCTTCGGTAGAAATGCCTAAGTGGTGCAGATGTGCGGTAAGGCAATCGTTCCCAGTGGTCAAGCAGAAGGCTGTAACTGCATCACGTCTAGGTTTGTCAGGTGTAGAAGAAGAGCTAACCCTCCTCCAACTTTTTAAAGCTGTACGAGTCTGAAGATCCCGCAAGGAATTAGATGTACACAAATTTTTCAGAAACAGTTTAATCTTCCAATGAGAAGTAGCTGTATTTGGATGTTGTAGTAAGTTGGCACCTCTTTTTGCTAGGAAGTCCGCAAAGACCACAATGGCCAGGAACCCATTGAAGAACGATTCGTTTTCCCCTTAGGGTTAGAGTTCTTGGCAGTGGGAAATCTCAGGTGTCAATGGGAATTCAAACAAGCTAATTGATTGAATGGCTGCCTGAGAGTCAGAGAGGAGGACTGCATTTTCAAATTTGCAATGGATAGTCAGTAATTGCTTTAATGCTATACGCATGACCACCACTTCAACATCAAAGGCGGTACCGATAAAGTCCGCAGGGGCGTTAAAAGAAAAGAGGTCTGAAAAGACACCAGCCGCTACATTGAAGTGGCAGTCAAACTGAGAACCATCAGTAAAAATATGCAGCCAATCAGTAGCTGGATATCTGGTCGCAATGGTCTCCAGGGCAAGACTTCTCAGGATACTTGGTGCAACATCTCTTTTCCTATGGATGGTTTCCACTAGATGCAACTTTACATCGACATTAATCACCTCCAAAAGGTTTCTAGGTTTCAGCAGAGGTTGTATATCACCTGGAATCGCAAGATCTTCCCTAATGTCCAGGACTCTCTGGATAAAACCATTCTGAGTTTTAAGTTGTCTAGGCTTGATTATATATTACCTCCAGTAGAGATCCTCTATTCTCAGTAGTTTTTCATAGAGAATCAAAGCCTTCTCTTTCATGATATCTTGGAAAGGTTTATTTCCTGTCAGTAGTACCATCGCATTAATCGGCGTGGACTTCATCGCACCCGTGATCAAGCGGGTATTGGAACACTATTTGCGGGAATTGGGAGGAGGTAGATTTTACAAGCTCTGCCGGATAAAGTACGGGATGTGTAAAATAATCTCGTTTATGGTTGCAGATATTATTTATTTGAACACTGGGGGACAGATACAATAACTGAGTACCACAGATACATTTAAACGAGAAATTCAGGTCTATGATAACACTACTATAGTATAAGTTAACAAATTTCTCCAAAACAGGTAATTGGAAAGACGATTATAATCCTATCATTTACAGGTTTTATTAGAATGAAAGAAACACTAAATACATATTCATTTTCGCTTTAGGTTAAATGCTTCAACCTGTTGAATAATTACTACAAGTAAAACTTAGTTTTTGGAAAGAATTTAGTATATCGCATATATGCATATGTATGCGTAAACGATGCAAATACCGAGAACCCATATTAAGATCCGGAGATAATAAGAGAGAAATATATTTCTTAAAAATAGCAATCCCTCTCAGTGTTTTGGATGCCATTCAACCAGCCACTGCGGTATCACATGGTAATAAATACATCTGCTCCTCTGTGAGGAAAGGAACGCTTCTGGTGGAGCGAGGAGGGGGGCAGATTTTACACGCTCTGTCGGATAAAGTACGTGACGTGTAAAATAATGAGGAGAAACGTAATGCCAATTAGAAAACGGGGGAAGAGAGCGATCGTCAGTGCTGGCCGTCTGCGACGCAGCGATGCGAGGCTCAGAACTTTACAGTTCCCTCTCCTTACGAACTGTTTGTTAACGTTTCCGAACTGCCTAGCGTGAAATCTTCACTTGGTGGCCCCAGATTCCCATTCACTGAGATCCAGAAAGACATCTCATTTTCACACTGAATAAACCAGCCGCTGTTCTGTTTTCCGAGAGACGCATTTCTGTGTGTTCTGCGAGGATTAAAGTCGTTGTGTTCCATGAAAAGGATCTAAGGACGGGGAGAAGTCTCCCTCCCTGACTGGGTCAGGGGAACCCTCTCCTTGGGGGAAAAGGGCCGGGGGACTTAAGGGCACACAACCTCCATTGTTCTGCACTTAAGCTACGTTTCGGTGTTAAGGTTTTCCGCAAGCGCCATTGTCTTCCGTTTAAGCCGCATCAAACTGTCTGGGAACACACCTGAAGTTTTGTTCGAGAGACAAAAGGCGCTAATTGCTTCCGGAAAATTCCGGCCCGATGTCGGATAATTAGAGAATGGGCCCACCCATTGTCAGAACGGTTCTCTGTGTTATATCTGGTGGTTTTGTAGGTTTGTTTCGGGTGATATCTGGAGAGTGAGTTGTGTTTTTGTTTCGGCCTTCTTTCAGAGAAAATTGTTAAGATTTTAAAGAAACTTAGTCACGTTTTCTTGCTTAAGTCACTAAAGTTTCAGAGGTGAAGATTTGCTTAATACCACGCTCTAACCTCTAATGCAATCGGAAGTTTTTGTTTAGTACTTATTTATTAATTAAAAATAGTTAAGAGGATGATGTTCAAGCAATCTCGGAATTCTAGTTTGGTTTACTGAAGTTCGTTTAGAACGTTAAAGAATATGCAGGAAAGATATTTCTGCTACAAAGCTTAGAAAATTTTTAGAGCAGGATTAACCAACTCTTATTGCTTGACTGTGAAAACGAATCTGTGTGAAATGTAGCAAACGGAAATTTAGTTTATGAGCCAACATAAATTTCTTTCTTACGCAACTGTACTTTGCATTGGCTAGATTATCTTTAGTAAATTTTCCTTCTGATAATATCATTGATGGTTTTCACCAATAGCCAATTCACATAAATCCGAGGTAAAATATTTCATACAAAATATCTTATTCGTGAGATGAATTTCTTTGTCTTGATTGGCCTTATGCCAATTTTCAATTATTATTTCGAAAACGATATTGATTTCAGTGATTATGCCGTACCAATGCACGCATGAAGCACTATGTTCTTTTAAACTGCATTTATAGATTCTTCATTACAAATTAACATACCTTTCCATATATTGTCTAATAATACCTTTAAAAAACACGGAAAGTGTCTGCTTCTTGCATCTCAGAATTATAGTATTTTTGTGATAAAATATTCGCTTAAGAGTAATCATTTTATGCCTTTGTGCTAATGTGTCTACAGTTTTTTTATTCCCTTATTTAAAGTAGATTTTGAAATTTTAACAGGTCCTTTCTAACTTAACTATCGCTTTGTCAATGATTAGTTTGAATAATTTTACTTTGATGCTCTTTCAAACATCCAAAAATTCTTTGTCATGCATTTTTCCAGATAAATCTTAAAGAAAAGTAAATACTTGTTGGGCGCAAAACAGTCTGCGTGCGTACAAACCGTGCTCTTACTCTACAAAACCCAAGGCAAGCCAAGACAAATCAATTTATTCAGTTTTACTAATCTTTATCGAAAGACAGAATCGACATATATCAGCCTCCAATTTAAGAAGCACTAATTATTTTATGACATTTTGTGTCTAATCTTTGAATATTAACAATACCTGGTACAGTTGTGTTAATAGGATTGGTTATATATCATCGGTATACTGCTAAAGTATACTGATAACTGATCGTAGAACTGACCGAGACGAAAACAATGATCTCAAGTGTTTTGAGAAATTTCCTCAAATCTACTATAAAAATACTATCTCTATATCAGAAAAAATCACGGCTATCGATATCCGTGCTGTAATGATACTTTAGTAATATTATCAATAGTCACCAAAATCTTATAGCATATGATCCCTACGACTAAAAATGACTGAGTGAACATTCCATTTGATAGTAGGTAGCAAATGCCATATTACACATAAATGCGACTGTCTGATTACATTTAGTCACTAGATAGACTAGATATCTAGCTAGACTTAGATACTTTCAGGTCATTCTTGATTACTATAAGGAACTTGTCAGAAATCAAAAAGGAAACTAAATTCAAGAATATGAAATGCAATCCCTGAAGAATTTCATAGAAGTCACTTCCAATTTACCAAAAAATGACAGACTGCTCCAGAATGAGTTTTATAATCTCATGGTTTATTAAAACTGGAATTATATACCAAAAAACTAATTACCATTACTCGCTATTAAAATGCCTTCTTTGCTAGCGCCAAACATTTATCATCGACACTTTGTGAATATAACTATATTAATAATATAACATATATTTGTACTAATAAAACGTGACCAAGTCACTTTACTTTCAAAATACATTGATGACCAAGTCAAAATCTGCCTCCTTCTTCCAAATTCCGTTTCCTTGCAAAAAAAGCGTTTTTAAGCGACAAAACTAAAGATCACGAAGAAAATGAAAATATCGTAGTTTGAAGGAAATATTCAAACCCTGACTTTTTTAATCACTAGGAAATTTCAATTGCATTTTTTTACAAATTACGATTTTTGACTTGGTCACTTTTTGCAGTATACCGAAGATATTCAACCAGCTTATAATCGCATGTTAACTCAAATTCACGTTGCGTGAAACTAATATTTTTTGTTCAATCAAAATAATGAGAAAAATCATGCATATATAAAAAATGTGCAACCCTTTTAAGTCGAGTTATTTGAAAGACTTTTTTTTAATCAGAACACCACTTATGGAAAGACAGTTGCAATTTTCTCCCCATGCTTTATGGAAACAGTATTATCAAAGTACCATGCTGCAAGAGGATTATTGTCCCTTGCATAAATAGAAAACAGAATAGATTCTTCCGAAATCATTTTCCTGGAGCCACAGTTTTTTCTTTTACAATATTCGTAGAGAGCATCTATAGATATTTTTCTCTGTTTCTTGATATGTAAGATACAGTGGCACAGAGGGTGTTGTGCAAAATGTTGACGTCAGCATTAGAAGAATAAAATTTCAACTCAGCTTATCACATAACAGAACAGAACGCCGTCCCTTACCCCCGTACTCGTGACCAGACCGGTCACTGAACGGTTTAATGGGCAAGACGCGGGAATTTTATTTAAGAAAAAGAAAAACAAAATAAACAAAAAGAAGGAAATATATACACTATGTACAGCACAGGCATTTTCACTTTTACACTATTAGTTCGTAGTAGTCTTCTTTTCTTTAGATGTTGAAATACCTTTCTTTTATTTGAAGGTGGAATGTGTCCGGTGATTGAGCTACTTAGTTCAGCTCGCTGGGATATTGAAGGCTAGGGAGGCCGGAAAAGATCTCTGTTTTCGCTAATGAATTTGATAATCCCACGAATTTTCTGCCTGGAGACGAAGTTATTGGCGACCCTTTTCAGCCATTCTTTTTCGAAGTTTGGCGCTGGCTTCCTCATATGCCAAGACACTGTATAGATACACTCCGTGGCATAGTGAAGTGCCGTGCCAATTCCACCATAACTGCAATAATCGCTGTCAGACAGGTGAAATCTTTTGAGGTAGGCAGGGAAAGGTCCATGTTGAGAGAAGAAGATAACATTCTCTCTAATCCAGTTAGTGGGACGGAGACTAACTGAGGGCAAGATGTTATAGATTTTCCTGCCTGTATCCCCATTCTTCCATGAGGTTTGCCACTCCTCAAGCATCTTCTTCCGGAGGAGGCCTTTTATGTGCGGTTTAGGAAGCTTAGTATGTGAATAGGGTTGCCCATGTTGCTTTGCGTCTTTTGGCAGTTGGTCTGCTCTCTCATTGCCTACATTGCCTGCATGCGCTTTAACCCAAGAGACTTTTATTCTTGGATTTGAAAGGAGGATTTTGAAAATTTTTCTTGCTGTTTCGTTTGTGCTCTTTGAATTTTAGGATGCCATGATACTTGCTCTATTGTCTACGTGTATTTTAGAGGTATTGTGGTTTGGCAGATGAGATGCGTGTATTACTGCTTCGTGAAGTGCAGTTAGTTCAGCTTGAAATACGGTGTTGTTATCGTTGAGTTTAGCAGACCACTGGTAGGCCCAGATGTCATTGGTCAAGACGCAGAAGGCAGCTCTAACTCCGTGTTCGGTTTTCGAGCCATCTGTGAAAATATTTATAATGTTTTTTCGTGCTGTATATGCTTCTCCGTCTTCAAAAAAATTTGGTTCGGTTTGAGATGTTCTGAAGGATGAGTGGACCTGCCCTCATCTCCAGATCATGCGGTTGGGTATCTGTCATGAAAGGGGGAAGAGGGATTCTTAGGCGATAAATTGAAGTAAACCTGGCTTCGAACTGTAATTGCATGTGTAGGGGAGGGATGCCGAGTATAGTTTGTAACGCTGCTGTTGGGGTGGTGCGATAAGCTCCCGATATATGGAGTAGGAATGGCCTTTGAATCGAAGAAAGTTTCTTCTTCATTTTGAATGTTGGATTTAGACACCAAGCTGAAGATCCGTGGGCCAGCATTCTCTCAATAACCGTTTTATAGAGAGTCCATCTGTGTATCTGAGAGATTCCCCAATTGCCACCTGCGATTCTTTTGAGGTTTTGCTGCATTTTGATGGCTTTCTCTCCTTGCTTATTAATGTGCTCCAGCCAGTTGAGTCGATCATCAACGTGTATCCCTAGGTACTTAAAAGATTTAACTCTATTTATTTTATACCCGTTCCATGTGATCTTGGGACTTCTTACCATTTTGCTGAATAAGATATAATTTGTTTCTTCTGTTGAAATGGCAAGTTCATTTGCTGAGCACCTGGAGCTGAATTGGGTTATTGCACTTTGCGTGTCTTCTACAAGGCTTTTATTTGTATACGCTTTAATGACTAGCACAAAATCATCTGCGAAGGCTTGTATATGAACGTTATCTGGCCAGACTTGATTGAGTATTTCGTTGGCTACGAGGTTCCACAAGGCCGGGCCACTGCACGAACCTTGAGGGCAGCCTTGCTTTTGTTCCTTTGTGGCCCTACCTTGTGGGGTCAGTAGTGTCACTTTCCTATTTTGAAGAAGGCTGTGAAAGAGTCTATTTATGTTAATTGGGCAAGCGCTGGCGTCCAAACTCTTAAGTATGGCTCGATGTTGCAAGTTGTCGAAGGCTCCCTTGATGTCAATAGAGAGCACTAAGACATGCTTGCCATCTCTTCTTGCTGTTTTAATTTTTCTTAGAAGCTCGTTTATGGCTGTATCCACAGACTTGCCTTCTCTGAAGCCATGCTGACGGTCGTTCAGGCTGTTAGTGAATTCCAGATGATAAGTCAGCCTCTGAGTCATAAGTTTCTCCAACACCTTCCCTATTGTCTGTAAGAGTGAAATAGGACGATAAGAGGAGGCCAGCTGCTGGTCTATTCCCCCTTTTTGGAATAAGATAATATTTCCTATTTTCAAGGAATCCGGGAAGCAGCTTAGATGCAGGCACTTGTTGAAGAGGGTTGGAAAGATATTATTAAAGCGCTTATAAATGATTTTAATTAGGAGGTTGTCGATTCCATCTATACCCGGGGCTTTGCCTCACGGAAGATGTTCTATTACCGCCAAGATTTCTTGGGGGGAGAATGGAGGATCAGGTGGCTATGTTGAGGTGGTTAGATTGTAATTTATGGGAATGGCAGGGGGAAGGAAAATCTGGACCAGGATGTTTTGTGCTGCCTCTTGCAGACTTCCCTTTGGGTCTCCGTTTATCAAGTACGGGATTTGAGATGGGAAAACTGATTTTCGAAACAATGGATTTCCTAAAAATATGCGTGAATGACTAACTCAACTACAACTATGAAATTATGAATGAGTTTCTCCAACTAATATCTAGTGAAGAGTGTTGATTCTTGAATAAATTCACTTATAAAAGAACTTCGTTCTTGATGAAATGAATGAAAATAATGATAGCGTTCCACTTCTTTCAGAAACTTTTGAAATATAAGACAGAATAAAAGAAACAGAAAGGAAAAATGGGGAAGTTCTGAAATTATTTAACGATGTTAAAGAAAAAGCAAAATGCTTTTTAAAAATATTTGTAATGTAAAAACTAACGAAAAAAACACATCAGTGGTAGGAACTTTGATTTATTCACAGAAGACATTCTTAGGGGATGGACAGAAAATAAGCATTTTAACTCTTTCTGCCGATTTAATCATAACGGTTGCACAGTTTATGTTCTTCTTGTTAGGTCAATTCGAGAATATAAAAGCTTACACGCATTTATATAAATGGAATTTATCTTTTGAAGTAATTTTTTTCCTCTTTGAAAGTTTCTCTCAAAGAGAAAGGATTTTTTTTTATTTTTCTCTCGGAATCTTACCTTCTCACAAGCTTTTTTTTCATTCAGCTATCCTAGTTTTTCTTTCCCTTTGTTAGAACGTTAAGAAAAATACGACCAAACCAAAGAAGTTCCAGGATGCTTTGTTTTGAAAACACTCATTCTGTTCTAACGCAAATTTAATCACACTTTAAACAATAAGCACTCAAAGAAATAAGAAGCTGAAAAAATACTTGAAAATCATTGTATATTTAAGATTAAGTGCATATTGCATGTCTTAATAGCCTTTCTTTCGTACGTATAACAAAGAATAAATATCTTTTAGAAAAAATTTAAAGATTTTCTTTAGAATGTGTTGTTTTTTGTTTCCTGTTCACATTTATATTTTTTTCCTGTAATGCAGTTAAGGATTTGTCTGAGGGAAGCATTGCGATGTAAAGCAAGAAAATTGTTTATGGAATAAAATGAAATTTATACACTATATTCTACTAATAATATTTAGCGACAACACCATTTGACAGTATAAGAAAAGAAGCGACCGAATGCATCACCTATGAGTGAGATAATATGTGCTTCCATGAAATCAAACATTTTTCATTATGCACTAACAGTCCATTATAACAATAACGCATTATTGCGGTGAAAATTGTGGTTATAAGGGATTTCTCGTTTTAAAGTATTGCTATAGAGTAAAATAGAATAAAGAATGATCACAGTATTACAATGAATAGAAAGCATGAAAAATATATTAAAGACTACTTGGAAAAAGGAAAAAAAATCCGGGTCAAATACACATTATGCCACTATCCATTTAATTCCAATTAGAAAGGGGATATAGGACCTCGTGTTCAAGTGCCCCCAAAAGAATCCCCCCTAGCTGCTAAATTTTTTCTGAGAGGCGTTACTGATATATTTTTTTATTTACTCTTTCTCTGTTGAAATCCCTTTCTAAAGTTCAACACTGTCACATCTTCATCAGCGTTGACATATTCCAAAAAAATAAAATTTAAGTCCAAATTTCTTTGCTCTAATGCTGTTAGTTAATTTCTGGTGAGTTTAAAACTGTTGTAGCATCTCCAAACTCATTATTTTTTTCTCTCTTTCTCTGGTACTCTTTTTCCTCTCAGGAAATAGGGGGAATGGTTGAAAGAATGCCCGTTTTAGCTCTTTGTTCTTTACAGTTATTGGAAGGAAAGAAAGAAACATATGCTTTCCCTAGCATTTTCGTCAACCTTATTGCGAAAGTTAGCTTAACTTTTAATCTTAATAAACACATACTCTTCGGATCTTTAACATTAGCTCGCTGGTGGCGCATTGCCAATCACTCGTAATAGTGGGATTCTCGTTAAAAACTATACTCTTGGCATCGGATGTTCACTGCATATTCAGAGTTTCGTCATATCTACTATCGATTATAGGTGTCAAAAGTTCAATTCCTTTTGAAGTATTACTAATATCATCATGGATGAGATTTCCATAATTTTATTGTCGTATTAAAAAAATTATAAGAGACCTTGGAAATAATGAAAAATTATATTTCATAGTAATATATTATTATTGCATAAAATTTCCATTTAAATGTATTTTCTGCACTTTGAAAATGAGAATCTTTTCCATTTTTGACAAATATGCACTGCTTAAAAATTGGCTCTAACTGCAACTGAAGTTGAAAAATTGTAGAGAAGAACGGACTCATGGATGTCATACACATTTTTACGTATTTTTTAGCTAAAAAAAAAGACCCATGAAGTTTAGATAAAAATGGCTTTAAATAGGCTCTCAAATAACACAGATTATCTGTCATTAATGTTTAAAATTAAATTCTGTTCAAATGTGTCAATTTCTATTGAATACATTATAACGATATTCAGGATTAGTTCACTAGGCACATCATTACCCAGCATAATTTTCACGTTGCATCTCTGGACACAGCATACCTTTCACATTACGTCTGTGTTTATAGAACATTTACTACAGTGAAATGAAATTTATATAATAATCTGCGTAAATCATGAAATGTATTGGAAATGGTTTGAAACAAAAATGTTTTCACTTAATACATTCGCTACGGAGAACGCCTCGGCACGCTCACCTTTTCCTTTACCAGGTACGGCGAGCGCTCCGAGAAGCTTCCATTTGTATTTATTGCATGTGAAGAAAAAAGAAACTAGCCCAGATAAAAAAATATTTGAAAATAAATCGGCTATAGCAAAGTATAGCCGCACCGAATGTATTAAAAATTTGGATACTAATGAATGATAAATTGTATGTGAAATTAATTTGACAAGAAAAGATTAAATTAAATAAAGACAGCTTTTAAAAACAAACTTTTATTAAATACTAGAGATTATTTTAAGTATTTTCTAATTTTTAGTCTTTAATTTATAATTCATTACTCTTATTATCAAGGAATCTTGGAATCAATTTATTCTAAATTCTCTACCGAGTGGTGTCAGCCATTTAGAAATAAAATTTAATTAAATTATAATCAATTAATCAATATTTTAATTCTAAATTTATTAAAATAGTGTATTGCCATCGAGAACATACAAGTATACATTTTAAATACACGTGTAAAATTCCATCTTTACAAGCATGCAACAAGTCAAGTAAAATAAATGCATGTAAAAAGCTCTGTCTATACTTCTCAATTCAAAATAACGAGAATTACTTTTGAAGAATCTGTCTGAAGACGACACCAAAGAATACGGAGGTGGAATCCATGAATTAATGGGAGAAAAAGAATGGACGATAGAGTTCGAGCTGAAGAGAAATTCGCCCTCCATTGGATTCTGCTCCTTATTTGAGTGTTTGACCGCTCCTAAGGCTCTCACAGGTCCG
>BGPR01000216.1:729608-752197 GCA_013235015.1 Araneus ventricosus | reverse complement strand
GACTCTCACAGGTCCGAGTAAAATGGAACGAGAATGCATCACACGAGCATTTTCTCAAATACTCTCCTGTAGAATGCAAGAAAAAGACACTATCTGGAAGTGACAAGAATATTCATTGCGAGAGATGAGTCAGCAAAAAAGTTCTGACACATTAGTCGCTAGAAGAGAATATTTGTTACTTTTATTTAACTTGAGCTCTCAGCCGTTTTATAACCTTGCAGGGTTATTTTTTATTTCTCACACTAGGTCAGTTCACTTTTATTTCTCTTCCAGCAAGAGTCTTGGACTTGTAAGTAAATATTTAAGGAATGCAGTTTTAAAGTTCTATGTGTGTGATATCTTGGTCCAGGCAGGATTCATGGATTTTTGTTTGGGTTTTACACGAAATTCTAAGTAGGGAACTTTTAAAAAATAACTCTCTGTAATTCGGTACTCTAACCGATGGGATATTTTAAAAAGAAATATTTGTTATGTAAAGATTGCTCTTAATTAATATAAACAAATTGACTATGAAACATTAAAAAAAGATTTGTTGAAAGTAAATGATATTTGTTAAATGTGAAAAAATTTGTGAAAATCAAGAAAATAATTTAATTCTCTCTAAAAATGTTAAAAAGCTTTTATTAGTTTCGACTTCAGCACAAATTATCTCTTATATTAGGAGTACACTATTCTTGAAAGTATAACACAATTTAGAAAATCTTTATTTGGTGATCCTAAATCACAATTTACAATTTTTTTTGTGGATCACGTACACCTCTATATATTTATATTAATATTTTCTTAGAAATAAGCAATAAAATTGTAATAATAATATTTTCCATTAATTAACGTTATGAAAACGTATATAGAAATTTCCAAGGCTATAAATTTTAATCGTTTGTTAATATCACGCGTGTACTGACTGAAAACACGCAAAAGTATCTTATCATATTATAAATAAATAGTTTATAGTTACATTTCACGTGGTATAAATATATAGTAATAAATAATTATAATTTTAGATTACATAAATTCTCTTAAATTTTCTTAGAGAGAAGGAAAAAAATCAAACACATAAAATCTAGAAACTTTATAGAAATTTATTGATTTCCTGACTTTCGTAAATATATCTTACTTATGTTATAAAGGTATTTATAGAATTGTTTAGGATCTAGAAAATTAATTTAGCAAAATTAAATTAAATTCCAAAAATTGATATTTTGCAAGAAATGTGTAAAATTTACGTATTAGAATACCTAAGAAGGCTAAAGAAAGTTTTAAAAAATTAGTTTATTAGTGCTTTATCCTTATAAACTCAGTCTCTGAAAACTGAATACTCACACCGGTCCAGCCTACCCAAGCAGGGTGTAAGGCAAAAAGGAACAGTCTCTGTCAAGGACTCACTTAATATTTTAAAATGAACTAAATATAAATAATATTGTTAAATACTGAAAAAGTAATGAATGATGAAAGTTTAAAATGCTCAATAAAACTAAATTATTGTTCTAAATTTTAGGCATATCAGAAATTCAATTCACGAAGAAATTCTAATATATCCATTTAGAAAAATCGTGATAGCTAATTGTAAATTTTCATTTCGGTCATGTGTTGATATCCAATTTTTTTTCAAGGTGAATTTTACAACAAATTGTTAGAAGTAGTTCATTGATAGGAATGCGCTTCTGAATTGAAATCCCCCCCCCCAAAAAAAATAATAATATAAAGATTGTATCTTGCCTGCGATAGTTGTGTTTGTATTGCTTTCTACCATTTTTAAATATCTACCTATACCTGCCATTTTAATTGGGTAAAAGACCTTACCTTAATCCGTGGAAGTTTCAAAAATATATTTGTATTTCTTCTGTTCAAAAGATATTTATATTTCATTATTAATTACAATTTTAAATTCCTAAAATATAAATATTGTTGTGATTCCGTCTCTACCTGATGTTCCTGCAACAATTTTATCCAAGAACTTCTTTTAACACTTCATTGTTGAAGATTTGACCCAAACAGAGCTGCAATGCAAATTGCAATACTGAACCACTTAATAGTTTCTTTTCTTCTGCCACATTGTGTCCAAAAGTAAGCACATTTTTTAAAAGAAATTTTGATTCATATTGATTTTATAAATTCAAATCAGCTGTCAAAGCAGTTCCAAGCATTGATAAAAGGACCTAAAAACTGGTTTACCTAACCTAACCTGCAATAAAAAGTGGTTTACACTTGTTTTGCTATCTAACATCAGTTCGACTGCTAGAGTCACTTACTAGAAACATTGCGAAGTAAAGAAAATAAAAAAAGCCGGGAAAATCGGCGAATTGGCTTCGAAAAATGACCTACCCGAGCGGTGTTCGGGCAAATCAGGGAAGTTCCCTTTCTCAGTGCCCAAACGGTGTTCGGGCAAAACTGTTCAGTGGTTAATGGTCTCACACCCCCATAAATCAAAAGGAAGAAACGTTGTTTCCTGTTTCATTACTTTTATCAAATCACTTTCTTATTTTGAAGTTGCATCAAGGATTGATTGGTAATGATTTATGAAGTGTTATACATATACAGGCCTCATTTTTAGCTGATATATACAGAAGTAAAGCCAATATTTTCTCTATATATGTAGAAAATGGGTATCTGATTTTTGAAAGGAATCTTCACTAAGAAGTGCTTTTTTTATCTTCTTATTTACGAAACATACAGAGAGAAAGGATAGCAAAAATAATTAGACATTGATATTTTTATGAATCCCTGAGTCCAAAGCAATCAGTTTTGAAATCATGTCTCACTATCGATCAGTCTGTGAGCACAGTAACTCATAAAAGAAAATTCATATGAATGAAATTCAGCCAAAGTTGTCGATCTCTATCAAATTTCGTCGACGGAAAGGCTGTCAGTTTGTTCCTTCCGTCGGTATGGGAACACGGTAATTCGAAAACATAACAAGATCAATGGATGAAATTTGTCGTGTGATTTTATCACTGAATTGTAGATCTGTGTCGAACTTTGGACAAGTTTTTACCCCAGGATTGATTGTCTGTCTGTCTATCTATTCGAGTGCATATGAACTCGATAAAGCAACAAGTTATATAAATGAAACCCGGTATTTAGTATTTACAATAAGATTGTATATTTCCGTCAATTTTTTGTGGAAATCGATAAAAAGGAAGAATCACAGAATATGGAATTTTCTTCACTAAGCGATGAAAATCAACAGAAAACGTGAATTATTTTTAAGTGTATGAAGAGGTCAAAGAGACAATACTCGCGATGGTTAATGATGCAATTTAAAGTGAATTTATGAAGTTCAACAAACCACGATGGTCAACACTCCGAGAATACCGGGTTCAACAAACCCCCAATATGGAACGACTGTTAAGAGAATTGAAACAGCGCAGTTAAGGCAAAGAATCATTGATTGGGTATTCATGAATTGGTATGTTAAAATATAAAAGAAAAAAATGAAACAATTGAGAAAACGCCGATAAGAAATTGAAAACAAAAAAAAAATCATTCTGGTGTACAGCATTCAAATTTTTTTATTGATTTTAAAGAAAAGAAGAGAAAAAACTCCCTTTTATAAAAGAAATGAAAAAAAAAAGCTCCATTGGAGATGCGAAAATCAAATTTGCCGTAAGGTGAAAAAAAGACAAAAAGTAAAACTGTCTGTCTCGTAGCTAGAGGAATAAAAAAAGCGAAACAAATTTAAAAGGAAACCTCTGTGGAAGTCTGACTGAATAACAAGACAGTCTTTCTCGACAGTATAAATTAAAATATTTGCAACGAGTTAAACAAGAAGTATGAACAAGTTGCGACAGACATTTCTTTAAAGAGTCTGTGTGGTTACGGTAAAAGTAATCACAAAAACGTTAGCTGTTGCACTGTAAATGTTATAATAAAGTTGTTTTCAAGTATTAAAAAAACTAGCTGTTGAGAAAGAAATTCGTTTAATAAACACTTTTTATTGCAAAAGAAAGTTGTAAAACCGATTATATTAATTTAAGCATGGAGTACACTTTATGATAATCGAAATTTGTGTGAATCAAATATAGTTATTTGATATAAATAAAAAATTTTAAATTTTTAAAATTATATTTTACACGTGCGGATCAAAGATATTTTTTACCCACGTTCACATCAATAAACTGAATTCAGTAATACATTACAAATATTATTATAGAAGGAAAAAAATCACATTATGGCATTTTATATAACTATGTGTAGACTTTATAAATACAACAGACTTAAATGACTTATTTATAAATAAAGTAAACATTTTAATACGTTACAAAATTCTCTGAGACATATTGTCTCTAATGCATAGGAATTATTAGATTTTTCTCACTATCAGGATTAAATCAACAAAAAAGATTAGCTTATTGATAGGCAATCTTATAATTAAGCACAACTTCTCAAGATTATGGTTATGATGGGTTTGTATTCATTCTATAATCTACTTCCTTACGTGGATAATGTTTCCTTTTATGGGTGTGCTGCCAGCAGCCAGTATTGTTTTAGAAGTAATAAGGAGGAAAGGAACAATAGAAGGTGGTTGGAAGCAGGAGAATGAGTCTGACCCATGTAAAAGTATGCAGACGAAGTCAGACGTAAGAAAATCAAATCAGGTCTTCACACTACGGATTAAGATTAATTTCTGTCTATGCTTATTTTACTCTCTTAGCTCTATTTCTGGTGTGAATGCATCGAATTCTAGTAGAGCATGTTGTTTCCTTTCATGTTAGGAATTAACCCATTAGTGTTTTTAGTTTTCAAGTTATATATTAAATTAAATAAGGATAAATATTTATATCGCCCACTCATCCGTGATATTTTTATATCTATTCCCCAGATAGAAATTTTAGTTTGCAGCAAGCTTGCAACAAATTTGACATGATAAGAGTGCAAGCTTGAAACAAGTGTGATATGACAAGAGTGCAAGCTTGCAGCAAGTTTGAAACAATTTAACGCAAGCTTCGAAATCACCATGGGACGAACTTGCAGCAAGCTTGCCGTGTCAAACTTGTTGCAAATTATAGCAGAGACAGAGTACGAACACAGCCCGTATTAGAGCTCGCGACCTACCGGTTCCGAAGCTGGCGCGCTAACCACTCGGCCAGTTAAACTCTGAAAGGAGAAGATAGATTTCGCTAATACATCGTTCGAATCGATTCGTATACGATTTATTTTAAACTGTTTTCTTGATTTCATTAATTTTTTGAGTTGAGGATATGATTTGAAGTCAAAGATAGAGCGATTTTCGCCAATAACTACGTTTTGCTAGTAGAATAAATTATGAAATTAGAGTTTAAAAGTAATTACTTTAAAATGGGACAAAATGTATAAGTTTATTTTTCAATAAACATTGACTGTTTTTTCGGTTTAATTTTGTTTATAAATGTTAAAATTTCAACATTCCGAAAAAGGCGATATAGTTTTCTTTAAAGTGAGAGTGCTATATTTAGTAAAAAAGATGGGAAATGTTTCAAAAATTTTTTTAATAAAAAGTTAGTTTTTTTTACAAATGATCATTGATTTATTGAATTAATAAAAAGAAGGACGGTCTAGGAGATGCTATTAAAAATCGGATGTTTTTTAAAACAGAGACAAAAATAATTATCTCTTTGTGTTATCTTTGCATCAAGCTTGTTTTGCAAACTTACAGCAAGCTTTCATTGCAAGGAGGTGGTGCTATATGTCACGGCGAACTTGTGGCAAACGCGTTTTGTAAGCGAGGGTGGCGCTAGTTGTTACGGCGAACTTGCCACAAGTTCGCTTCAAGCTTGTCGCGTCAAATTTGCAATGGCAAGGTAATATCAAGTCAAAATCAAACTTGCTGCAAACTTACGTGCTATCTGGGTCTTGTTGAACCCTATTTGCAACTTCTAATTTAAGTTTTTAATTCTGAGGCGACTTTTTTCCTTCTAGTCCCTTTAAAACCGGGCCTTTTTGGGAGGATACGACTCATCTCAAATTATATCTGCTTTATAAATCATTACATATTATGCGTTACATAATATGGAAAGATATAAATCATGGATGAGTATAAATATAAATAACTTCGAGGACTACAACCCTATCCAGGAAAGGCGGCCAACACTCCCAGCAACTACCACTAAGCGGAAGTTTCAACTCCACCTCTTCGGGTACCTGCTATACTAAAAAAGCTATGCGGTAGAAAAAAAGTTAGATTTATAGCTACGGCTTTTATATCATTCATAGATGTAACTAAAATCATAATTAAGGCGTATAATTTCAGTAACGAAAATTTAAATTCGAAGTTGAACCACATTAATGATAAATGTGAAAAAAAAAACGATGATAAAAGGAATCATTCGACTAAAATCAATCAAATTTAGGAAACATATTAACTCATACTGCCATCTATCGATAAAACGCGCAAAGCCTTTTGTTTTTTTATATTTTGCAAAATTTTAAAATTCCAACAGTGCTAAGTTAAATTTTGAAAGCGTGATTCCTAAAATAAATCCGTACAATTTAAAATAAATCTAGTATAATTCATTTCATAGAAATGTTGCATATTTCGGTCATCTTTTTATATAGAGAGGATATATATAAAAGTTAACGGGTGAGTGATATTCGTAGTGGATTCGTACTCGTCCACAGCTATTAAAATATGTTGTGAGATGGTCTGCCTTATTTTTTCGTTTACAGCAGCATATTGCGAGCTACTGAAACATTGCAATATTGTTTTGACTTTTAACTTCATATTTTTCTTTGATTTTACTCTTTATATTTTGTAATATGGCTGAATGTTCTACACAGTGATGCTTCATAAGCTTTTGAAAAGCATGCGTAAGGTATTACATACACCATCTGATCAAAAGTATCCGGGCACTTTCGAATTTTCACATATTTTAGAATTTCTCCGGAAAGGCTAAACCGACTGCCCTTGAACGAACTTCTACCTTGTAAAAAATAGACACTCTAACTCACATTTTGCAGTGAATATTCGGTTACGAGGGCAGTTAGGGGGTCCCACCAAAAAGGGATGAAGTCGAAAATGGAATCTAACCCATCCTATTTCACAGAAAGGTGATAACGAAATATAACTTTCATCAATGGTTATGTTTTATGTGCATAATATTTACATGCATTTTCGTAAACACAGCACAATTATTAGGGAAGATATAAAGGTTTCTTAAAAATTCCCAAATTTTTCCGTCCGTTTTTTGCTTATAACATGTAGAGTTTATCACCAAATTACACGAAATTTACAGAAAATGTGACAATATGCTAGAAAAGCATTGTGTAAAAATTTGGAATAATTACTTTGAATATTAAACAAAATAAAGTAAATGCGCAGTAAATAATTTTTTACTGCGCATGTTCGAGATATAGCGTAATTTTTCTTCCACAGCTTCAAAGCCAGATATATAAGACAACTTATATAAAAATTTCAGTCGAATACCATTAAGACTTAGAAAGACATCGGCATTGCAGTGAACAAAATTGCTGCTTCTTTCTAAGAGAAACAAAATGTTGAGGGTTTTTCCTTGAACTAATATTTTTTAAACTTGAATTTTCGAATGATTTTATAGAATTTCACAAACATTGAATATGATAAATAAAAATATTAGATTGTGGATAAAACCTCATCATTTTGTTTCTCTTAGAAAGGAAGAGAAATCCTTGAAAGTGAAATTGCAAAGCCGATATCTTTCTAAATCCTAATGATATTCGACTGGAATTTTTATATAAGTTGTCCTATATGTCTGACTTTGAAACTGTGAAAGAAAAATTACGCTATATCTGGCTCATACACTGTAAAAATTTATTTACTACAAATACTCACATTTTCTCTAATATTAAAAGTTTTTAGTCTAAATTTTAACACAATGCTTCTCCATCATATTGTCACTTTTTCTGTAGTTTCGAATAATTTGGTGATAAACTCTGCATGTTATAAGCAAAAAACGGGCGGGAAAATTTGGGATTTTTTAAGAAAACCTTTATATCTTCCCTAATATTTGTGCTGTGTTTACGAGAATGTATGTAAAAATTATGCACATCAAACATAACCACTGTTGAAAGTTACATTGTGTTATCACCTTTCTGTGAAATAGGATGGGTCATACTCCATTTTCCCCTTCATGCCATTTTGGTGTTCCCCCTAATTGTCCTCTTGACTGAATCTTCACTGTAAAATATGAGTTACTGTGTCCATTCTTTACATGGTTCAAGAGCAGTCGGTTTAGCCTTTCCAGAGAAATTCTAAAAAATGTGAAAATCCGAAAGTGCCCGGATGCTTTTGATCAGATAGCGTAAGACAGAAGGTAACGCTGAAAGATATGGCAAAAACCAGCGACATTAGTCATACCTGATAATCTTGGCTTGCTTCTGTATCCGGTTGAGTTATATTCTGAAGTTTATTTCTGGATTTCGAATGTCTCCGGACGAGGTATGCTGCCACAGCTGCTAGTAGGATGCCAGCCACACCACCACAGAGTGCAAAAGTGAGGATGACCAGCCGCTGGTCATGGTCTGGATTTGTAGGTGTATAAGGTACCTGAAAGAGGTTTCAAGCACTTGTAAAACTGTACTGTTTTATACATGCGTTTGCTTCATAATAATGATTTATAAGCAAATTCCTCTTAAGTTTACGATTTTGTTAACGAAAGCTTAACTAAAACTTAACGTTGCTTATTATTTTACAACAGTATCGACACTTTTGCTTCTCGGAGCATGCAAAGCGGCAGAAGAGGAAATACTCTTTTAGATTCATCCATTCTTTCTAAATTTTAAAAACTGTAGACGCTTGAAAAGTCATGTAAAGTTCATGAGAATGATAACCTTGCGTAACATTTTCAAGTGTAGAAGTATGCATTTATACCATCATTTTATTTAAACCTTTAGCCTGGTGGTATAGTTTTTGTACCACCATTTAATTTTTGTCATGTTGGTATATTTCGTTTGTATCTTTATTAAAACCCCTTCAGTCGGAATTAAGAAATAATGGAGTTAGAATTTTTTCCTTTGGCGTACTGTGTACTAATGTAAAGATTAAAGCATGAATAAAATTTCAAGCCTGTAGATGAAAAATTAAAGAAGTTACCCCATGTCCGGCATCCGGACAATACCGGATATTTCAACTAAAAAAAGATATAAAATCACACAAATTTCACTTTAAAATAGTTGTCAAAGAGTAATAAAATATTGTAGAAGCCTTTTAAATGGTAAAAAAAGGATTAAAAACGAGAAATTACTTGAAAAACAAAATTCACCACCGAGCTCCATTTTGGGAAGAACGATGATTTTCACAATTTTTTTGGAAAAAACTAAAAAAATTAAATGATTCCATGCCCGAAACGAAAAATTCTTGCAACGATTATATTGATAAGAAAATCGAGAATCAAATAAAAAAGACACCATGTAGTTTCGTCAATTATTGAATTAATAAGAGCAGTTCAAACTTGATGTCCGGTATACCGGACACCAGGTCTGAAGGGGTTTTAAAGAAATATAAAATAACATGTACTTCTAAGCACTGCCTTTAGACAAACGCTTCGTATTTGAAAGAGCACATATATTTGGATAGTTGCCGGGTTTCAGTGATGGACGGAAACAAGTAAACAACAACCAAGAAAAAAATAATTTACGCACCAGAATGTATTTAAATATTACTTGCAAGCAATGCAAGTGAAATATAGTGACCAAGTTTTCTCAGAATGGGCTGAAATGCAGTGAAGAAATAGCATAATTATAATTCGATTCTGGATTAAGATTCGAATAAGCAATGCCATCTTTGCCCAATTTTGGTCATGAGTTAATTGTAAGTATTTATAATAATTTAGAAATGTATCGGCACACATGTCAGTACTCTAATAACAATACTTAACACGAGAACAAACATTTTATGATTAAATCTTTTAATAACTCATAAAAGCAACAAAAGTAATCTGTTCTTATTTCATATCTGATACACACAATTTTAGAAATTCAATTATATTGTTTAATTAATTGAATAAGCACTGTTTTATAAATTTAAAATTATAAATGATGATCTGATTGCTGAATGGCATTTTTAAAATTTAAGATATGGTAATGGTATTTTATAATAAAGAACTATTTTCACAAAAATGCTATAGAAGAAATTTGTGCAACACAAAAATGAGAAATTTTTAATAGTATTTGAATGGAGAAAACATTGTTTGGAATTCTCTTTAGCACCTTATGGAATAAACGACAATCTATTGCAAATTCTTTAGATGCAATTTATGAGAACTTATTTGAAAATTCAACTCACATTAAAATGATATTAATGTCAACTCCCTTAGTAATTGAAAGAAGAGACTAAAAATAGCATTCAGTAATCAGATCATTGATTAAACTACATATATCAAATAAATCAAACAAGTGATAAAATTTCTAAAATAGTAAGTACAAGATATGAATTTTCATGATTTGTTAACAACGAAAGAAAAATAGAATTATTCAAAACAAAATCGCATTGTATGTAAAAATGCAGAGATGCATAGTACGATTTAAAGAACTGTTATTTCCACTGTGATACAAAGAAGTGAGAATTTGGCAGCAGTAGAAACCATCTTCATGTGACAAAAGAAAAATATTCTTAAACTCTAGATTTTCCACTTTTTTCTCTTCTAACAATCCTTCTTTGTATTAATAACCCTTTTCAAATTTAGTTGGTACTGTAATTGACTATTAATGAATTATTTTTATAGACATAAACTTCTCAGAGTTTGCTTTATTTTTTACTGCTGATAGAAGGAAGCATTTATTTAAAATATCTGGAGGAAATATTTTGCATGAAAATGAGTATCATTTCCAATTAAATGGTGATTTATTACCTAAAGTTTCGTTATTCAGTTAAAAGATTTTAATCATTTCAAAGTAAATATTATTATAATTTAAAACATTTTATGTTTTTAATTATCCGATCAAGCAATGTACAGACGATAAAAAATATATCAAGTCGGATGCATTTAGTATGATTATAAAATGTTCAATAAACGAGCAAAACATGAAGCAAATATCTTATTTAACTACATATGACAGAAGTTTTTTATTATATTGCATCGTGTTTAAAAATTAATTATGTTCAGCAAGTTTTATTGAGAAAATAAATTATTCACTTACAACAGAACAAGATTGTCAATTCGGTTTAAAATCAAAGTTCATTAAAGGGATCATTAATTATTTATCTAGCATCTCTTTACCGCCAATGCACTCACAAAAAAGTAGCAAAACATTTTAAAAATGTTACTCTGCAGAAGTAACTCCTCGATGTTAACTTAATTTTCGTTTCATGTGAAAATGCTTTTTTATTACCATTATCTCTGTGCCTAGAGTTTTAATGTTCGAAACAAAAACACGTGGAGTTAGAATGCTTTTAGAGAGACAAATAAAAAGTGTTTCACAAAGAGGAGGTAAAAAGAAAAAAAATCATGTAGCATCTTTTATTTATTTATTTATTTTTATTTTCATTTTTTTATTCTTTTTTACAACTAATTTCGTGTTTCGTTATTCCCGGCAAAAACGAAAGAGATCTGAAAAGAGGTAAACACGGATCTGAGAATTTCTGAAATGAAAGAGAAGGGAAAATAAAAAGGAGGACTTCAATTCGTTTGAAGTGAAAGCAGTCTGGTAGGTCGGGAAAAAAATAAAAGAGCCGCTGCTACTGCGCGGATAAATTCATTTCGTAACGGTTGCTACTAGCCTTGGGGTTCTCCCTTAAACTCCCAGGAAATACTAAACCCGGATCAGTGTCTTTTTTGGCGGAGGGGATTTTCTTATGTCAGCCAACACAGAAGGGGGAGCGAAGTAGTATTGAAAAAGCGACTTTCCCCCCGGAAAGCAATAGTAGTAATGGCCTATGGGTTTGTAATTGATACTGGAGATGACTGCTGCAGTATTTGTTCTGTCTCTGAGAAACAGGATCTATGACGATTTTCCTGCTGCAGTGAATGAATAAAGTAAGAAGTACCAAAAAAAATAACAATAGAAGAAAAAAAAATACAATGCTTTTCAATGACGACGGTGAAACAAAGATACATATTCGTGGATTACAGAAATGAAAAAAATGTGTTTGTTGCCGAAATTGGAAGGGTTATTCACATTTTCAGATGCATAGCAAGATTGAAATTTTGCTCTTTTACGACAAGTATGATCTGACTGTTAAGTAATAAATGGAATTTTTAAAGCCTATATTCAGAGGCATCTGAAACTGACAGTGCGTAGAATGTTACAAGAAGTTGTAATACTCGTGAATGACGTCACATTTGTTTCAACTCATTTTAGGACTTTAGAAACAATTGCATGAAAATAAACAAAATTAGCTATAAATATAGAACAAAATTTAGCACACAAAACATCTGTTGCTGGTATTTAAAGTTAAATCTTGTTCAAATACAGAGTGGTCATAAATTATTGGATGGATTTCAAAAATTAATAAAAAAACTGCAACAACTTACAACTGCGCGTTTTTTTTAAATGACAGAACAAATACATTTTTTTTTATTCAGATAGGTGGTGAACATTGCGGCGTTCTAAATTTGCTACAGCGAGAGATTTCCATGAGCAATGGCTATCGGTTGCAGAGCCGATGCGTGTTTTCTTGCTTCCTTTCACCAGTTTTTCTCGAAAATCTCGAAAAATATTAAGTTTTCGACTTACAATTGATTGAACAATTTAACCCGCGAGACGCGCGTTCCTTACACTTACTCGAGGCTTCAGGGTCATCAGGCTTCTCAGTCCCGGGATCCTGTTTTTTTTTTTAAAAACACGCAGAAAGTTGCATTAATTTAAATAGGAGACATTTGTTGTACTAGCCTACAGAATATAAAATATTAAAAAAAATAATTTTCAGATAAATCTCTTCTGGGAAGTGCATTAAAATGAAGAAGATAGATGAATGCTTGTACTCCCAAGGAATATATGGAAATATTAGCTTCATCATCCAAAATTACCTGAATTCGCCTGGATATCAGTATTATTGGATTTCTGTCTCATTAATAAACATTTACAAGAATTTTGAGAAAATGAGACAATTTTTGCTTCATCAAAAGTTTCGGGTAGTTTTTTGATGATGTTGTGTGTGAAAGTTCTCATATTTTTGCGAAGTTCTTTTTCGCACCATTTGTTAATTAAAGATATCTTACCGTTTACTACACCATTTTTTAACTCCAGCCTTCTTCTAAATTTACAAATAACCGATTAATTGTCAAATTCCTTTTCAGATTTCGACTTATAATCTCTAACTAGTTCAACATCAACAATTTCTTTAATTTCTTCATTAATCGATTCTCAATTATTTGATATTTCAGCTAAAACCGTTGCCAATCTTCCCATTTCGTATTTTTAGTTTGAATAGCGATGGTGTCGCGATCTATCTGATCGCTTTAACAATCTAACACAGATACGCGAGCATGCGCATCGGGCTTCGGAGGTCCGACCATCTGTTTTCTGAGTTAACAAATGAGGGGAAATTCTTGAAATACCTGTGGTCAACAAGTAAATGACCTTGAATACAGCCACTGTGAATTTGGAAGTTTTTCGTTGAGGGTTTAATTTTCTGTAATCAATTCTTGCAGCCTCCGGGTCTCACAGGCCCGATGCGCGTCCACCCGGGTTAAAGAGAGTAAAATTCCCTAAAAATGCATGCTTTTGTTTTTCTTCTAGCTTTATTTAGTTTCGTAGATAATGGCTCTCAAAAATGGGAGGTGTCCAATAATCTACGACCACCTAGACCACCTTAACGGCGGGTTACCTACCTGAAAAAAAAACTTTTTTAAAATGCGCTCTCATTTAAAAAAACCATAGTTGTAACAATATAAATTTTTTTTAATTGTTGAAATGGGTCCAATAATCTATGACCACCCTGTATATCAATACTTTCTAGTTGTCATTGATAATTGAGAAGAAAGCTTATGATACTGTCCTACAGCCACGAGAAAATCCCAGACATCAGACATGCCGGTGGCGGTCATTATGGAAACGGGATATTACACTGCATTTGGGGGCTTTATTTCATTTGGCGCAGTAGAACCCGAGGAGGTCTCATTTCGCTTTCTACTTCGGTCGAAAACGAATTCCTCGCCTAACGAAGTGCTCTTAGTTTGCCAAATGTTGCGGTTGATTTTATACCCGTTTCTCTACTTTCCTCTACTTGTCTACTTGAGACAACCCTGCTCAGGGTTTTTCTCGCGGCTATAGGACAATACAAACAACTGTAGGTCGTTATGATTGAAAGGAAAGGAGAATGGGTAAAACTTTAAAAAAAATTATTAGAAGCTTTAATCGTAAAATCTCCCAATTTATCTTGGAAGTTTAAGTTATTAAGATCGTGGTAGTTTTTTCAAACTTTAAAGCCTGCATTTTTGAGTAGTTGAAATTTAATGACTTTACGTTTTTATGTAATTTTACAGTTGCAAACGTTATCGAACTTTTTAAACAATCAATGATGATTAATAGATTCAACCAAATAGTACTTTATACTTGTCGATAAATTCGCTATTTCCCTCTATACCTCAAAACAATTAATCAGAATTGTATGCCACATTAATTCTAATCGCATCGAAGCCAACACGTTTTATGAGAATCTCAGTAGATGACTCACAACGAGTAGCAGTACTTTAAAATGCGTGAAAGTCCCGCTATTTCATCAGCTGAACGGAGATGTTATTTTCCCCCTCGCATGCTATTAATGCGGAAGAATAGACATATTACGAAAGAAAGATATCTAAAATTATTATATAATAAATTTCCATATCAGCAATAATTAAATTTTAAAGAATGAAACAGTGATTTGACATTTTTTTCTCCGACGGAAAACTCATTTAAAAATGAAAGTAACTGCTTCTAAAGTATATTGTAGATAGAAGAAGACAATAAACGCCACCTTTAACAATTGTGGAAGGTAAATAGGTAGAACAAAATTTAATAATCTCAGCTTTAGAAAAAAAATATTCATTTTCTCTAGAACATGTTTCATCTCTGAAACCCATTCATCTGTTACATATCCAGTGTTTTATGTGCTAGTACTAATATAACGCAATAATCATTGGGAATTTGTTAATTAAACATTCACAATAAAAATTAATATTGGAAAATCTAATTTTTATGGAACACAAATTGTGGAACATTTAATGCCTATAACAGTTAAATAAGGAAGGAATTAGAAACATTTTTAATTATCTATATTAATTTAATAGAGTAAAATTACATGACATTCTGATTTTAAAATCCAATTTTAGTAAAAACAATTATTTAACTGACTGATAAAAGGAATCAAGCACTTTTCATGCTAGAATAAATTATTTAAGATATCTTTAGATATTAATTGGTGGAGAAAATTTTTTATTATTTGTTTATCACCAATTAACAAATTCTATCTATTTAATAACTGAAATGTATTAGTTCAGATAAATTCTAAGACTTCAATCAAATTTCCGTACAGAATAATGCACTAGAGGAACAAAGAGATGCTATTCTGTGATAATAAAATATTAAAAAATAACTTTTGGAATATTTTCTACATCAAACAGAAAAATTTTCTGTCAGCGGTAATAAATATAACATTTTACCTTGTAATCGCAAAGATATTATACTACTTGCACAATTTTGCGCAACACATTAAATATATCGAAACAGTATTTACAGTAACATGTGCTTCTAGGATTGGAAGACTATCGTAATTAATTCGCAGTAATCTATTAAATAATAAATTAGTGAATTGTAAAATTCACATTTTAAGCATTTCTAGTATTGAATTGAGATATTTTCCGATTAAGGTAAGGAAGGAAGGCTTCATGGCTTAGGCAAGATCAGAATCAATGAGTATGCTGTCATTAATTTTTAATTCAGTCGGTCTTTAAACGCACACGCAAACCAAAACATCCATATTTTAAAAATAAAGTATGGATAGTTATTTGTGAGATAGCCCAAATACAAACTATTCTAATTTTTCAAACGCTTATTCATAATATCATTCTCATGTAACATTTATTTTTCGTTTTAATAAACTTTTCAATTTGAAGCTAGATTCAGGGTGAACTTCTTGTTGTTTATCAGCGATTAAACGTCAAGAACGACAATGTAATGTGTCTCTGTATTTTCAGAAAGCTTCACACCAATGAGAAGACGTTTCAATCCCGATGAACGATTTAGAAAGAACTTGCCAACATAATTGACGTATTTGCATACAAGCCGAGTTTCAATCCTTGAACTCTGACACCGAATCCCTCCATTTTCGAGACTAAACACAAAATAAAAAGGGAAAATAAAGACAAAAAAATTTCGAATTAAATATAAGCTATAAAATCAAAATATAAGTATCACGTACATCTATATAATATACGTATCACGTATCCGACGATTTCCTTCTATTAAACGGAACTATTTATTGAATATTAAAAATAAATCTTCTCTATATTTCCACCTTATAGGATTGAAAACTAATCTCCAAAACATTTATGCAGAATCGACCAAAGCAGAAAGAGAGGAAACATCACAAGCCTTCCAGAAACGTTTTCTCTCACTTAGTTGAGAAATTCGGCTTCCGCTTGACCTGCAATGCATAAATCATGGTGGCATAATTGTCAAGGTATGGCGTTGACATAATTGGTCTCGAGGAGATTGTGTCAAGAGATGGAGTGAAGTCTAGCTCCCGCGTTACATGCGGATGTAATTTTTCCGCACATGGTGTAGTTGGGGACGCGGAAAAAAGAATTATTGGATATTTATTCTCGCTATCATTTTTCACGCTCGGTCTAGTGGATTATTTTAACGATGTCTCATTATAACCCATTCCGAGTTTTCACCAGGATTCTTCTGTTAAAAGGGGAAGATTCTTCCCTTTCTGGGAAACACGATTTCCCCGAAAGGCGTTGGATTGTTTTCAATTACGCTGTTGCAGTGAAAACAAATAGAGCCATTAACGCGCAGTTTTTCTTGTATTTTCTTTTTCTTTCCAAGGCTGCGAAGGGAAATAATTCAGATTTGTTTGCATGCATTTTCGCGCTGAAGGAATAAAAGATGTGATTAATTTGAATGATTGGTTTGGATAGCAGAAATGAAATCGGAAAATGATAGAAGGAAGCTGCATCATAAGAAAGCACTTGTATAAATTCAGGCTATTGGGATAAGCTCTAATTAATGGAAATGATCGGATATATAAGAAAGGGAATTAATTTGAAATAAAGTTTTTTTATTTATTTAATAACTAAAAGAAGAGTTAATTTTTTTTCTTCTGAACGAATTGTGTTCAGTGTGTACCAACTGAACCATTGACTTCGAACTTTAATGATTTTATTCTTCTTTATTGGAAAGTCAATTTGCAATTAATAGGCCAGACAAGGGAAATAATTTTCTGGAGTTATTTATTATGAATAAATTGTTTATTAAGATGACGATTTAAGACTATTATGTTTAAAAATGTTTTACGTAATTATACTTGTAAAAGTCCATGGATTCCTTTTCTCTTCGATCTTTAAATATATGTTAACTCTGAAGACCCGTTAAAATAATTAATATTGTGAAATTAGTGTTAGTAAATTAGTAATAAATAAATTTATTTGCTTAATAAAACCTAATAACTGAATTTATATAAAAAAGCACATTTTTAAAAATAAAAAGACAATAAAAAACAGAATTTGAAAATATATCAGCTATATTCTATTCCAATTCATTCTTCGCTTTCATTGAAGATCTAATACACATTCATTAACTTTCAAACTAATAAAAAAGTGAATTTTAAAGGCTATATCAAGTCTCTTAGCTAACAAAAATATCTACACGACCATATTTTGGGTAAAAGAATTTTTTGTGGCCCAAAGTATATATTTCCATAGGTTTAGTTTGGTTATGTTAGCGCCCCGTTTTGAAGCAACACGAGGGCTATTTTGGGGCGGACCTCGTAATTTTGAACCTCTGTCAGATGACGAGGACGACACCTGAGCTGGCAGCCTCTCCTAAATTCCAAGTCACACCAGAGGGAGGGCGTTTGACCCTCTACATATGATTTAGCGTGCAGCAAGTGGGGTGGCGGGGGGTGAGAGGCTGTTATCTTATCACCGGCGGGAGAATTTGCTGTGTCGTTCTTTATCGTGGAACATGTGCACTTTATCGACAGAGGTGTGTTCTTTCATTTCGTAGCTGACCAGTGTAGAATAAAAAAGCGTTCATGAACTTTTGTAGATTTAATTTTTCCGACTTCTTGAGAATGGCTGGTGAAAAGCGTAAATTGAGCGTTTTATAGGTCGAAGATACAATAAAAGTGTTAAACTTTTTGGATGAAAACAAAACTGAAAAAGAAAGTCGAAATTGCTGCTTACTTTAAAATCCCTTCCTGCACTCTTTCAACAATAATAAAAAACCTTGAAACAATCGGAAAAAACTATGATGTCGGGAACAGGAAGAAAATGAAAATTCGGAATTCGACGTATCCCTAAAGTTGAAGAATGTGTACGAAAATGGTTTGTCCAATGCCGTGATCAAAACCTTCCTATGAGTGGATTGATGTTGCAGCAAAAAGAAGAGGATTTTGCAATGGAACTGGACTCGAACAGTGAATTTAAAGCAAGCAATGGCTGGTTGGAAAATTTTAAGAAAAGTCACAGCAATGTTTTGCGGAAACTTTGCGGTGAAAGTGCATCGGTAGATGCGTCTTCCTGTGAAGAGTGGCTTTCAGAACTTCCTTCTCTTTTAAAGGATTACAAAGCTGGTGATGTATTTAACGCACATGAAACTGAATTGTTCTACCAGTATTTGCCCAACAAAACGGCTGCATTTAAAGGTGAAGAATGCCACGGTGGTAAACAGGGTAAGCTTCGTGTGACTGTGCTCTTGGCAGCTAATTAAAATTGGTAAAGAAAAGCTTCCTCCTCTTATGATAGGACGTTCCAAAAAGCCGAGGTGCTTTGATAAAATTAAGTCATGATGTACAAGTCAAATCCAAAGGCTTGGATGACAACCGAAATTTTTGGTTATTGGCCGAAGGGAATTGATAAAGAAATGGTTAAAAAGAAAAGACGCGTTCTCCTCTTCATAGACAGTTGTAAAGCTCACTCTAATTTTCCAGCACTAAAAATATCACAGTGAAATTTTTACCTCCAATTACGACTTCGAAATTGCAGCCACTCGACCACTGGAGCTTCAAAGTTGGCTATCGAGCTCTAATTCTGAGAAGACTCTTGGATAGTATCGGTGAAGGTAAACCTTGGCATCTATCAACATCTTGCAGTCAATGCGAATGGCTGAATATGCATGAAAAATGTCACGGAAACAAGAATAAAAAATTGTTTCATCAAAGCAAGATTTTCCGAGAATAAAACTTCTAGTGAAACAGAGGAAGTTGATTCCATTAAGCACTCAATAGGAGAAGGAGAAATTAATCCAGAACAGTGGGCATCGATACAAAAAAGATTGTAACACTAACATTTCATTTGAAGACTTCTTGGATGTAGACAACGAACTCCAAACATGCCGCACTATGACAGATAAAGAGATTGTTGCGAACACGAAGAAATTCTGATGAAGAAAACGAAGAATTGGATCAAGAAGAGCACTAAAAAGTTACCGTGAAAGAAGAGGGAGAAAGCAGTGGAACTGCTCCGGAGCTTTCTTGAATGAATCGAAAATATTGGAACTGAATCATTTGATGCCATTGCTACTTTAGAAAAAACTATGCAGTTCCAAAAAGATTCTGTGAGACGGCAAACTTCAATTAACGACTTTTTCTTCCGAAAGTACTAAATGTATTTTCTGTAAAGAATCAGATGTCATTAAGTCAAAACAGGTACGCACGTATAACACAATTTTGAAATTATTAAAGCATTGAGAAGAGTAATTTGTTAATTATTTGCAGATTGTGTAGATTTTTCTGATGAATCATATTTTTAGCCGCAAGAAGCAGTTCGTGGGATTTTTTTTTAAATTTTGACTAAACTTTGATAACTCGAAAACTCTTTATCTCGAATTTTTTTCTCTTCCCCAGAGATTCGTGATATCGAGGTTGCACTGTTTCTGTTTCAACATCCCTCATAGCAATACTTTTCTAAGGAATGGTAAACATTTAAAAGATAAAACAGCGATTTTGAGAATAATAAGGAGGTCAACGGATAAATCACACAATAGACAGATGATATGGAACACTTCCAGTTTACCTCAGATTTATTCACGATTTAGTTTCCTTCTACAAACATTATCGGTGTTTCTTATTTCGAATAATGGTGCTATATTTTGAGATATTCATCAGTCATCTTAGCTAGTTACAGAATCTTACGTAACTCAACAATTTAATCTTTAGGAAAGGTATACTTCAAATAACATGAAATCAGCCATTCATAATTTGATTCATCAAAATGAATTGAAATAAAAGAGTTCAGAATGTCCTCGGCAGAAAAGTTCATACTAATTTATTAACCAATTCGTTTATACTGTCTGTTTTTATGTTATCCACTGACTCAATTTTAACCGGAAAGAGCAAATACTAATTTTTATGTCGGGAATCCTCAACTTATGATTCTATCTATCTAAACGGATTGGATTAACCCAAATGGGTTCGAAACGTTGGCGATAGGAAACAGCAGACCATCTTATGAATCCTAAATTCATTTCATACTGTCTATTTATATGTAACTCAGTGTCTGTTCCCAAAGAGAGATGCGTCAACCTAGGAGACCGACACCCTATCTGTGCGTTTAATAGTTTAATGCAACCCAATACATGAAGGGTTAGACAGCGGAAACACAGACCTCCCGTCGATGCAATTTGGCGTCACATTTCTCCGCTCCTGTTGATACGTGGGGGAGGAGGGTTTTAGAGGGGGAAGGATATATGGTTAACTTATACACTGTGTCTACATAGGCCATTCCATTTCACCCCAGCGACTTGATCCAGTGTATGCCCCATCGTTATGAGCTTCCTATGAGGCATGGTCCGATTTAAACTAACCCGAGGCGCAGGCTCGTCCATATTAGATGACCACGGATTGTCCGGTTTTCTCTGGACACTACATTACCTTGCGCAGCCAACTGGGTGCAAGCAAATGATATTAATTAATTTTACCTGCCGGCTCTTGTGTGGCAGATTATATTAAATCGGCGACCCGAGGAGTTCTCTAGGTTGTCCACAAGTGATGAGCCGTTAGCATGGGCAATTTCAGAATACAGAATCTCAATTTTCATGGCCGGAACCAGAGAGATTTAAAAATTTGATAATTAGTTTTTGTTCTTTTATTTAATTACGACAGTCTTTTTTCATCCATCACCATTTTTCGATTCTCTTTCGTCGGATTGATGCATTTCTTTATGAACACAATTGGATGGACTATTGGATGAATTTAATCAAGGGAAGAATAAGAAATGCGAAGTAACTGAAAATTCAAGTCAACATTTATTTCTAGAGCAGCATTCAGAATGTGAAGATTTAAAAAGGTAGAATCGAAATAATTGTATTCGCAGCTTTGAATATATATTTTACATTTTTTTTCCTGAGACTATATAATTGGGAGAAAGACAAATATCTGTTGGAATTCTTGTTTAATGCATTCTATTGCAGAAAACAGTTCAAGACCTAAATAAACCGATATCAATATAAATGCTTCTACGAACGCAAAGATATTTTATTTATATATTCTCATAAGTAAAATGAAAAGGCATAAAGAGAAGAAATTACCACCAGTGAGAAAAAGATTATTTGCATATATAATCTTATTCACACAAAAACTGAATCTTTAATAACCTTTCTTATGATTTATCACACCCAAAAGGAAAAGTCGGACAATTTTGACGAAGCTTCCTTTTTCTATAATGAAAAGTAATCAGCTTATTATTAATTAATTATAACGTCTAACAGCTCCTCTCGTAATGTTCATGATATTTTGGACGAGGCATTTATGCTGCTGCAACACGGGATTTGCGATTTTAGTAAGTTGCCACAAAATCATATTTGTGATTATCAATGTAAGATGTTGCAAAGTTGCCGCAGATTCCCTTAACCTTCGGATGACCAAGTGGGGTCATAGAATGACCCCAACGCCATTTTCTGCCGAATGTTTAATTTTTTTAAAAATGTTGCGCTTGTTGTAGTGCAGTATTTTTATAGTTGAGTTTTGCACTATTTTATTATGAATTCTGAAGTGATCGCTTCTTCCATGAAAGGAACGAAATACATATAAAATTACCAAAATTACCACTACTACCAAAAAATGTGGTTAAAAGATATTAAAAACTACCAAGAAATGTGGTAAGTACATTCAAGTTGTTTGCAAAACTCATTTCAATATCATAACAATAATCTATCAATAATAAAAATGATTAATTAAGTGCAATAATAAAAATGATCAAATTAAGTGCAATAATAAAATTGTTTAATTAAGTTTAATTGAACATTTGTATTCGAAATCCTAATCCTAATGTAAATTAATCATCATTTTATTTTTGAAGTATTTTGTTGCAATTATATTACATTTTCTATTTTTTCTATGGCTGCAACTCTTACACATATTATTAAATTATTTTAAAAGCTAAATTTTGGGTTGCATTTGAAATGGTAAATAACCACGTGTTTCTTAACCTGAATGATCCCACGTATATATTCTCATTTCTATCAAATATATATATTCTCATTTCTATCAA
>BGPR01000216.1:714087-727848 GCA_013235015.1 Araneus ventricosus | reverse complement strand
TAAATTTTTAAACAGTGATGCATTTTTTAATTTTTAATCACTTATTTTAATATAAATAGTATTTGATTTCATACATAGAGCCTTTATTTTATAAAAAAGGTATCTTTTTTAATAGAATATCAAATATCAAAGAGTTTAGAACATTAGAGACTTTCTAAATCCCACAGATGTTTCTAATTCGTGATTTTCTTCAATTTTGAAAGTCTTGTCAATATGAGATTCAGCAATTTTTAAAAATCTCAATTTATAGTTTAAAGTTTTATAAGCAGAATAAATCACCATTAATCAAAATAGCAAAACCATAGCCTTTTCATTTAAAATACTTTCAGTGTGCATTTTCCTAGAATGCGAAACTTCAACTTTAGCAAATGAGAGCAAGAAATTATCCATTAGTAAAATTGTTTCAAGTTAACCATCTTGTGGAAAGACAGTAACAGTTCAGCTCAGACCTGTAACACGAGTGGCTCAGGGGATCCGAGGCAAAGGGATCCCGCCCTATCGACAATAGAAATGAGGCCAGAACGCGGATTTCCAGCCACTCTACGCGATTTCGGCCCTCTCATCCGCTTCAATTTCTCTTTCGCCATCCTCCAAACAGAGATCAGGGTTACTATGAGTGATAGACTGGTTTTAATTAAATATCCCGTGATACGGTGCCTCTTCACGGAGATAAACCAGCCAAGGTGAAACTTTAGACACCCTTCTCAGTTTCATAAGCATCGGCCAAGGTGCTTGGAGGGGTTGGGTTTGGGAGGGGATTCTCCATTGTGCTGTCCCTAAGCTTTCCAGGGCATCCAGTTATAGAGGAAATATAAGAAGGATTATTTTTTAAATGTGCGTGTTAGAGATGATGTTTGTATTTGAAAGACATAATTATAAAAGCAATAGATATTTCTTATCCAGGAAACAATGGGGAGTTGCATTGATGGAATGCCTGCTAAATGGTGTAATGCTTTTATGTCGTTCTGCATTCATGCTTTCAGTATATCGATCACGTTTACTTACCAAATATTATAATTCAGTTTATTATGCAGACAAATTGAATTAACTACCAAATTGCAGATCCTGATTAGAGACATGAATTTGCGGAAAGAAATCTTTAATTTTATTTTCCAATTATATACATAAAGATACGTCAAGAACACTATATTTAACAGAAACCAGAAGATAATGTCACATAGCTTTAGTCACCCTGAAGAAAAATATTCCCTCCAAATTACAAATTTTCAGATATAGCCTTGAGGTGTTTGCAGTCAAGTTCCCATGCCTTACTAAGATTTTCAGATAATTGCTTATCCAGTGATTTTTTCAAATATTACGAAGAACATCAAAAATGTCACCAGAAATTTTTTTTAAACTGAGAAAAATAACCATTTTTTGGTAATCTTATCAGCTTTCTTCACTCATTAAAGTATTTGTTTTCTAAATTCTGAAAGGAAATAGAGATTTAAGATATACGATTTACAGCATTTTTTAGTGTAGAGTATTATGTAATTTCAAATTTGTCGCATTTTGCACCTTTATTTAAATTCCTGTTCTTTTCTTATGACACATATATAATTTTTTCTAAAGTTTATCTGCTTTAAGTTTAATTTTGATAGAAATGAGAATATATATATTTGATAGGAGAATGAGAATATATATATTTGATAGAAATGAGAATATATATATTTGATAGAAATGAGAATATATATATTTGATAGAAATGAGAATATATATATTTGATAGAAATGAGAATATATATATTTGGGAAGAATAAGGAATATATATATTTATTAAGTAGGAATATATATATTTGAGAGAAATGAGAATATATATATTTCAGAGAAATGAGAATATATATATTTCAGAGAAATGAGAATATATATATTTATTAGAAATGAGGAATATACACGTGTGGGATCCCATTCAGGTTAAGAAACGTGAATTTATTTACCATTTCAAATACAACCCAAGATTTAAGCTTTAAAATAATTTGGATAATATGTGTAAGTTGCAGCCATAGAAAAATAGAAATGTAATATAATTGCAACAAAATGCTAAAAGAAATAAAATGATGATTAATTTACATTGGATTAGGATTTCGAATACAAATGTTCAATTAAACTTAATTAAACAATTTTATTATGCATAATTTGATCATTTTATTATTGCACTTAATTAATCATTTTTATTATTGATAGATTATTATGATATTGGAAAATGGGATTTTAGAGCAACTTAAGATGTACTTACCATTTCTTGGTAGTTTTTAATATCTTTTAACCACATTTTTTTGGTAGTAGTGGTAATTTTGGTAATTTTATATATACTTCGTTCCTTTCATGGAAGAGAGGCAATCCTTCAGAATTCATAATAAAATAGTGCAAAACTCAACTCTATAAAAAATACTACTTTTCTAACAAGCGCAACATTTTAAAAAGAATTAAACATTCGGCAGAAAATGGCGTTGGTCATTCTAACATTGCTTGTCATCGAAGGTTAAAGGGAATCTACGACAGCTTTGCAGCATCTTGCATTGATAATCACAAATATGATTTTGTGGCAGCTTACTAGAATCACCAAATCCCGTGTGCAGCAGCATAAATGCCTCGTCCAAGAATATCACTTAGACATTACGAGGAGGGCTGTTGAACATTTATAATTAGGTAATAATAAGCTGATTACTTTTTCACATTATAGAAAAAGAGGAAGCTTCGTCAAGGTGTCGACTTTTCCTTTTAGATTGTGATAAATCCTTAAGAAGGTTATTAAGATTCAGTTTTTTGTGTGAATAAGTTATATATGCAAATAATCTTTTCTCATAGGTAGTAATTTCTTCTCTTATACCTTTTCATTTTGCTTATGAATATATAAATAAAATATCTTTGCGTTCTGGCTAGAAGCATTTACATATTGATATCGGTTTTATTTAGGTCTTGAACTGTTTTCTGCAATGCATTAAACCAGGGAATTCCAACGAATGTTGTCTTTCTCCCAATTATATAGTCTCAGGAAAAAAAATCTACTTAAAATATATATTTCAAGCTGCGAATACAATTATTTCGATTCTACCTTTTTTAAATCTTCACATTCTAGATACTGCTCTAGAAATAAATGTTGACTTAGATTTTCAGTTACTTCGCATTTTCTTATTCTTCCCTTGATTAAATTCATCCAATAGTCCATCCAATTGTGTTCATAAAAGAAACCGCATCAATCCGACGAAGAATCGAAAAAATGGTGATGGATGAAAAGACTATCGTAATTAAATGAAAAGAACAAAACTAATTATCAATTTTTAAATCTCTCTCCTGGTTCCAGCCATGAAAATTGAGATTCTATGTTCACAGAAATTGCAATATAGCTCATCCTTGGACAACCTAGAAGAGACTCCTCAGGTCGCCATTTAATATAATCTGCCACACAAGAACCGGCAGGTAAAATTAATTAATATCATTTACTTGCACCCAGTTGGCTGCGCAAAGGAGTAATATAGTGTCAGAAAACCGGACAATCCGTAGTCATCTAACCTTGGACAGGCCACCGCCTCAGGTTGATTTAAATCGGACCATGCCTCATAGGAAGCTCATAACGATGGGGCATACACTGGATCAAGTCGCTGAGGGTGAAATGGAATGGCCTATGTAGACACAGTGTATAAGTTAACCATATGGATCCCTTCCCCTCTAAAACCCTCCCTCCCCACGCCATCAACAGGGCGGAGAAATGAAGCGCCAAATTGCATCGACAGGAGGGTCTGTGTTTCCCTTTCTCTAACCCTTCATGTATTGGAATTTGCATTAAACTATTAAACACAGATAGGAGTGTCAGTCTCCTAGGTTGACGCATCTCTCTTTAGAACCAGACACTAGGTTACACACTTATAAATAGACAGTATGAAGTAGATTTAGGATTCCTTAAGATGATGCTGCTGTTTCCTATCATATTTCGAACCCATTTTGGTTAATCCAATCCATTTAGATAGATACGAAATCATAGAGATTGAGATTCCGACATAAAATTAGTATTTATACTTTCCGGTTAAAATTGGAGTCAGTAGACAACATAAAAACAGACAGTATAAACAGGTGGATTTAACTAAATTAGTACCAGAACTTTCTGCGAGGACATTCTGAACTCTTTTTATTTCAATTCATTTTTGATAGATCAAATTATAGATAGCTGAGATTTCCATGTTATTTGAAGTATACCTTTCCTAAAGATTAAATTGTTGGAGATACATGGGTGCAACTGGCTAGATGACTGATAGATATCTCAAATATAGCACCATTATTCAGGAAATAAGAAACACCGATAATGTTTGTAGAAGGAAACTAAATCGTGAATAAATCTGAAGAGTAAACTGGAAGTGATCCCTTATCATCTATCTATTGTGTAGTTATCCGTTGAAGCCTCCTTATTGTTAAAGATCAGCTGTTTTATCTTTAGGCACCATTCCTTAGAGAAAAGTATTGCTATGAGGATGTTAGAGCAGAGCAGTGCAACCTCGATTATCACGAATCTCTGGGGGAGGAAAATTCAGGATAAGGAGTTTTTTCGAGTTATCAAAGTTTAGTCAAAATTTAAAAAAAAATCCACGAACTGCTTCTTGCGGCTAAAATATGATTCATCAGGAAAAGGAAATCTACACAATCTACAAATAATTAACAAATTACTCTTCTCAGTACTTTAATAATTTCAAGGTGTGCCCAAATTGCGTACCTGTTTTGACAATGACATCTGATTCTTTACAGAAATTACATTTAGTACTTTCGGAGAAAAAGTCGGTTAATTAAGAGTTGCCGTCTCACAGAGATCTTTTTTTGGAACTGCATAGTTTTTTCCTAAAGTAGCAGTAAGCATCAAATGATTAATGCAGCTATCTGAGAATTAAACGTAACATTTTATCTTGTTATAATATGGTCACGAATAAGGTAAATAAATTTGATACAAACAGTGTTTAGAATTTGATAAAAACAGTGTTTAGAATTTTATAAAAACAGTGTTTAGAATTTTANAAAAACAGTGTTTAGAATTTTATAAAAACAGTGTTTAGAATTTTATTAAAACAGTGTTTAGAATTTTATTAAAACAGTGTTTAGTGTTTAGAACAGTGTTTTAAATAAATTGTATAAAGCAGTATTAAAACAGTTTTTTAGCACACTTTTATTAGTGTATTAAAAGGTAGAATTGTTTCTTTTAATTATTTTCTACTTTTTAGTTTTATATGTATTATTCATTACTATAATTTTTACGGAATCTTGATCAATTCTGTTTCAAATTCTCTACCAGGTTTCCAGGTTTTGCAAGTGTCATGGAATGAAAATTTAACTATAACTGTAGGCAAACTGATAATTAAATTCTGAGCATATTAAAACAGTGTATTGTTATCGAGGAAAGACAAGTGTACACACATTCAAAACTTTATCACACAAGGAAGTGAGGGAAAAAAAGGATTTAAAAAAGCGATCATTACAAGAATGAAACAAGTCAAGTTAAATAAAAGTGTGTACAAAAGAAATTGCTATAGGCCTACAGACACATACAGGCATCATAAAATTAGCTTCTGAAAATTTAACCTGTCATTCTATTTACCATCTTCCAATTCGATGTTTACATAAATCAGACCAACTAACTTGAGTGCAAATTTACACCCAAAATCCGCTCTGTTTTGTTTATTAATTGTGTAAGAACACTCAGAAACTTATAAATAGAACTGTAAAGAATACTGACTCCGTATGAAAAAAGTCATATAGCCCATTATTTTACTAGAATGAAGCTATAGTGTTGCTTCGTTACCTGTTTATTGCAGAAAATTTCGGCTTTCAAAATTATTTCAGCGATTTTGTTTTCTGCCACAGTAGCTCTGACGACAATCATAACATATGCATTAAAAATTCAGTATAGGAAAATGGCTTGTCAACAGCAAAAATACCCAAAAAATGCAGTATATTTTTTTCTATATCCTTTGATGCTAGCATCGCCATGATTACCATTGGTCAGAGAACAAGAACACTCGGCAAGAAACCCTACATATTAGGTAGATTCCTTATAGGAACTCTACCTATTGCAATGGTTCTCATGACACGACTTTCGGAAAATTTCTGCAGATCTTCACCGATCATGACCCCTAGAACCCAAAACCACCCTTCGTTAAAAAGTTTATATATATATATATATATATAGGTATATATAGGTATATATGTATAACGCTTTTTCCCATGTTATCTTGTGAACACGATAACTGGAGTAATTTTGATGTAAATTTAACCAGCTTGGGATATGTTGTAAGGATAGTGAAAATCTCGGTCGAGTTCGTAGATGGGCCATCCAGCTCAAAGGGGGTGGAAATGGTGGGGGGTTTAAATTTTCATTTTCCCATAATTTCTTTACAATTGAAAATAGAAAGAAAATTCAAATTAGGCGAATTATTGCCTTATCATAACGAACAATTTTTGAATTTAAACTTTTTCGATAGCTACAATTCCTTTGAAGTTATGAGCTGAAAAGTGATTTTCCCACCCTTCCCCTCCTCTCCCCCTAACTTAAAGTACGTTTTAACCTAAGCATGTTACCCCTTGTTTTTTTTATACTCATCATTATCAAAGATACTTTTGGACGATTAAAAGTACCTAATGGAATCTTCCACTTGTTTGCAGAATATTATTTTGCGCTACAAGATTAGCTTACTTATGTTCTTTTTTCCTTCAAAAAATGTCATGATTATGCTTACTTTTTCTAAGTTCAATGAAAGCTAATATGAAATAAAGTGCAGATATGCTTACAATTCTCTTTGATTTTAGTTCCATTAAAATTTTTTTTGTTCTTGAATTCTGGCTTATGTTTAAAGATGATATATTTTGTTGCAGAAAAAAATATTCAATTGCACAACCCACAAAGGAACGCCATGAAAAATCTATTGATAAGCCACAAAGTGTAGCAAAACAAAAATGCATTTTCAGGATCTTACCAGTAGCCCTCTGGTCAGATAAAGCGTTTAGAAAAGTAAATATTAATAATTTTCTTTGCTCAAGACAATTTGTTATTTTTTAGTAATATTTATACTGTAAACATATTCCATACAGATATTCAATTTTCCTATATTTTTTTCTATGGTATATAAATTTTAGGAGTAATTAATATATATTTTAGTAATAATTAATGCTTATTAAATTTAAATTGTAATTATATTTTCTGTAAAAAAATAATAAATCTGAAATAAATAACTGCTTTTGTAACTGTTGACTACGAAAATTCTATTTCCGATTTAGTAACCAACGTTTTATTAGAGCTAAGATAATTTCAAAATAAGTTCCTGGTCTTTAGATATTTATCAGAAAATAATTATTGAAACTACAAATCGTATTCTTCTTTCAGAAGTTGGAAATATTTTCAAATTACATTTATAAATTACATATTTTTAAGTTTGATGGCAAACTGTGTTACAAAAAGCAACTCATTTTCAAACATAAGATTCTGTAACTAGAAGAAATCAAAACATTTTTTTTCCGGTAGCAAAATGATTTACAATTATATTTACTTACATATGGTTATATATTTTGTTTATTACATATGCTTTAATTATACCTTAGAAGCTAATATTTATAGACAATTAAAAGTGAAATTTAAAATAAATGAATCATAATTAATTGCTAACACGATATCCTTACATTTAAGATCCCATTTTAATTGAAGCTCTAATTTCATCATACGTCAACCATTTTCTTTTTGACTATTGTAAATGGCATAAACTTCATTTAAGCAGATTACCATTGCTTTTAATTTTCCATCATATGTGTTATTTGCACGTTCTATCGTTTACCTTGTTCGCTAGTCATTTCAAGAATGAAGCCTTGACTATCATTCTTTAAACGAAAGTAAGAGGTACCGATTACCTAAATTGAAGTCGTTTCAAGCTTATTGCTCTTTCAAAGAAACAAATGAAATGGTTCGCTTTGTAAAACTTTTAAACAGCACAAGGTGCACTGAATTCTTTTTCAATTTTCAAAAGCAAAATTATTTTATGATACATATTCAATTTTGAACTCTTTGAAGTCTCCTCTGCAAAACACACTCTCCTTCAAAAACTAACTTACCAGAGGAGGTATAACATAAGAAAATAATGCCCTGCTTTTGTTCCAGCTCCTAATATTTACGACAAATAATATGTATCTTTTTTTCCATTGTTTGTTATTTCCACGTGCTTATAACTTTAATTTAGCAAAGGAGGAGCCAGCAGGAGATCACTTTGGGAGAAAAGGTAGAAAGAAATAACGGGATCAGGAACAAAGAAAGAAAAATGAAATCTATTTAAATTTTCAATTTCGAGTGCCTGCCCCGGATCTGCCTGCTGAAAGTTTGCAAGACAGAATAGCTGTCTCACCTTCGTTGCTGCCTCCGCCTGAATAATGCAAAGAGTCAGCAGTATGTTTCTGCAGTCTCGTAATCTGATTAGATATCCGACTTCGTACTGCGCACAAATGAATGGATAAAAATAAAAGTAATATAGAATGCAATTGTGAGAAATTGTTTCCTTATTTCACTCTAGTTTTCTCTCTCTCTCTCTTTCTGACGGATTTTTTTCTAAATTCTTCTGTTTGTTCTTCTTCGTCGCTCTCTTTCGGATTCAAAAATCTGTTTCAAATGTCTAATTCTCTTTGAATTCATTTCCTGGAATTCTTTGTTTTAAATTGTCAGTGACGACAGATACCCGTTCCCGATATCTAAAAATGTCGTCTTTTAGCTATTGTTTTATTCGCTTCTTTATCTAAATTTTTGATTAGGCAATAGAATAGCCATTAAATATTCCAAGGAAAAGATTGAGTTTATCGATCTTTAATGGGTTAGACTCCCTTGAGCGGCCATTTTTTTTCTTTCGTTTTTGAACTCAAACCATAGCTTTATTTGGATTCGAAAGGCAAATTTTATTATTTGAGAAAGAGAGTTTTTTAATAGAAAGTTGTACGGATTATTTTTTGTACGAGTACATGCATGAAAGATGGATAAGATAAGAAATATAAGAATATATTTTACATAGAAAAGTAAGTTGTTTACGAAATATGTCAAAAATATGATAGATTGGGCATTTAACCCTCCAAACGCCCGATTATTCTGTTCGTATAGCTTTCGGGTTAGAAAATAGTAGCAGCAAATAATAGGGTCACCGCAATTAATATTAAATGAAAAATAAAAATCAGATTTTCAATATTATATTTTGATAGAGAATGTGAAAACTACTATTAGTTAAAACTTTTATGGAAAATAAAAAGAAAAAAAAAATTACATCCTATTTTCACTATCCTTTTCCCCTCCAACTCAACATGTTTTTTCCCATAAAAAAAGTAAAATTTGAATGCATGCCTAATTTCTGTACAGATTTTGCTGCGAAGGACTTTAATGATGCTGTTAAATGGCATAATACAGAAAAGATCATATTATGCTGAAGATAAAAAATCCTCTGACGGAACCATTTCTGTACATAATATATAATAATTGTGCGTATAAATATGAAGCAACAAGCAATTTTGAAACTACTTCTGCTTGCTTTGTTATCACTTTGAGAAGTACAAGATTTGAGATAACCAAAACTTTCATTCAGGCTTGAGTAGAATCTTCTTCCATGCACAGGTGATGCAAGGTGACAGCGCCCGATTGCCGCCTGACTCAGACAGGAGATTCATTTCCTGATCCTGGCTGACAGTCAGTCAGCATTCAGGGACTATCGAAACAAGGTTTTCTGGACTTCAAAGTAGTATGCACTGTCTTAAGATCAATGTCAGATAATTCTTTTCTTCAATGTTTCTGCAAACTGCAAACGCTGAGCAGATTAAGGACAAAATGTAGTTCCACAAGCAGTGGCGTAACGAGGGTGGGGCAGGTAGGGCAAGTGACCTGGGCGGCATTACCAGGGGGCGCAAAATTGAGGAATCAGTTCGTTACATAGAGGAGAAAAGTGCGCTTTTTTAATCTCTTATTCCCCTGATTCTTAAGAATTAAAGTGGTTCCAATCAAGTATGGGCAAACATAAAAGCATTTTACAGCTTGGAAACCAACTCACGCTAGGTTTCTCAAAACAAAATAGCAAATAGTTTTATGTTACAAAGATCTGATTACCAAAACCCCTTCTGCGAAAGCTCGTTAGGGTCCTTTTCAAAGATTTGTGCCTCAGTGGGGGGTGGGAGAAGTATACTTGACCATTCTCGAAATATTTCTCTGACCCTGGTTTTAGTTATGGGGAGATAATGTATCAATTATCTTCACAGGGTCTTGAGGTTTCTCACGGTATGGTTGAAGCTAAAATGTTATAGCCATATACTATAGGTATAGCTATATACTGACTGATTAGCTATCGGTTTCTTCCGAAGTTCGTGACAAATAATCAGGATTAAAGTGTTATTTCTACTTTTAAATGGCAGAGCAAAATATGGAAAGTAATATTTCTACTTGTTTGATAAAGTTTAAAGGAAATCCATTCTCTTTAAACTTTTGTCAATATTTAGAGTCTCTAGGTATAACAGGTATGCATAATTGTTTCATTAATGTTCGTATTTTTGGGATTCTTTCAGTGGATTAAGTTATTTGCATACATTTTATCTTAAGTTCTAAATGAGAGATCAATGGAATGCATATTTGTTTTATATTTTTCTAAAGTATCAAAATTTTCACACAAATAACCTTTCGAATTAATTATTGAAACCCTTAAGTGGTTAAAGTAATAATGTATGAATTTAGAAAATTTCATTGAAAAATTCAAAACTATTTCATTTTTTAAAAAAACTTTTTTGATATGTGCTTATGGTGCCTTTTAGATGAAAGAACCGTCCCATTGTGTAGTTATCTCTAATAATACTAAAAGAAATTGTGTAAAGTATGTTTCCGCTTGAGCATTACAGGGCAGGCCGTTTGGCTTAAAGTTACCAAATTTGGCCCGAATACATTTTGGAAAGTGAAATTGCCTAAATTATTTTAAAACTTTAATTAGAATTTTAATTAATTGAAAACTAAACTAAATTACGATGGTTTTGAGATAACTTCTGAAAATACTATCGCACAAAAAGAAATTGTATAACCCTCTTAAAATTCCAGAATTATCATCTAAATTATACATATTTACTTGTGAAAAATTTTCAAAATTTTAACAATTTATTAAAAATATTTTTAAAAATAAGCAGTAAAATTTAATATTAAAATTTAAGACAAGCCTATTTCATTAAGTCTTTAAATAATTAATTTTCTGTTATTGAAAATGATCATTATATCGTCTGAGATAACCTTTTAATTAAAAGTTTTGCTGTATTCTTAAGATATGAAAGGGCAGTAAGTCTCTTTTCTTCTCTCTCTATGTGTGTTTGATTTTAAACAGAAGGTAATTTTTTTTCGGGTTTAGATTTATCATGCGATATTTATTAAATTTACATGAAGTATTTAGGAGATTTTCATAATTTCTCAAGCTTTAGATATTTTTAGTTGTGTATTTCACAAGAAAATATCAATTCTCCTAATTTTAAGAGTTAATCTGTAATTATTGATTTATGTTATTCATTTATAACTAGCTAAATACAAAATTCCTAATCACTTAATTAAATACAATTATTGTAATAACCATCAGAATCGTGTGCAACTTTAATGACTAAAAATCCGTTATATGTATCTATCGCCGAGAATTTAACCTTTTCAGACATAACAGCTTATGGATGCAACAGTTTTCTTCTGTGTGTGTTACTATGAAAGTTGTTTGACATAACGAAATTAATAAAATTAATTTGATGTGTGAAGCAGCTGGTCGCCGAAGACGGCTATATCACATTAGTTAAGAAATGTGTTGTATGTATTATTATTTCAGTTTAACTGGAATTTCAATCTTAGCATAAAGTTTCCAGGAGGGGGGAGATCTTCGGATTGCAGTTTTGGAAAAAAGGAGAGAGGGGGCTATTTTAGTATTTGTTCTGGGCGCCATTTCATGTAGGTAAGCCATTGCCCACAAGGGCATCTGTGTTTATCTAGTAATTTACCTTCTAGTGGCTATTAAATCATTAATATTCTGAAATGAAATATTTCATGATCATTGAGCCTTCTTGGCGTGAATACCCTTCTAAAATGTCAGAATCAATTGTCTTGTAAAAATTGCATCATTGTTTTCAACATTCATTGGTCATACAAAAGCTTTCGAGAGTTTGTTGATGAGTGTTCGATTGAATTTTGCAATACAGTCTACTGTTTTTATAGGCTGAATTATTTCTTAATCAGTATTAATCACGATGTTTGTTACATTTCGAAGTTTATAATAGCGATAAATTTCTAGCAAAATGCTGGGAAAAATGGATAAATGATGAAATGAACTTTTTTTATATGATTTTTAAATTTGTTTATGTTCTCTAAATAAAAAATAATATATAATTTCAAATGTTTCCTATTTTCTAAATTTTTACTACATTTCACAATAAATTCGGTAAAGTAGAAGTATAGCCGAGAGCAATGAATTGCTTTTCAAAAATATTATTTATTATTTTAATTATTCAGATAAGGATAGTTATCAGAAGCAGGAAAAATATTGAGCAATATCTATTCAAAATAAATTTTTCGAACTATTTATGTTGTAAATAGAAAGGTAGAAAATTATGTTTAATTTCTTTTATTATTCAACTTTTTTACCCTTAGATAGAAAATATTGCTTTCGCATGCATAAATGAGTAATATTGCAGCTTGTTTTATACAGCAATTATTCTTTTTCCTAACAGCAATTGAGAAAAATGAAGATACTTTTTAAAAATTTAAAAATTCAAATTTGGAATCTTGGTTTTTTTAAAAAAATTATCCGACAATATTCCAAACTTTAATTGAATACAACTATATTCCAAATTCATGAAACTTTCTGAAAACTGAAAATTAGAGGGTATGTATAAAAATCCTTTTGCTACCAGAAAAAATGTTTTGATTTCTTATAGTTACAGAATTTTTTGTTTGAAAAAGAGTTCCTTTTTGTAACACAGTTTATTATCAAAATTTTGCAGCATCTTTTGGAGAATTCGATTTTTCAATAATTAAATCTAAAATAAATGGTCATTGAATTAATTTTACTTATCATTCATTTATTCAATGAATGATTTTGATTCCTTATCAAAAGAAAATTATCTCCTCTAACAATGATTTAAAAGAACACACTTATTTGAAGATTTTATTTGAAATATTCACAGAATTAATCTTGGTATCAGTTCGAAGCTGTTTGTCATTTTCCAGACATTTTAATCTAACTAATTACTCTTTCCTTATAAAGAAAATTTGTGTTAATGAGAATCTTTTCAGTTTAGTTGCTAAATTTGTAGAATTAAAATTTCCTTCGAAAATTCGCGTGATGAGAAAGAAGATATGCACACCAGATTTTCAGCAGTTTTAGAGTGAGAAATTGCAGTGGAATACAAGCAACTAAATTCCAGTTCATGTAACTTGAAAATTTTTGTCTTACCTTCTTTACCGCTGGGTTTTTATCAATATAGATTCCAAATGCAGAGGAAAAAATTATTAGAATTTTATTGCAGTAATCATTTTAGTTTTAAGGTATTTAATTCATCAGACATCGAATGAGATTTTTAAGAAAACCTCTTGCCTTTTTCCGAATGAATCAAGTAAAAAAAAATTGAAATAACAACAAATTTTACATCTGGAAGAAAACACATATGTATGAATGTGACAAATTACTTTTCTGCGTAAACTAACCATTTAAAATTTCACCTCTGTTCATTCCAATTTCTTAACTCCTCATTGTTTCTGATTAAACATAGA
>BGPR01000216.1:642411-714077 GCA_013235015.1 Araneus ventricosus | reverse complement strand
TTCATTCCAATTTCTTAACTCCTCATTGTTTCTGATTAAACATAGAATTACTATGCAATCTAAATTTCTTTTCTGCTTAAACTAATCATTTAAAATTTCACCTCTGTTCATTCCAATTTCTTAACTCCTCATTGTTTCTGATTAAACATAGATCAGAAACATTATTGCCTTATAATCTCATCTTGTTGAAGCAAATTTTAATGAAGAGCTCCGTAGCCTGCCTCGTAGTAAAAAATTGCAGTCTCAGCAAACTCTGAGGAGAACCTTCGTGCCTCAAACATATTGCTTCTTTTCCATTCAGTTTCCGATACGTAACTTTCTCTTTCATGACTGATATAAAATTTTAAGCTTTCATTACTGGCAAGACAGAACTTGAAATATTGTCTTAAAACGGGAAATTTGTGGACGAAATGACATTTGAAAACAAATTTTCAGTGACATTCGAAAATAAAATCTCTTATTCTTTGGATTATCCATCCAGATACTCACGCTTACTAACATTTGGCACTTAATTTTAGTCTGTAGAATCTACAAGAAACGCCTAATTTATCTACCCTCTACTCCGTGTGAAAAGATATCATATGAGGACAAGAACGCCTTCTTTTGCGGAAAATTACTTTTAACAATGATATAAAAAAGAAACCTGACGAACATTATTATACGCGCTAGCTAATAATGTAACGGAACTAATTAAATTGTAGCACGCTCTGGAAAAGGTAGAAAGCACCTTCGTAGGGCTGTTAGAAAATTATTAAAAATGCAAATAGCGATAGCAGAAGCTGATAGTGGGATCTAAACGCGTAAGCTCTATTGCCCCAAGAACAGTGGGAGCAAAAATGTATGGCAGGAATAAAAAAAGATGCTTCAGCTTATTCATTTTCTCCCCCTTCCCCCTCAGCAACTGGTATTGCAGCTCGGGGCGTATTTACTCAAAGATAATTGCTTTGGCAAACATTTTCACAGACAACGTTTTTCGCATCGACAGATAACATGAGAGGTTCCTTGAGTCACAGCATCTATCTATCTTTTTGGCCAATCGATAGATAGAGTTGAATAACTGTAGGGATGCATGCGGGCAGGACGCATGGGGAACACTTCGGGGAGGGATGATACCTTATACACCACTGACATGATCGAGCTTATGTAATTTGCCTGATCGTGGATTCAGAGGATGAGATGGCTGATGGAAGAGCATTCTGGGTGATGACTGAAAACGCACTGCAGAGGTTTGCAAAATGAAATAAAAAATTTCAACGCGTGGGGTTTTCTTTTTATGAGGCTGGTATTCAAAAAGTTAATAAAACAAGGTTCTGATCATAAAGTTAATAAAATGAGGTACTGATACACTTTTCAGTCTTGAAACTGGAGTTAAGATGTAGATGTAGAAATGTTTAGAAGTCAAGACGTGCATAAGAATGAAAAATAGAATTGAATGCCGTTCTCAAGAAAGATTAATGAGGGCTGAGTAGTTTCAAAAGTATGCCACAAGCTGCAGAAAGTTATGAACCCATATTTAGAAAACGTGATTGAATATTTTATAAAGTGCTGGAAATTTTGGAAGAGAAAGATAAGCCAGTTGAAAGTTGGCTTACAGAGGAAATTTTATTATAACTAGCAAGAACGCTTTCAGCTTATATTCATAAGCTACATCACAAATAGCCATTAAAATTTTAGGCATTTCCCACCAAAAACTATCCATGTAATAATGAAGACATAATGACATTCATATGCATATTGAATATTTCGATAGCTAAATGTAGGTCATTTATGTCATGATTTTATTTGAATAACCCGCAGGTGATCACCTTCAGAATGCACTCTTACCCAGCTTATTATTTTATATTTTAACCAAAGTAACAGAAATAGAAGCTAAGTCACATTCACCGATATTAGCTTTAAAGTTAAAAAACGCAGCAATATTATTATGAGTCAAATAAATCCAGAAGATAAATGACTACAGAACAGGTTGCGCTTATGTTACCCACATCGTTATATTCACATAAGTTGATTACTGACTTCTGAATCCCAAAGACATGTTTTTGCGACAATTGAGAAGCAAACCCTATTAGCAAGATGTTGTGCGATATCTCTACGAAGTTGTCCGGTATTCGGAATGCCGTACAATATCGGGAAGATATCGTAACAATATTGTGCAGCGTCTTGTGCTATTAGGGAAGATCTGAATAAGAAATTCATACAGTAATAATTCAGCAAAAGTATACGATGTCCTGTTTACAATGAATTATTATTAGAAAATGTTCTTTAATTCTTAATTAAAACGGAAAACATAATATATGCGTGGAAAATCCACGATTATTTGTGCGATATTTACCATTACACTCGGATAATGTTTATCATCTATGTTATAATATCTATCATGAAACTTTTATTTTCAAAAGTTTTACTCTGAAAATTGCATGGAATAGTTGCATCTACAATATATTCAAACGAAAGAATCTCTGAACTATTTTCCTATCAATACATTCATGAATGTAACTTTTCTACTTTAGGTTTGCCTAACTTTCTAAAGAGAAACCTAGATATTTAAGATCAACTTGAAAATGATCATTGCCAAAACCAGAAAAGACTGAAGTTAAAAGCATATCTTTTTGAAACATTATGCAACGGAACAGTGAAATGGTTTATATAAAAAAATGACAGATATTTTTTTATACAAAATTGATCCTTCATATAAGTTTATTTTGAGAATTGTTTAGAGTAATAAATCGAGAATTTTACCTTTGCTTAGAGTTGTTTATTTTCTGAAAGTATTTTAATTCTTTGACAGGTAAGGCAGTCATTAAGTTTCACAGTAAATTTGTTAATAAAATATATTAGAGATGCATTATTCCACACATCTGTATAATATTTTATATATAGTATATACACATAATTTTATACTTTCTGTTTTTAATTCGTTACTTTAATTTTTTAATTAATCTTTGGTTCTACTCATTGCAATGCTGCAATGCAATTCAAAATTAATAAATAAAATGCTGAGATTATTATTATGAGCGGAGTCTTGTGATACCTAGCGAAGAATCTCTTTGGAATGTAGTCGCAAATTTTCATTTGAAACGGTTCTTTGTTCCCATCAGCATTTTCAACTTTATATGTGTATTTTCTAAAGATTGTTGTTGTTTCTCAATTCATGTTCAGTAAATTTTTACTAGATGGATTGTGAACAAGACTTAGAACAATACTTATCAGCAAGTAATTAAATCATCGTCATCTGCAAAGAAATTTAATAATAGGTATTATTTCTAGAAATTGAAAAATAAACAAAACAGATCATTAGGTCCAATCTTTTCCGCTAATGAGAATTCATTGTGACGAAAGAGAAATATTATGTTCAGGAATTATTTCTGCAGTTTATCTCTTATTGAAGTCGAATCACAAACCGTTCACGACTAGAAACTGAAAAAAAAGAAATTTGGAGTTTCGGAAATACCAGAGAAAGTGCAGAACAAAATTCTTCAAAAATGCAATCGGATATGAAGTGGACACACAAAAAAATCAAAACTGAAATGTCCTTTATTCGTCTATTCGACCTCGATGATAAAAGAGGACTTTTTCTTCCTTGAACGAGGGCATTAGATAAACACTCTGCCCGAATTGAGTAAAAATAAAAGAGACACCGGCTAACATTCAATAAAAAAAATGAGCTCTTGTCTTTGATAAAATCCTTAGAAAAATAATAAATCTCTCTGAAAAAAATGTAGAAATGCAAGGAAAGCAAACAATGTGTTTTCTGCACCAAATCCTGAATACTTCAATCTTTTGCTGGAAGGGTTTTTGGACCGGCGTTTTTATTGAAAGCAAAGAAAGCCACTTTAATGGATCTCGTCAATAACGGAGTAAACGTTCATATATTTATGCAGTTGAAAGAAATTTATATTGCCTTTGACTTTTATAGGAATATATATCCCAGCTACTTCCTGCCGAAAAAAATGCGAAATTCAAAATGTATAAATGATATTTCTGACTCTCCAGATTTTCATATACGATTTGATACAATTTTTTTCCTAGTTTTAGTAAGATATTTGATAAATATTTTTTAAAAAATAGGTGCTTTTATTAAATGTTGGTTAGTCCATGATCAAAAATGTTATGCTCAAAAATATTGCAGTAAGTAGAATGCAGCTTTAATGCATCAGGCAGTAATTATGCTTTAATATCACCAATGAAACTGCTCACTGCACATTATAAAGAAAATTAGGGGAAATTATAATACATGTTATTTTGGTATGTAGGGAAATTTCTGAATAAATTTGAAGTAGTTGGGATACTCTGTTCTAAACATCTAAACCTAAATCTTCAATAATCTCCAATCATGCCTATAAGCAACGCATTTAATATATTGTGTAACTTTCGTAAAAACGATAAATAAATTTTTATTGAGTTTACATGCATAAAATTTACTCTGAATTTTATGATTTCCAGAATATAAATCGATTAGAAGCAGTAATTTGAATTTTTGAAGTTTCAAAAAAATTTAATTAAAAGAAAATTGCCAAAATGTTGAACAGTACTGTTGAAATATTTTGGAATGTATAAAACTCAATGAATGGAAACGTATTTTCATAATAGTGGATGAAAAAGTTTTAAAATAATCATGAAATCGAGTAAGAAAATTAATCTGAAACCTCCTTTTTTTTAATGTTAAGCGAAGTCAAGAATTATTGAAATTTAAGGTTAATTATTCAAATAGTTTCGACATTTTTTCAGATATGTCTTATTTTTGACAGATGAATCAGAATATTCTGATTTGAACATTATAAATTAATTAATGTTATTTCAGGAAACTTAACTATTTTAATGAAGTTTTATAGTGAAGTTAAGTTTAAATAAAATTATTTCATGAAAATGAATTTTACTAAGTTACACAACATTTCATGGTAGTTTGTTTCCTTTTAAAAAAGAAATAAACTTAGTAAAAATTGCTTTTGAAATAAATTTGTATTATTTTATTTGCATAATTGTAAAACTATTTGATTAAATAATAAGAAAGCACATACTAGTCATTATTTGGTAAAACTTGAATTATGCTTTGAAAATTAATATTTTTTGAACACCAGTAAGATTTTTTAGAACTTTTATAAATCATCCGACTAATTACAAATATATTTGTATGCATTATTATTTAAATAAAAACTGGTTATGCTTGGTCAGAAAATTTTCTAAATACCAAAAAACTTCGGAATTCTTGAGCTTTCATAAAAATTTAAGCTCTGAAAAATATTTTAACAAAGCTGTTAGTCAACAAACGCAAAGCAGCAGAAGAAAATAACAAGATTTCACTTCATGAAAACTACGTTAGACAAAACATTTTCTTTCAGGTTTATTGCTGTCTTTTGAAGGTTAGATGAAAAGATTATTTTCAACTCCATGTCACTTAAAGAAATAGGAAATTCTCTTAAAGAGCTATGCTGAATTTAAGAAATTAAATTTATTTTTTTCTCAAATTTAAAAATAATTTTGGATTTTTTTAAAACTTTGATTATGAAAATACAGTTAAGAATTGATTTTGGGATTCTAGAAATATTTTTCAAGACTAATATTTTATGATAATCAATAAAGTAATTTTTCATAACTTTTTATTTAACAATTTGTTTTCATCCAAAAAGAAATGTTATAAGTAAAAATTTTGAAATATCTGAACTACAAAGTATTTGTACGAGCACTATACTCAACAAAAGTGTTTTAGCTGTATTTTTTGTAAAAAATTTGAAATATCTGAACTACAAAGTATTTTTACGAGCACTATACTTAACAAAAGTGTTTTAGCTGTATTCGAACTTAAAATAATAGATTTAAATAGAATTCCGACGTATTTATATAATGTAAACATACTTCCATATCATTCAATACAGAATTATAATCATAAAATAATGAAAGATTCTTAGATACTTATCTAAAAAGCGGATAGTCGTTGCGCTTAGTAATTAATTAGTAAGGTGTTTAGATACATGGATATTTTAATTCCGAATGTCAAATCAAACGCTATCTATTTAAATCAGTAGATAATAAGTAGCAATATTAATGTAGTAGATATTAAGATAGTAATATCTACTACACGTCAGTAGGTAGTAGTAGTCAGCATATAGTAATAATTGTAGATCAGTAGATAGTAATGTTATTGTATCCTTTTTAATTAAAATTAGAAAATTGAAAGAAATAAAATTGTTTTATTTAAATTGTTCCTGCCAAATCCTAATCAACGTTTCAACTCTTTTCAGGTTAAAAAGCCAGGGAACCATCCACAATTTTAGAATACAATTTTTCATAGAAAGAATGTTATAAAAAGAAAAGGAGCCTCGGTAAGCATAAATAAAATATACAGTCTGTAATTTGGCAACATCCACAGAAGCCTTAAGCTCGGAGTAATATTCAAACAAACGCAAGGCAGCAACAGCACTATGAGCTTAGCTACAGCAAATAATAAGATTTCACTTGACGAAAACTATACGTCATAAAACATTTTCCTCCAGCCTTATCTCTATCTCTTGAAAGCGAGGAAGGCCTACTCTGAACTCTATGTCACTTCAACAAGAAGAGATTTGCTGAAGGAGCATTCTGTGCTGGAGTTATGAAATGCTACTACCAGGAATCATATGCATATGGTATATTTTCATCCCTCCTGGAATGAAAAAATTGTGAAGACAACAAAAGGGGTAGAAAAATCTCATCCGTCTCTTTCCCTGAAGAGAGAAAACGAGATGCTTTTAGGGATAAGTATATACAGAAAAAGAATTCGAGTAAAAAAATTGGAATAAGCAAACAGAAAGAATCTTCTGCCCTCGAGTTGTGAGAAATCCCTTGTGCAATTTGTCACTAAGGCAGATGCAGACGTAATAAAAAAAGTGGTAGTTGAGTTGCATATACTTTTATGATGCTCTTATGCTGAATTTCTTACTTGCTACTTGTCTCTTTTTTGTGACGTCTCGGATACTTACGTCATTAACTGGCGAAACCCAAAGAGTCAGTGTTTGGATACAATTTATCAGATAAAATTATGGCATTTATCTAATGTCGTGGTTTTGTCGCAGAATTAATTTTAATGCATTATTAAGATGAAGTGTGCGAAAAAATTAATCTATTCCTTGATCAAAATGTAGCCCAAAAAATTTTCTTTTAAAATTTACCGTTCACTTTTTTTATTACAAGAATTATTACCATTAAATAATTACAGCTCCCTTTTTATTCCTTATTAGAAAACATAAAGTACAAGAAACAATCTTAAAGTAACTTTCATATACTATTGAATTCTAATTTTAATTTTCCCATTTGCTTATTTGTGAATATAAATCTATTTCATATCTACATACGCTATAAACATTTTTCACACTTCGGCTAACTAATGTAAATCTCTTCGCGAGTGACGAAAAAAGTGACAGATGTCGATGTAAAATTTTGATGAGGTGTTTAAATATATTTATTCTTTTACCGATGCTTAATTTACTGTAAATATATGCTCAAAATTTAAAATGAAATTTGCCTTTTTGAAAATGAGTTTATGTAAAATTTATTAAAAAAAAATTTACATGAATTTTTGTCAAAGAAGCAATTTATTTGGTTTTAGTATGTTAAAAATGGAAGCGAATGGATACGATTAAAAGGAAATAGGATTGAGATTACTCAACATATGTGAACTTTCTTTTTCTGTACTGTTTTCTTTCATTTTCAGCTAAATTTAGTTTTTTCTTGTAATTAGGAATTTCGGTTCTATAAATGATTTTTTTATGACAGAAAAATTTAAGTTTTAAACTTTTAATCTCTGATAATTTCCGAACTTTTTCATTCTTGGAAAACTGGAGACTGATATTCATCTTCAACTCAAAGATGCACATTTTGAATTGTAGCTGTTTTTTCAATCTTTAACCGTCCAGTTAATTTGATCCAATAGGTTTAAAACCTTAAAAATTTGCCTTTAAAATAAATAATTATATCTGTATTGCGTTTAATCAAGTCTCTGAAATCTGAAAAATATTTTGTCGATGGTAGTTTAAAAAATTATACACATAAATATGAATTATCTGCCTTTGAACTAAACTTAAAGATTGGTAAAATCTGGACCAAACGCTTAGATCGTTAAGGTGTCTGAGTACTTTGTTAGTAGGTCATTGTTGGAAAAATTCTAATGATGTAAGTTGTCTGTTGTGCAACGTATTTCAGTGGGCGTAATTTTGAATATCAACTTGCATAAACTTTGTTCCAGCTAACACAAATGAACCCGAGATTCATTAGTTGGTGGTTTGGTTCACTACTGCGTAAGTGCGTTAAATTATGATAGTAGTTAAAGTAATTTTTAGTAAAATTTTCTACGCGATTCCCAAATAAATATACAAATTACAAAAATTTAAATTTATCGTAAAATCTTCCAGCATATTCAGTCAACTCCGAACATAAGTTTTTATCAAGAATCTTGCAGAAGCTAATGCAACGTAATTTAAATTCTAATGTTTCGTGTTTGCATTTCGAACTATTAAAATGCCTGTAAATGAAAAAATTATACTGTGCCAGAATCAACAAAGAAAATCTGTCTCCTTCAAAGCAAAATGAAAATATTCCAGAAGTGAGTTTCATTATTTCATTTCTTTTGCAAAAGGAAGGTATAAAATTTAGCAGAACAGATCTGTGCGAACATATACTAGAAGAGTTACAACTCAGAATTGAAAGAGGAAGAAATGAGAGATTTCATCGCGGGAGGCATGAAGAGTTAGGGAATCTTTTCAGTGTTCTGGGTAATTGCTATGGGACACATGATCTGTGTCAGTCCCCTTGAGATATGAGGCTGTATGCTATTGTCCAGCGGCTACTTCGATAAAATTGTATGTGCCTTGCCTCGGGGCAGGAAGTCTAAAAAAAGAGAAAGGTTCTTTGTATTGCCCTGAAGGTTATACCATGAGTTAAGAGAAGAAGTCTGAATCATTATATAAGAGGAATGGTAGAAAAAAATGTCATGGGAAATATATATTTTTCGTGGGTAGGTTGGTTTATTTTCTTAAAATTAGAAAAATAATGAAGAAGGAATTTTAAATCATTGTATTAAGAAAGAAAAGTAACTTGAAGTTCCAAAATAATTTTTTTAATCTCCTAAAGAAGGAATATTAAATTTGACAGTGCTTGTAAATCACGTTTCATCCGCAGGTAAAGTTCGTGCATATAACTACTTCGAATAAAATAAAATTTTAACATTTATATTATATAAATTATAGAAGTTATTCATTTAGATTATTCAGAAATATTATCTCAATATAATAGCAATTCCTTTTAGATATTTAAATATTATTTTTTAATACAAAACCTGGGGATTACAACATTAACGCATAAGCTTAAACACTATATCATGCAATTGTTATTTATTAGCCATGCTTAACTATAAGCTAAGGGATTCAGAAATTTTCAAAATACAATGTTTTATTAATTAGGCAATTCGAGACGCTTTTTGAAATTTAACCGAAAAAACCAATTTGGGTAACAAAGTTATGCTACATACTCAATTTCTTCTTCGCAATACAATTAACAGCACCTTCAAAAACAATTCACAATTTTTTCGAGACTCCAGCAGTTTATTCTGAGAGAAAATCTGATATTGAATAGATCTCCCTAGTCATAAAAGTTAATGAAAATTTCTCCACACTAGTATTCTGTTTATGTAGGATCTTGTTGCACTAGTAAAGTAATATTACTTACAGGCTCAGTACACAAATTTTTCTTTATTACTCTCTATTTTGAAAAATACAAGAATAACACCGTAATTTTATAATTTTTTGTGTCATCCTAAATAAAAGGATTTATTCTAATGAGCTTTTCTAAAGAGTTTGTGGCATTTCCACTTGTTTAGAAATATTCCCAACGTTGACAAATTAAATAAACAGCAGAAAAGGTGCATCAAAAAGTGTTTTTGAATATAATGCTAAGAAAGTAAGATCGCTTCTGTTTGATTCATCTTTTGTATAATAACAACTATTTTAATTTATACAGGTGAGTATTTGCAATAATAAAAATCTTTATCATCTTAAATGTTGTTTTTCTATCCACCACGTTTTATGTAAACAATATCATGATTCGCAATTCGAAATCTCGATGCTAACTGAAATATATTTCGGTCCTTCTTAAGAACACGTGCTACAAGTTTAAATCTTCATAACTATTTTGAAAATCAGGTGAAGGAGAGCGTAACTAACAGACAAATTTCAATAAATAAACAGGTAAGAGCTCAATTCTTTCTTTTTATTTCTTTCATTCTTGTTGTAACTTAGTCTATTAAGGAAACTAACAATTGTTTGCTTTTATGCGACAGGGTGGTCATAAATTATTGGACCCATTTCAAAAATTAGTAAAAAAAAACTAATAATGTTACAACTGCGTTTTATCTTTTAAATGAGACAGCTAATAAAAGAGTTTTCTTTCAAATGGGTTGCTTATCATTACGGCATTCTAAATTTGAAAAGCGAGAGATTTCCATACGGAATGACTACCTATCAGCAGAAAACGATGCGCGTTTTCTTTTTTCCTTTTTTTTCAATTTTTCTTTAATATTTCGAAAATTATTCAGTTTTCGAATTACAATTGATTCAACAAATTAAAGAACTTAAAATTCCCTAGAAATACAAGCTTTTATTTTTCATCTAGCTTTAATAGTTTTGCAGATAATGACTCTCAAAAATAGGAGATGCCCAATAATTCACGACCACCTAGAGCGCTGTCACGGCGCGTTACCTGTCTGAAAAACAACTTTTTAAAATGCGTTGTCATTTTTAAAAATATCCCTTTCGGCAAGCTGGAAGGCGAAGGTAGATTCCTTTACGTTAATGTTAGAAACGTAATGAAATATTGCATACTGATCGATACAGACATAGCCAATGACTTTATTGTTTCCACACATTGCAATATTTAAGTCGTGATTCTGTTTGCGTGACATTTAATTTTTTACCAAATCAAAGTTTTATCATTCTAATCAAAAGGTTATGCTAGATTTATTGGTCAATTTTTTTTATATGCCTACACATAATCATTCAACAGGTAGGAGTCAAAGAAATAAACATCCCGGCAGTGCAAATATCCCCAAGATAACATTAAGCCAGCCTATCTGAAACTGTACCAAGAAATTCACTCTTGACACGAATGAAGAAAGACTCTAGATTTAAAAATTAATTTGTTTAATCTAGGTTACAATATAATTGTGCGAACATTAATTTGTCATATTGTAAAATCATATGACATAAAACATTTAAACACCACTATAATGGGCCCATTTAGAGAACTCCCTGGTTACAGAGATAATAGTCACTAAATTCTTAACACATAAGAGAATAAAAATTATTAAACATTGTAAGAGGCAAATTTAATACGTGTCTTTAAAGGATAGGATAAATTTAAATCTCCATCGACAGTTAAAAGAAAATACTCAGACAGAAAACCTCAAAACGATTTTAAAGTTAATGAAATATTTTTCTATATCAAAAAGGATAAAGGGAACTCTTATTTAAATATCTATCTTCTTTGGCTATTTTATATTAAATTTACTAAACAAATCTTGGTGCTGCCATGTTTAGTTAAATATCAAGTTAAAGTAATCTGACAAATTAACTAATGAAATTAGATATTTGATTAATTAAAATTAACTATTTGCTTAATTAAAATGAAATATTTAATTAATTGTGGCGAAATCTTCACTAAAAACTTTTTTTTATGGCTCATAGTATTTTCCACCAATCTTAATCTTGTAATTATCTAATAATTATCTTAATTTCAATAAAAATCATTGTGGCTACGTATGTATGATCCAAATCTCCTCCTAAACCGTTGGATTGTTTTCAACCAAACTTTGCAAACTTTTTTTTAAGACAAGAGAAAGGCCACTTTCAACTTTTCAAAGCCCAAAAGTTACTTAAAATTTCAGTTAATTAAAAATTTAGCAAGACGTTTTTCCGCGAAATCTTTGAAAAATATTATCTCACGAAACTATTTTTTCACCATATTAAATTTTAAAATATTAGCTTTTCAGTGACAAAAATTTCATTTCCATACAATTTGTTTCTTTCATTTTAATATGTTTTTCAAAATTAGTTTTATACAGAGTCCATAACAATATTCTTTATTGTTGAAGAACAAGAATAATATGAAGTACTAGTGCCAGAATACATTAACAGAATTCTGGACGAATGCTAAAAGAAAATTTTAAAAGTAGACGATTAACAGTTTGTATCAGGGCCAGCTATTGATTTGATTTATTTTCATGCTTTAAATTATTGAATAATTAATTAGTTAATTTAATTGTTTCAAAATATTCATTAAAACCTTTATTTTACTTTAGTAATTGTTATCAAAATTTGAAGTACCTATATAACAAATAATAATTTATCGACAAAACGACTGTTTTTAAAAATCGTCTGGTTTAATTGATATTCTCATTTTAATTAAAAATGTTTCAGATAAGAAAAGAATTTGTGTATTATAATTTTTATGTAATAGTAGTTTTTACATTAAAAATATTAGACATGAAAGCAGAAGAATCCGGATTAAAATCCGGAGCAAAGCCAGGTGTATCAGCTTGTTTGCCGTATAAAAAGTGAAAGTGAATGCGGCTGATGGGAGTTCATAACTTCTAAATAATTCTTGATGTCAAAAAACTCTCCATATAAAAGTATTTTGTTACGATAAGTTGAAAATTCCTCTAATTCAAATTTTCTTTCGATCTTCAATCATAACGGAGCTATGGGGAAAAGACAAATTGGGGTGGGGTGGGGGAATTGAACATCGCTTTTCATCTCATAACTTCTAAGGAATTTTAGTTGTCAAAAAAGCATTTATTATAAAAGTTGATAGTTATGATAAGGTGATAATTCGCCTAATTGAAAATCTTTTTTATCTTTAGTCGTAACAGAGCTATGGGGAGATAATAAGTTGTGGGAGGGGATTGAAAATGGCTTTTTAGCTCATAAATTCTAAGCAATTGTAGCTATAAAAAAGTCTCACTAGAAAAGTTGTCTGTTAGAGTTGTATGTTGAGGCAAAAATTCGTCTTATTTGAAATTTCTTTCTATCTTCAATCGTAAGTGAATTATGGGAAAAGGAAATTTTCAGACCCCACAATTTCCACCCCTTGGATCTGGTTAGCTCACCTACGAACACGGCCGGTATTTTCACCGTACTTACAGGAATATCCCTCGTCGGTTAAAATCTAATCAAAATTACTCTAGCTACCGTATTCACAAGATAAATGGGCAAAGCCGTTATACATATACGTCGCTACTAATAATAATAAGAAAAAGAACATTTCGCCCTATATTCTCATAAGGATTAGAGCTGCAAGAATGACAGCGGGTGGAAGAGATTGCAAATGACGAGAGCTTGTTTAGAATAATGTTAATAAAATAATAAATGTTTGCGGCTTTTGTGTTCTTGAAGTGTTTTTATTTTGTGTTCTTTTTAAAATCGTGTTGTGTTTTTAGCGATTTCTGTGTCTATCTGTTGTTTTTATTAATCTGTATTTTACGGCTATTTTAGTGTTTGTTTCTGTATCATGCACTCTGTAATTGTAGTTTATTCTGTAGTGTGCATTTTCTACATAAATAAATAAATAAAACTTCTAAGCTATTGCAGCTATAAAAAAAACCTTAAATGCATAAATTGTTCGTTATGATAAGGCAACAATTCGTATAATTTGAATTTTCTCTCTATTTTCAATTGTAAAGGATTTATGGGAAAATTAAAACTCGACCGAGATTTTCTCTATCCTTATAATGTGCCACAACACGCCCATGTTGGTTAAATTTAAATCCAAATTACCCCAGTTACCGATATAAGATAACATTGGAAAAAGCGTTACACACACACACACACACATATATATATATATATATATATATATAACTCAAATAACATTTTCATCATATACACCTATTAAAGCTATTAATTAATTTTTAAATGGTTCCAATAATTTATGATCACCCTGTACGTTAGTAAATATTCTTTAAAAAAATATAACTTGGAAAAGAAGTCTGAATGATTTGTGACGATGGTGCGGTGGGTTCCCGGAGGGAGTGAACTCAAAGTTCTGAACTTCCGGACCTTGCTATTGTTTGAGAAAAGTGGTATTATGAAAACTATTACATAAAAAAATTGGAAGTACCGTAATAATATATAGGAAGCGTAAGTTTTATTGTTTCATAATAAATATTAAGAAAGATTTGTGGAGCATAAACGCCTTGCTGAAAATTTAAGAAAACAAATTTGCAGAATGGTAGTTAGTTAGAAAACTTAAAGTTCTTTTGCTTTAATTTAAAGTATTGTTGATAAGGACTATATATTGTTGTACAATTGCAATTTTTAAATTATAAATAAAAAATTATGCTTAAAAATGCACGATACATTAATCGCATGATAATTTATGCGATTAAAATGTAATGTCATAATAACAGAATATAAAGGAAGTATCATTTAATGAATCTCATAATATATTTTTTAATATTAGAAAGAAAATTTGATTTAGGGAGAAAAATTTGTCATTTATATTAAAAAACAAGAAACGGGCATTTACAAATCGGTAAATAATTATAAATTTTTTCAAATAATGACAATTTTTCCAATACTATTATCAGAGGAGAAATTGCAATTTGCCCATCCAAATGGGAGAAAAAATTCTGTGTGTAGAACAATAGGCAATATGATGTATCTCGAAACTTCGATTGAAAAACATAAGTAATCGCATGCCGGAACTCTACAAGACAGATGATATGTAAGATGGAAAAAAGAGATATTCTGTTCTCGCTTCCCGTTTTCGATTTGAGTGCCCAATCAAAACAAGGCGAGGATGGGTCACGGAATCTCCGGGTGCTCGTTTTCATATATAAGAAATCACACATCAGAGTGCTCAGGATGACAGATAAGATTCAGTCACACTAGGTGTTTCATATCACGAGATGCAAAGCATCATTATAAGGATCACGCGACGCTGTATTTCGGTAGCAGTATATGAATTGATGCTTCCCAGGACAAGGAGATATTAAGTGTCCGAATTGAAAGATATCCGTTCCAAAAAGAGATATTTCCCTTGTCACTGCAGGCGTGGCTAGGAGTCCGTTTAGTCAAAGAATATATATCAAAACTGTCTTCTATGTGTAGCACTCAAAAATGGTTAATTATATCTACCTAAATATCTGTGTTTTTGAAATGAAATACATGTTACATATGCATCTAAAACCTTAAAGCGAATCTAACAACGACGTACCGAAAAAAACCCTGCATATGATTAGCTTTCATGGAAGAAAAAATAATTATCTTTCATGTACAACAACTAAATTTTTGCTATGTAAGCAAGGAATAATTAATTTTTAACATAGCCTTAAAATGAATTAAAAATATTAATATAATTAGGGTTTTTTAAATATAAAAGATATTTAAGTCTATTGTTAAAAATGTTCAATGTTTATATTGCACTAAACACCACATTACGAATTAATTGTAAATTCTTTCCAAAATAATCACAATAAGGACTGAAATCATCTTTTTGATACATTGCTCATATTATCATGAGTTTTATTCACATTTTTTACACGTGGCGTAAAACAATCATTTCTTCTCAATATGTCTTTTTCAATTTACTGTAAAAAACAACTGATGATTATTCATCAGCGTAGAACTCTAATTGAATTTCTGAAAGTAAAAATGCAATCCAGGCATTTCTTTAACTATAATAAAAAATCCTTTCTGAAGAAAAACCTGCTCACAAAAATTTACTTGGAATTATGATATAGAAACCTAATTTCTGAAGAACAATGTTTCAAGCCTTAAACAATAAATCTTGCAAAATATGACAGAATCAACTATAACACTCGATAAACACCGGCTAAATGCAAAATTTTCAAATAATTTTGCTCCGATTCTGACTTAATAAATTTTAACTTTTTGAAATTAAAAGAAAATTCGGTATCTAGCATCATTTATATCTCATTTAAGCAATTTGCGACATAATCTCAATATTCATATCATATTAAGATTTACATTTAAGGGTCATTATAATTTATTTTTATTTGGGCTTGGGGTATAGCGTAAGGAAAGAAAAACCGCAAAACCTATAGAAAATCTGACAACGAAATCCCTGCGGTCAAATATTTCGAAAGAAACAAATTTCCAATTGATAAACGAATAAATACTTATATTTAATAATGGGCACAGTGAATCAAAATCATTTCTCGCATCTGGAGCTCAGTTAATGCCTTTTCAATTCTGGATTTTCTGAAAGCAACTTACAATTCGAGAATATTTTACATCTGCTGCTTTTGATGTTTTCCCAATGTCCTCATAATCCGATTAGTAAAATTCGAAAACAACTTAATCGGTTCTTTGAATGGAATTTCTGATTTCAGTATCAGAAGAATGTTGAAATATATGATACATTTCTATTCAGTTGCTAAATATAAGGTGTCTTTAGAAATCAGGATGAGAACGAAAGGGAACAAGATGTTGTTTCTAATATATAAAGTCATTTTGTTTTAATTTGTTTCTTATAAAGGGAATTCAAGAGACTAATGTATTTTATAAAATTGAATTAAGTATGTTATAAACATCTTTTATGAATTATCATACATTAATAGAGTAGTTTAAAAGATTTGTGGAATAAGTCATTAAGTTTGAAAATATATTAACGAATTGTTTTTGAAATTTGTATAAAAGTTTCATTTAAAGGGTCATTAAACTTCATTAAATCCACCAGGTCAGAAAAATAGTTTGTTAAAAGATTCATAAATTCGTAAATAGCTTTTCTCCATTGAAGTTGAGAAAATTGAAATAATTTATTCCTTATGGGATTATGGATATTTTTACTTTATTTTCTCCATATCCATTTACTTTAAGTATCCCATAATGGCAGTGAAATAAAAAATAAATCTTATATTTATTTTCATTGGACGATCGGAAAAGTATAGGTCGGGGTGGGGAAACGTTTTTGCAAACCCGCTGAAAGACCTCATTAGATTTCGGCAGTTGGACTCAAGGCCGCACGAGCAAAATCTTAAAGATTATTGTTCTGTAATTATTATTATATTACAGTTTGTTATGTTATGTTATTGTTCTGCAATTATTATTATATTACAGTTTGTTATGTTATGTTATTGTTCTGTAATTATTGTTATATTACAGACAAGTTCATTATTTCAATGCAAATTGCAAATGACTTCTAAGGCTGCATAAGAAACTCAAAAAGGCATTTCCCCACCCCTGGTATAGGTATAAATTAATTATTTCTTTTAATTAGCCATATTTTCTCTAAAGGCATGTACCATATTTTTTAATCAGCCATATTTTCTTAAACCTTTAAAAAAATTTTTTAAATCAAAATGCTCTCATAAAAAAAATTTTTAATTCAATTAAAACCAGTTAGATGTACTAATTCTAATTATATAAAATTTTGAAAATTGCAGTTATTCTAAATGGAAACATTTAAATTGAATATTTTTATTTAAATTAAACAATTATTCTATAATTATCTGAAAATGTGAAATAAAGAGAAAATAATTTTTGATTTCACTTAACAAGTCTAAGAAAGAGGCATATTTAAGTAAAAGGAAATATTTAATAAATTAATACAGTCTTATTTAAAATTTTCAAGCGATATCTCACGGAAAATATTTAGACGATTTGAGGAAGAAGTGTTAAATTAAAATTTCCAATTACTTCCATATATATTATATTCTAGCAGCATTTTTTTCTCGAAATGTATACTTTTTAACAGTCAAATTCGATAAAATTCCGAGCAACATGATTACACACAGAAGCTGTTATGGTAATAAATCACCTGTCAGTATCTTCTGCATTTAAAATATATATCGAATTTCACCTTAACAGCAAAGGGTGGTTTCCTCGTCAAAAGAAAATATGATGAAAACTGTCTTCAAGTGATAAATGATGTGTAGTTACGTTGATTAATGTTTATGAGAAGCGAAAGAAACTAGGGTTAATGAAAAATGACACCAATGGAATTATTTATAAGTTATTTTTGAAAGCGCTTGTTACAAACATCAAAGAAGTCTTTGCTTTCAAAATGAAACGTCTAGGGTATATATTAATATTATCTGACGAAAAATGATATGATTTGAATTTCCTAACATGGATTCATTTTAACATTTCGAAGGAATTTCAAATGAATCTTGTTTTTCATTCTAAAATAGTAATAGCATTTATAAAAGTAGAAACATTCGCATATTAAAATTATTTTTGGAAAATAAATATTAAAAATATATGCTTTTAGAATTGCAGAATGACAACTCGATTGTAAATCTGAATGCATTACATCTAAATGAGTTGTATAACATCTGAATGAGGTGTATTGTATTTATTGATTTATTTTTAAAATACAATGGATAAATAAAAAATTAAATTGTAACTTACATGCAAATAAAAAGATTGTCTTATCAATTAAGTCTTATCAATAATTAATTTCTACATTTGTTTTGACTTTTCCTTATTTTAATGAGTTTACTAAAATTTTAGAAAAATTACAAACATAATTCTGAACTTTATTTTTGTTATAACAATTGTTATTCAATTTGGTTGGAACAATATTAACTGTTTCAGGTTTATAAATACAGACTAACACCTGTTTATAAATACTAAAGCGTTAGCAAATTGTTTTTTTTTTAATTTATGAGGATATATCTTGAGTAATTTATAGTTATAATTTTAATTTTTAATTAAATAACAACAAGACAGAAATAAAACGCCAATATTTTTTTGGCATTATGAAAATATATACTACTTTACTCTATATAGCAAATTGTGATTTTTACATCTATGAAAATAATTTTTTATAATACAAATAGCGCTCCGTAGCTGATTTATTGAGATCCTATAGATAATCATGAATAGAAACAAAAATATATAATCTACAACAAAAATCATGATATAACCTCGACTTAATAAATTTTGTAAGGGAGGTTGATGAGAAAAAGGAAACGTGTAGTTTCAGTGTTAAAACCACGCAAATATTTTGTAGAATCTAATGTATCAATTGAAAAAATTAATAGCATTAACGTAATTCGTTATTAACTAAAAATAACTTCACAAGAGTGAAATCATTTCTAGGAATGTGCAATAAAGATAGTCTGTTTTTGGTCATCCTTTCGGCTTTCTAAAAAGTAAGTAAAATCCGATGAAATGTTAGTTTAGTAGGAAAGAACAATTGTTGTTCTATGTTATTTAAAATATTTGAGAGTTACAAAGTTGAAGAAATCAGAGATTATAATCCAAGAATTTCACTAGCAAGTAGTTTAAATCATAGATGTATTGATTTATTAAAATCAGAATTTCAGCAAAGAATTCACAAACCCGTGAAAATTCTTTTGAATTTTTATTATGCATATGTACGTTGTTTTATGAATTAACGTTTCCACACAAGAACAAAAATTTTAAACACCATATATTCAATCAGGAGCACCCTCACTTGAATAAGTAAAGGGAAAAGTCTAATTGCAATTCATTTCGATGCTCTAACCTTAAGACATCAGAATACAAGGCTGAAAATATTTGTGATGTCTTGAACCTCACTCATTTCCTCAGCCTTATATTCTTACTCAAACCAGCACTCACGAGAAGACTCTCTGCACTTTCACGACGATTTAAGAACATTAAAATTAGTTATAATCAATTTTATAAGTGTTGAATTCCTAAATACATTTGAATAAAATAATATTTATATTTCGTGGGCCAATTCCATTTGGATTCTTTTATTCAATCACCTTTTATAAATAGAGAGTAGGAAAGTCAATATTAAGATTTATTTGAATGGCCATTAAATTTTTATTTTATATATTAATCAATCGAGCAATTAGTAAAAATATTAGTCTGCTGATTTTCAGTATCTGTATTTTATGCAAGTGTATGTTCATTTATTGTACTTAATAAGTTAATTAACAAGTGCAATATCCTCAGAAAACGCCCAGTCAAAACTCATCTGATTTCTTTCTTCCGAAACACTACTGAGGTAATCTTAGGTGAAACATGATTATAACGATAAATTTTCCAAGGCCAGGAATTGAAATTACGAAACAGTTCATGCAAATTTATGAAAAATTGCTACACTGCATTTCAAGGCATGAGAAACAAGAGTTTTAACAAAATTACAAATATACGTAAATATATATATATATTATGAAATTTATATCGATAAATGATGGCTTGTACAAATTTCTTTCTTTGTTGCAAATTTAAAAAGAAATAGTTAATGGAATTTTTATAAGTAAGTAATTTACAATTCATTAAATCCTTAATTAATTATCATTAGTAAATAAATTATTTTAAATAAATTAATTATATTTAAATGCATTAATTTTTTCAAAATAAAATAAATTCACGAAATATCAAGGGTTAAATATAACTTTTTCAGATGAAAAGGCATGAAATATTATATGCAGTCCTTACAAAGCCGTTCATCTTCGATTTTTATGCATAATAAAATCTCTCCTTCTCTGAGCTAATGCATCCATAAGATCATTATATGTATTTTCCAACACATACAATTTGTCCATTTTTTACATACCCTGGAAGTAAGATTTACTATATGATCTTTTAAGTTTAATATAAAACTTTGATTTAAAAATATTAGGTTGTTAAGAAACTCTTTTCTGAAAAAATTTACATGTTTATGCTTTTTTAACGCAATTACTTGAAAAATATCGGAAATCAGCAGTTGTCTTCGGTAATTAATTCTATTAAGCTAGAATATATTAAACCGAAAGCAATAATGTTGACGGTTAACTAAGTAGTAATCAGCTAAAGCACTTTGTTAATATTAAGAATAATTCAACAAACAGTTAATTTTTGTAATGTGTTTTTCGATGAATAAATATAAAATTCCTTCCATTGTTATCCAAAGGCTTTTAAAGTTTTCTTTGATTTTACTTCTAATTGCGTTATTTCAAAACCTTCATGTGAACAAATTGCATTTAAAAATTAATCTTAAAATATTTTCGAAAAAAAAATCATTATTTTATACCATACATAAATGTTCGATATGTTGCTAAAAAAAATTATTTAAAAATTTCCAAATTCTTCAAAAACTGGCTCAACATTTTTTACATTTAAAGTTATTCAAAATTTAATCATTTTTCTCAAAATGATCTGAGTATTGATTTAATCTATTTATTGCAGAGATTCCTCATTTTTTCCGCTTGAGATCCTATCTAGGCTCAAAAATATTTTCTGTGCCACCAAGTGTGTTTATCAGTAGGGATATATAAAAAGTCGATGACTAATTTACGGATAAACAATGGGTAAATGTTTAATTAGAAGAAAATAATAAAATTTGACCCGATTTTAATTTTTTTAAATATTTCTCGAATATTCTACTTGCTAGAGCATCATAAAAGAGTGACTTTTTAAGAAAGAGAAAAATACTCATTCTGAAATGATATCTCACTTAAGCCTAAAGTAAATACATTTCATGTAATGATTTAGGGAGACTTTACCCTAGAGAAAGAAATTTTCAAATTCTTTAAAATTTCCAATTAAAAACAAATTTTATTCTGTAAATAATTATTTGAAAATAAGTTTTAAATAATTGCTGTTAAATGAAATACAACTAGCAAAAACACTAGAAATCATATCAACAATCAAGGTGGCGGGTTGCTATTGCCACCACCCATTTCGTTGGTTTAGGTCGTCATTATGGAGAACAATTCCAATGCACCAGAAAATAGATCCCTTCTACACGAACAACTCTGGTGACGAACAACAAAGTAATTATCACAGTATCTACATAATCATTTTGAAACTACTTCTTTTCTCTCCCAAACTTGACTTCTTCTATATAACCTAAAAATTAAACCATCTACAACGAAGATATTGTATACCATCGTATTTCAAACTGTAGTCTGAAGTATGCTAAGAAATAGACATATTCCCCCCAAAACACATTTTTCTACTCACCAATACAGTGGCTTTTGAGACTGGAATGGAAATCCCTTCAAATGTAGAATATGACCAAGTAGGAATGGCACTAACAAATAACCAATTGCCTCACTGTTTGAAAAAGTCATCTAAGGTTAAGCCTCCCTAGTATCCCTATATATATTCATTTGGAAAATTTCAATGATACGTACTACATAATTTAGCTTTACTTGATAATATTGAAGAATTTGATCAATGTTTGGGCAGTGAAAGTTTTCTTAAACCAAAAATACATTTATGAAAGCTCATTTGGTGTTCAGATCCATAGTTTAAGAATCCTTGGTTTGTTAGGAATAAGTGTCGTCTTCTCCACAAGTTATATAAAAATCTGAAAAATGGCTACCTAAAGAGGTTATTACAGTATTATAAAAATACTATGTTTATTGAAATTAAGATGGTAAATACGCAACAGCAGTTAGCGAGCATCTTCCAGGACAGTTTTTTTCAGCCATCTTCCTTCCTCCAAGTGAGATGGCGTACATGGTTTATTTTGGCGTCACAGAAAAAATAAAATTTGATACTTTTGTCTGATTTTTTAATAACAGTAAACAAATATAACTGGGGAAAATAGCTTGGCTAGAAATTCTTAATTCGAGTTTCATTAATAAATACAGTTAATTAATGTTTTTACTTTCCATTAATTAAAGCACCATTTTCCGATTTTGATTTCCCATTTTTATGTACACTTGGGGTGCATGAAAAAAATTTTAAATTTTACGATTTTTTTCGAGTTTGTATTATTTAAATTTTTATTCCTTCATTGCTACATTACAGACCATTATCATAGTAAGATATCCATTTCAGTAGAGCATCATTTAACCCCCTTACATTGCTTTACAATTTAAGCAAATGCTAATTGACATAGCATTTTCTAAAAAGAGCTCCATCGATGTCAAAAAGAATAAAAAAGTCAGAAATCATGTTTTTAACATTTCTCACTGAAACGAAAAAAAGAAGGAATGACGTTCAGGGGGAAGGGAATTTTCGAATTTCTAGTTTCTCTTGTGATAAGTCCGACCCTCTTCCAGCGCAATAAAGGTCAATTAGTTGTTACAGCGGGGAGCGGTGCTGTCAGTGGAAACAGAGGACGTGAGAAACGAGCAACTGGGGAGGAGAGGACTGCTTTCAAGTCCGTAGAAGATAAATGGGAGAATGAATGCTTCAATTCCAGCAGGAATCCAACTCGATAGTGAGGGAAGAAAGATTGAGGTAAAGGACGAGGTTTTTCATCGCAGAATAACATTTTTTTCTTTTATTTTTTAAGTAAATAAAACAGCGCGGAGGGAGATTTTTATTTATTTATTTGTCTGGTAAAGAACAATGGGTAACTTACATCTGCTTAGTGTGACATTCTAGTCTGATAAAAATTGTCAATTTCTTGTTTCTTCATAACGGCTCCTTCTTTTCTTTTATGAATATGTTTTCTCAAGTTCATTAGATTTTTTAAATGTTAATTTATAAATTGATGCGATAAGAAATTTCTTTTTTTGATTTAAAAGTACTAAATTTGGGATGGTAGACAAGAAAAATCGAGTACCCATTTCATTGATATAAAATCCGAAACAGGTAAGGTGATAACTTTATTTATTTGCAAAGTTTATACTCTATAAAAAAAACCTGGGAAATTAATTGGATTTTCAATTTTGAAAAATGCGCATCTCGATTTTTAAAAATTTATAAATTCTCTGAAATTCTCAGTAATGAGATATAAAAATCACTTTTTGAAAGATAAAATTTCGCATTAAAGAACAAAAATACTATATACAGGACAATTTTTTAAATGTTATTTGGAATCTGAGCGGAATTCAGTAATCAAGATTACAATTTTTTTCTTATCATTATTTTCAAAATTGTTTTATGTTAAAAAGATTCTGCTTTTCTTATAGTTTTGAATATAAATGAAATGAATATAAAAATAATGCTTCATTATAATATATGGCAAATTAAAAGTCTATAAGGACGACAAAGTATTTCGAATATATTTTTTCGACAGACAAAAAATATTTTGTAATGTTTTGTTTTGATACCAATTTCCTAAATTAACTATGTAAGTCATTTGATGCTTTTAGTATGTTGGCAGAAAGCAAAATATGTCTTCAGAGTTTAGAGTTACTGCAAAAAGTAATGAAAGTAAAAGCACACACATGCATCCATTAAAAAATTAAAGCAAAGAACATTCTATTACATTAAATTTTACTTAATTTGTTTCAAAAAGGAAGAGAAACAGAGAAAACAAGCAATTCCTGATTAAATAGTTAAAACTGAGAAAGGAAATTATTAAATGTGACATACTTTGAGCTGCAATACTATTTAGAATGCAGATATTTTAATTCAACTTGTTGTCATAAACATTAATACAATTATTGCGTTTAAATATTAAAATAACATACAGCTCAGAAATTCTAACTTGATTTCATATTCTCTGAAATTTAGCAATAAAATTTTTCACAAATAAATAACGCAATCAGCAAGAATAAATAAATGGAACTGCTATATCTTTTGTAGAAGCAGGAGAATAAATAAACACGGATTTCAGCTTTTTTATCATTAAAAACATTTTTAAAATTCTACGAAACTCTACTTAACTCTTTAATAAAGGTTTCACAGACAGAAACAGACTGTGAAAAAGAAACGACACAAAAATATTTTATATGTTTTAAAGGTTAAAGAAACTATTTCAAAGAGCGTCTTTCTTTGATCAAAAGTTCTCATTAAATATTTAGGTCATTAAAAAGCATTGCAAAGTGCAAAGCATTGCTAGAAATAAATAAAGACGCACAATGTCTGGCGCAAGATTTCTTGCTTTTTTCGTCGCGTTCTTAATTTATGGAAAACTTCTGAATGCAAGCCGTAAGAGCCGAATAATTTTTCCGTAACGTTAAAAATAATCCTAAAGGCGAATGAATAAATAATCGCAATTAAAATAATTTTAAGAAGAGAGTTTCTTTCAACTCAGAAAGCTGGCGTCAAGCTCAAATGCTTTTTTTTCAAGCCATCTCTATTTTCTTACAGTATTAAGAAAATTAATTCACGGAGCTAATAATTTAACCAATAAAATTCATTTCAAAAATTAAGATTTTCTAGTAACTATAAATTTTCTAAAACTATATGACACGTGATTAACCTTTCTACAAAATGATAAATTAAAATTTTAACATAAGCATTTTTATAGAGTTTATTTCTGTTACTTATTAAAACTAAATGTAATATATATATATTTTTTATCAAACTAACATCATTTCATCTTTCAGTTTCAAATAAACATATAAATTTTCTTTAGTATATTAGCTACTCATGGTATAAGTATTAGATTCAGTATTAGCTAGACACAGTGTTAGTGCAACGACAAGTGGGTGAGATTTGATTACTTTTTAGTGAAATGTATTTTTTCCCTAAATAGAGTATCATATAATATACATCTACATAGCTAGTTGAATCGAAATTTTTTCTCAGTTTGCTTTACTCATTACTATATAAAATGCAGAGGGAATTACTACCCGTTACCTTATGAAATGCCTGAGGGAAAAGTAAATTAACTTACTAAGATATAATTTTGTAATGGTTCCTGTAATGAGACCAATACACTTTCTTCAGCATCAAACAAAATTGCAATATGGAGTCTAAGAAAGACCTTATCAGAAATTACATATTTTTGTAAGCTTAAAATTGACACGATACTTTTTATGTCATTTTACCACAGAGATACAGAGAGTAAAGGATATTATTTTTAAGACATTCTTTCTCGGTAGGCACATACAAAACGTCTTCTTTTTAATTATGTGAGCATGACAGATATTTAGCTAATTTCAAGAACTAACGCAGGCTTTCAGAAAATAATGAGATGCATGCTCAATATATTCGACAACTCTCTCTCTGTAAAAAACTCTCGAGTTACTGGAGTCCAGAAGCTTCATGAAAGAATTTACAAAATGAAATTATTTTCTGAACATTTACCGCCATCAATGTTATTCTTACGTCAAACCTATCAATTTCCTCTGCAGTACAGCATAAAATATTTTCTTTGTGTCTGTAGAATTTATTTACTTTAAATAAAGATGTATATAACGAAACAAAACGATAGATATCTACGAAAGAAGCCTGGTTTTTTTATGTTAATTTTGAACGCTTAAAGTTTAGTTGAAATTTTATACAAAGTTTTGCATTATGACACATCAGGATGTGTAAAAAATTTCAATTTGAATTAGGTGATAATAAACGGAGTTGGTATAAAATTTCAGATGCGTCATTACGATCTTATATTACTTTATTTTAAAGGAATTTCGTTAAAGTATTATTTATTATCATCCCCATATTCTTTTCAAATCAAGAGTCAAATGTATAATGATGCCGAAATTAATACGCAATTATTTCTTATAGAGTTTTCCTTATAGATGAGGTGGGAGTAGGGCGCACATCAGTAATGTTTTATTAAATGAAATGCACAAAAGTTACTAAAAAATGGCTTATAACAATTAATTGCATTTTCGGCATTTGTGCATACATACCTTAATTCTTCAAAAGAACTGCGTAAAATTAATAAAATGAAATCTAAAGAGAGATTTCCTTAAAATTTAGCTTAGATAGAATCCCAAGCCGTCTGTGGTAGACAAAAAATCCCAGAGGGGAAAGAAAAGCGAATTGGTTACAATTCAAATTTAAGAAATGATACAGAAAAACATACATATTCCTTCCCCAAAAGAATATCCAGGATAAACACTCCACGCAATCGAAATCGATTGCATTCCGGCTATCCAGTAATACGGTCGTTCACACCGAAGAGAAAAATGGTTATTGCAAAGAAAACAGAGGGAGGAAAAAAATGAAGGACAAATAGAGGGAGAGAAAATCTTCTCAGGTCGGAAAATATAGAAATTTCAACAGGATATATATCAAGTATTCGCTTTATTTTTTTTCTTCTAACCGTGATACGTTTTCGAAGTGAATATACGGTAGACTCGTTTTATTGCTTACCTCTGTTGTATAAAGATTCCTGGTGACCATAAACCTATTGATTCCTTCTAAAATTTTGATAAGGATATTTGCATGTGTGTCAGAATAACGAGAGCAGGGTGAAGATTAAACAAAATGGAGGATATCTGCTTTATCCACTTCTTCAGGGACCAAACACAGAGCAGATATTCAGAACAGGACTTTTTCTGTTTAGGTGTTTGACATATTCAAAAATTAACACCCAATTGGTCCAAAAATTCTGCAGTATAATAGAAGGAAAAAAGACCATCCTCAAAATTAAAATAACTTGAATAAAGAGAAGAAAGTTTTTCAGCCTTACCTCGTTATGTCAAGAATACCGCCAAAAAAGCTAGTGCAAAAAACAACACGGAGGGGGAAAGAGATAATAAAAGTAAAGCGCCATCTATTGAAACCAAATACAAAAACAAAAAGGAGAGAAAATGTAATATTAATTATATATAGTTATTTTATTATTGTAATATTATTATTATTACATTATTATTAATCTTTTTCATTCTATTATATTTCAAATCATTAATTTATTGTCATTTTATTCTAATTATTTTATCTTTTGCATTCAATGAAATTTCAATTCCATTAATCCATCTTCATTCCTTTTTATTTCATACCATTTATTCTCTTTTATTTACCTTCACTCATTTTTTATTTATTTTATTTATTTATTTTTCATTTTTTTAAATTTAATTTAATTTTTATTTTTTTAATTATTCATTATTTATTTATTTTTAATTATTATTTATTTATTTATTTTTAATTATTATTTATTTATTTATTTTCAATTATTGCTTTTTGAAATTATTTGTATTTTCTGTAATTAAGGCATTAATATTGCAGTTGTTCTTAGGAAAATTATGCTGTTTAAAGTATTTAATGAAATTTTTAGTTGCTTTGGAAAAAAGAATCCCTGTTGTTACAAACTCTTTTAATTCTAGAAAATTGCGCAAAAATGTTGTTTTTTAGAACTTTTTTTATATATGTTGGAATGAAAATGACTTAAATTAATTTTGAATTTAAAATCCTCTCTCTTGTTGTAAATCCCAGCCAGAATTTACCTCCGGAAATATCTATATCCATATCCAAAAAATTGCAACACAAAGGATTAACGTTGGTCATGTTTAAATTAAGTTCTTCAGGATAGAATTTGTAACAAAACTATAATCTTCAATGTTAAATAAAAATAAATCATCGATGTATCTAAAACCGTGGTTTAAATTATCTTTTATGACTTAACTCTCGTAGAAATGGAGAAAAACAATAGCAAGGGCACTTGAAAATTTTGTACCCATATGAATACCTTTAATCTGCTTATAGAAGCAAATTCCATTAAAAAGATAGTTCTCCAAAATTTTGAATTTGCATAAGCTTATCCAGTCTTTTTTCGTAATAATTTAGCTGCCGAGATAGCTCTCATATAAAGAGAACACACCCCAAAAAGTTTTTCATGTGGAATGCTGGTAAACAAATTTTCAAAATCAAAAGTATAAATGTTGTAAATAGTGTTGTTTTTAATAAACTCTAAAATTTCTTGGTTATTATCATTAATGAAATTTTTTCCTCTCTCATTTTAAGTAAAATAATTTTAAGCAAGAGTGGTTGTAGCTTTTGACGCTACAAGTAACATATCTGAATTTAACCGGTTTCTTGTGAAATTTGACAATTGGGAACAAGTATGGATAGTCCAGAGAGAAAGTCCTCATTTTAAGTTTTCTGGCAAAAGCCAGCATTCTTTTGTCCAATTCCTTTTTCTCACAATTAACAGGAAGATAAGTTTCTTTAGAATTATATTCAGTAACCAGAATTTCTTTAAAACAGAGCTTGCATATAATACGAAAATTGTTTGCTGCCTCGTCATTTTTAAGAGGTATTTTTTATATGTGTATTTGTATTTGCTTTTTGTTTGTTTTTTGAAGTACTTTTTTTCCATCTTAATTTTTCACATTTTAATTTTTCACTTTTTATTTTATTCCAATTTGGTTTGTTTTGATTTCTGTGTCAAAATAACGGCATTTCTCATTTCAATATCAAGTAAACAAGTAAAATTCCTTTGAAATGTCAATTCGTAACAATATAATTATCACAAATAATTCAGACAAGAGGATGAACATTCTTCTAATTGAAATATTACTTTTTCTTAAACATCATGTATAACATGAGTCAATCATAGCTAGTTAAACATCATAACAATCTATCTTGGATGAATATATCAACAGACCGTTTTTATTGCAATAAATTGTTGCAATTGTTGAATACAGATAAGGTGAAATTAACACGAAATATCTTTGCAAATTCAGCTATGATTATGACGATATTAAAGTGAGCTTATTTAAAAAAAATATAAAATCAAGTTGATCAAATCTGTTCAAATATTTGTAAGCAATTAAATGATCAATTTCTGTGCAATATAAATGGAAAATAATGTTATTTCATAGTACTATGATACTTATTTTATTGATTGGGAATAGGATAGGATTAGAAATTACATTACTTTCCTATTTAAATTTTATATTCTACTGAATTTTTATCATCCACAAGAGAAATTATTGTGTCTTATTCTTAAAAATTTAAGAGCATGCTTCAAAACCTTTACTTTAAATCCAAATAAAAAAACAATCCAAAAAATATTACTTTTAATAACATATCTATTTCTGCAGTACAAATTTCATAAATTCCATAAATGTATTCAATATTCTTATTTTTCAATCCAGCTGTAAAAACGAGATATTTTTCCTTCCAAAACATTTTTAACTTATCATAAAATACGTGCTGAAGATTTCTAATTATTCCAAAAAAATCTCATAAACTTGATTATTTTGATACAAAAAGTTTTCGAATATGATACCGAATGACTTGTAAGAAATAGTGTTACGCTAAGTCTATCTCTTTGGTTTTTGGGTATTTTGACAAGCGTTACAACCAAAGAACAATCATCCTAAGAATTTAGAAGAAATATTTACATGAATCGAATTCAATATGTCTATATGGTTAATTTTTAAAAGAGTTATTTAAGCTGCAAAATATACGATTGTAAAAAATTCTTTTATTAAACAAATAATTAGTTTACATAAATGCGCAGCATTACGTATTGAATTTTGTAGCAACTAAATCCAAGATCTTCTATTTCTTTCGCAAACTGATGCATGTTGGAACTAAATTAATATTTGGGCGTTGGTGATAAAGTGTCATTGCGTATGTTAGAGATAAAAGTATAATACCTATGAAACCTTTATTCTGACTGCATTCTTCCTAAATGAAAAGCAAAACTCAAAATTCAGTATTAATGAAGAATTGATTTCCTTAATCTCATCGCAATAATTATTTTTAAATTATATGTTATGCCAATCGGATATTTCATTTTTGTAACAAAAATATGTAGATGTATTGTGGCAATCTAGTGCAGTGTCTACTTCAGAAAAGGCTTCGGAATTTGAAAAATAATTAGAGGGTATCCCTTTATGTTCTAAAATGTTCTTCCTTGGAATTATATTTATATTCGTTTAAAGTTTACCCAAGGTGATTTTCAAAAATTTTAAACATACTTTTTTCTGGTTAATCATCTCCCAAAATCATCTACTAAAACAGATTTTACAAGAAACTTAAGATTGAGGTATTTGATTTTTGTATAATATATAAAAATGATTTTTAACCAATTATACTTTCCTATTTGCATATTTATTTGTGTAATTTAAAGAACATCATCATGAATTTTCATTCATATGGGAGTAATGTCATTAAATTGGAGGGTAGGACTAAATATATATTTTTAATATTCTAAAGTAAGAAATAAAAACTTTCCATTCCTTTGTGCAAAGCCAGATCCCCTTTTGGTAAGGCAGGCTCGAAGTGTGGGCGAAGTGGAATCGAACAATGTTGGAAGCACAAATGTCTACATTTGCAATTTTAATTTTACAATGTCTTTTTTCTGAGTTTTCATTTTTTCTCTAAACCCTTAATATCTGTTATTTTTCAAAACCTTAAAATGTTAAAACGAAGTATCTTGATGAGAAATTTTTAGAAAACATTTGTAAATTTACTATTTTAAATTAAATGTATTCTTATTTATAATTTAATTAACACATCATTTTCTAATTATTATCCTCCAATTATGAAGGCACGAGAAAATTTTTGTAGTGAAATTCCAAATTTATTATAATAAAGGGAAAAAAATCTATGAATTTTTCTTGTCGTTGCATTGAAGCATTGATGGAAATAAAATTATCAGGAAGAAAGATTTTACATATGTGTCATGCTTTCTTCCTTGTTTCGTAAACTCGAGATTTATCTATTTCGTAAATTGATATTGCCCTTCTAGAGAGTTCTTTAAAGAAACTGTGATTTTTCTTGCATTAACTAGAGAGGGCAACCGAAGCGGTTTCTCTAAGACGGATTTCGCCAAAGGATCAATATCCAGTTCATCCTCTTTTCCGAAGAACTGAAGGAGGATAGCATCAATTGAAATGAGTCACGCGGAAAAGTATCAGCAGACTTCTCCAAGTAAAGGAACTTTCTTCCACAATTTTCATTTCCTACAATTAGTGTGCATGAAGATGTCTTACTCACAGAGATAAGAATCTTATTTGTTCAACATCCGAAACTTTCTTAAATTTTAAAAAAATAAATTATCTGAATCAGATTAAAAAGTTTAGTTAATTAGATTAATTTCTTCATAAAGTGAATTATTCTTAATGATTTAATATATTGATCTATTAAAAATCTAACTAGCATACTTATTAGCAAGTAGTTATGATAACTATTTATTTGATTTAATGCTTTTATGTTCAACTCCCGTCTGCATCAATTGAAATAATGCATTGACACTTATTTTATAACCTGTAGAATAACTATTTTAGATTGAGTTTTTGAATAAAATTTCAAGAAACTTTTGTACTTTTGAAGAAGTTGGCATAGCTTAAACCCCGTAAGTATACTGAAAGTGCACCGAATTTTGAAAACATAAATTTGACATAAAAACAAATACAAAGCAACTACGATGCCAATTAAAGCATCATTATTTTTAAAGGCTTTTGTTAAGCAAACATGGACTGAAAAGGTATGGGCTCTAGGTTGTTTTTCAAAAAATAACTATATTTTAAGTCGAGGTTGAAACTTAATATATGTAAACAGATTGCGTCTATTCCTGTATTTTTATTGTTGTTCTACTGTTATCTGTTTATGTTTTCCGCTTTGCAATTGTTTTTTGTTTCTGATTTTCCTTTGACTTATTTTATTTCCCTATGGATGTAGATTTTTGACATTCTACAATATAAATAATATTTCACAATATTTTGCTTTGATATTAAATGAATGCAATTTTGTAAATAAACAAACAGATAAGATGCTTATATTAGTCAACAATGATCAACCCTTGCATGTTATTGAACACACTACCTATGTCTCAAAATAAATGGGCATGCCAAAATGGTGGACTTGGTTCCTTTCAACCATTTCGAAAATCCTACTATTTCTTGGTCAGTTGCGGCTTAAGTCTGGGGATCGTAGAGATTTCGGGAGTAGCAGAACCAACTGAAGATTAACTTGAAGAGGATTAGATTTACTTTCTTTGATATATTTTTTCAACTCAGTTGTGTAACTTTTACTTTCAGGCGAATGTCATATTTCGTACTTCTTCTAACAGTCATGATTAAAATAGTTTTCGTAATTAGCAGAAATTAATATCATACATATAAATAAAAACTTATGGAATAACGTAATATGGGATATTAATCCATATGTAATGATTATTTACATATTACCAGCTGCCATTGTCGATCAGCTCTTATGACAGAAATATTGGCTAGCTTGCCTGTTAAACTATTAATATATAAAGCATAAAAAATTAAAATTTCCTCTTTATTATTTAAAGCAACTAAACAATATAAATTAAATGGAAAATTTAATTTATTTGAAAATGATTTACCTATTTCTAAGTAGGCTTTGAAAATAAGAACAATTTAATATTAACTGTTTTGAGTTAAATATAGGAGCATGATCAAATTTAACTCCGAAAAATTAATTAGTTTAAAAATTGGCTACAAAATATCTATGACATTATATATATTGCATGAAAAAATAATATAATACTTTGGAAAAGAAAACAAAATAATCTGATACTGAAATTAAATTTCGAAGAATAATATGAAGAAAATTATTTTAAAAAATCTTTAAAAAAGAATTAGACGTCAGAATTTTCAAAATATTAAATTTTGGGAAGAGTAAAACATTTGTCTTGATTTTTCAGTTATAATGTTTAAAAAAATTATTCTAACTGCAATGAAACTAAAAATCAGTAATTAAAGTAAAAGAAATGTCAGTTTTTATATTATAAAAGAAATCATTTGAAGCTGACACGAATTAAATACTTCGTTGAACAAACCTTATCAAATGAAATAACAATCTCTTCCTTCAATGAGCTTGGATCAGAAAACATATTTTTAAGAGTGTATAACATCTGCAGGAAAGTGAAAATCTGTAATAACTTAATGCATAAAAAAAACTTGGCCAATCATAATTTTAATAAGGGAAAAATTATATGATTTAATTTTGCTCCATTATATGATTCAATGAAACAACGTAATTAGATTTAATTCTATCTCAACAACGAAAAGTATAGTTGCAAATCACATAAAACATTTTTTTGAATTTTAAAAAAATAAAAAAACAAGTTGCACGACTAATACATAGATGTCAAAGATATATATATATATAAGAGTATAAAATGTGAAATGAAAAACGCAATAAAAGCACAATAACGTTTCTTCAGGGGATGAAGTTATTGTGAATTGCTAAGTATAAAAAGTTTGACATTTTCTTGCAATCAGTTACGCCGTAAGGCCTAAAACACTGATTTTCATCCCTAATGACAAACCAAACCAAAAAACAGAGAGAGGAGTTTTGAATAATTAAAAAAGAAGTACGATGTGATAACATTAGAGAAAAGTAAGAATAAATATTTTACGTACCAGAAGGACGGATGTTAACGTGGCAGTGTTTGCGGAGGGTCACGGTACAGACTGGCGTTGAAGGGGTGTGAATAGGGTATCAGTAACAGTTTTCGAGCTTAACTTGGGCTGTTGCCAGGGGAGTGTAGTATGTTGGGAACGATGAAGATTAAATGGAAGAGCGATAACGATAGAAAGCGTAGAGAAATAGTGGAAGAAATCAGTAAAAAATGAGAGACAAGTGAAAAATGTTTAAAAGATGCGTTTTCGAGGTAAAATATCAGACATTATCGACTTGAGTGACCTTACCAGAAGATTATACTTCGCGTCGGCATCTCTCTCATAAGCAATCCTTTACTTACATCTTAAATCCATTAATCAGAGGTTCGTAAAATGAGGGGGGAATTTTATTAATGTCGAGGCTATTTCTTAAGTGCATGATTTGCTTTTTGGCAGAATTAGTATTATTGCAAATTTTGTTGATTCTTATAAGTTGATTGATAATTGTGTTTTTATAGATTTTATATGAGATATTAAAGTTCCAAAAAATAAATTTATTATTTTTTTCTATTATGTTTTGCCTCTTTTGTATTATTCAAATTATGTTTGTTCAAATTTGTTAGCTCTAGAAACGGTCCCTGTAGAGAGCCAGTGAATACACATACGATTTTATTATTAGTAGAGATGAATGTAAATATTCAAATTTCATTTTAGTTATAATATAAGTGAAAAGCAATATTTTGGCTTATACTATATTGAAGATACTTATTATATTTAAATACTTAAATTATATTTAATAAGTTTTTTAAGTATGATAAAAGAATTTTACTATAGTTACTTAAAAATATAATAAATATATTTCAAAATATTGATGTAAGAAAATTTAAATGAGGATGTTATAAAATGTTGGAATTTATTCTTTGTTTAGAGAACACTGGAAATCTGAATGAAAAGTTTTTTGAGATAAGATTATTTTCGATTACAAAAGGAAATCTTTAATACTTTTGTACAGCATGGATGGAGGAAATCAACTCACAGTTAGATAAATTTAACTAAATGCTCTGCCATAAAAAATTAATTAAGCCCTTTCTTAAAGTTTAGATTTTTGGGATCAGAATATCTAATCTAATTTCATTTTATAAATTTTAGTGAGAAACAATAAAAAATAATTGAACTAATATGATCCTCTGTAGATTTTTAGAAAATGATTTATTTAAATATCTAATGATTCATTATATTGTATAAGTTACAGTTAAAGCATATAATTCAGTTATTTCGTTGAATAACTAGTTATTCAACTATTAGGTAACTCATGAAATACCTAGATATTCTATGAAATAACGGATTGAAAATAAATTGGTAATCCATGAAATACCTAGTTATTCTATGAAATAACGGATTCCCCACTTTAAGTGTATCTTATACACATAAAATAATCTCATATAGAACAAATTTATTCCTTTCATAGTGGAAAGGAAATAATAACAGGAGATTTGATTCCAACTTAATTCCTAAATTTCTAACAACATGAAATTAAATATTGATTTTAATTAGATGTTTAAGCAGCACTTCATAAACTCCAGCCATTCTTTCTACTTAATATCTTCCATTTGCAGGAATACATATAATAATATCATATCTAACACAATAATGTAATTTAAATTAAATATTTTTCAACTTCAACAGAAAATTGTTGATCATCTCATATCATACATCTACTACAAAGAGACAAGTTTGTTTCATGAACTTCGAGGAATGGGCTATTTAAAATATAATTCTATGCGCAAATGAAAACAGTAATTTATTAATTGGAAGAATATTTTGATTGTATTTTGTTCAGCTGACATGATTTTGAATCAAATCATTTAGACTTTAAATCTTGCTAATATTTCAGTCAGCATCTAATCTTACAGATTGTTTCCTCTCAATATAACAATTGGTTTAAAGTTTTATTAACGATGAAATATGATGATGCATTATATCTGAGGAAAATTAGTTGCTGAAATATATTTTTCATTCAAGGAATCTATTTAAGAAGATTGAATTTCTCTTTTAAAAATTATTCCGCTTACAAATTGTTACAAGTTTTAAAGAAATTGCATTTTATTATCTAAGACAAAAACGGATATGGTTTGTACATGTTCCTTTAATGTTTATACCGCAGCATAAAAATCATTGTTCCTACTGAAAACTACAATTAAATTTTATTAAAGGGCAAATTATTACTTATTTTTCATATTAAAGTTTTAATCTTTCAAGTGTTTAGCAGCAATAATCAACAGAAGCTATGCAAATTCCCTTCTTTAAATCAGCAATCATAAAGTAAAACCCACACTTAACTATTTAAATCGGAGTTTGAATTTTTTGTGCTTACTGGGTTACAGTAATGACTTGGAAAACTAAGTCAATTTACATATAAATACTTCGTTAGCACAGTTTGCATAACAATTACTAGTCAATACCTTCAACTTAATTCATATTCCTTTTGGAATTGTTCGAAATTTTAATTTTTTAAAAATTTTTATTTGCTTCAATTTTTTAACTATTCTTCAAGCAGTAATATAATTTGTCTGCTAACATTTTGACTTAAATAGTAAAAAAATGGTGTGCATGACGTGTTTTTCCATAGAAAAATTGGAGATGCATGAAACATAAAAAATATATGTTGCCATAACAAGAGTTACTGATTCTAGTAAAAATTTGGACTTTCCTTTCATCATGTTTGAGATAAAATAAATTTACATTCAAATTACTGAATCAAAATAAATTCAGGTAAAAATTGTTTAAAGATTTTTATCTTTTGAAAAAGGCCCTTCCTCCTGCAAATACCGTAAAAAAGCACAGTTTGTTCCAGCTTAACAAAATGTAAGCTAACCAATATTAAAAATCATTTAAAAAGGCTTGAAAGACCTTCATATTTTAAAAAATTATTCGATAATATTCTTCCTAAAGCTTGGTTAGAAAATTTAAAAAATACAGTATAAATACATATACGATAGCTGTCAATATTTTTTCTCTTCAAAAAAACCCCTCTTAAATTAGAAACATGACAATTTCCATTATAAGATGCATAAAAGCTTATTACTTGTATTTCTGTAATCTCGCACTGCGGAAAGTTTATTGGTGCCTTAATACAAAGTTTTATCTTAAATCTCCCGAAAATTTCCGAAAACTTAAGGTTACCGCATCATTAAGGATGATATATTGTGTTAAGGCAATGAGAATAAAATGTTTCAAATGACATCAGTTGGGCCCATCAACTCAGTTGCTTGCAATTAAGTTGTTAATACCACATCAGTACTTTTTTAGGGAAATAAATTGTGTCCGATACTCATTTGAATCTCTTTTAAGTAAAACGATCCGACGCAACATATAATTTTTTTAAAATTCAACATCTTATTCAGGATAATGTAAAAAAAATTGTTTATAATTTGTAAATATATGCAAAATATATGTACATAAGTACATGAAAAAGAATAAATATATGATTAGGCTTATAATCTGAGAAAGAGTACATTAAATGTTCAAGATAGTTGTTCTTAAAAAGTAATTCATTTAATGGTTAAGTGTTTTCATATAGATAATTGGAATTTTCTCCGACTCACTTACCTTGAAAATTTAATAAAACAGATTTTCAAATTTTTCTGAAAAATTATGGCTTATAAGTCTTAAATCAAGTGGGAAACTAACATTTCATGTGAAGCACAAAATAAAAATATAAGCCCAGTAACTTCAAAAGGTTTATCGCAGAATGCAATTCTGCGAATATGAGAACAAAAAGGCAAACAAAAAATCATGTCACACAATCGATCTGTTAAACAACTGGTTCTTAAATTCCCAAACTACTAAATTAATGGAAAAATTCATTTAAATCTAATAAAGAATTAAGATTTTACAGAGACAGTGCCATTATAATATCGATATTCCATTTAAAAACTTTTGCATATTGCAATTCTATATTTATTATCGCTCTGGAAAGTATAAACAACATAAGCTTGAGTTGGAGAGTGCCGTTGTTTGAAACGACGTGAAGGAGTTCATTGTCATTCTTAACATGTGTCCCCCCCAAAAGAAAGAAGAAGTGTTGTTTGCCCTTCGTCTAGGGCAGTATCTAGGGATTTATTTCTATTATTTTTACATTTAACTTTATTTGCTGCTTATTTCTTACCTTCCTTTCGATTTCTTTCCTCACCAACTTTCGCTGTAAATCAGATACTGCATTCAGAAACCACAATATTTTCATTAATAGTATGTGAAAAGCTTGAAAATATTATTTATTATTCTCCTAATATCGACTGGTAGTAAGAAAATCTATTTCAATAATTTTCATCAAAAATGTTAATAAAGCAATCATTCATTTTTTCTTTCTGCGTTGTACAAAAAAGTATATAAACCAATTCAAATTATTTGAAAAGGACATGTAATTTGATGCAGAAAATGCAGGATAGAAAGACAATGACAAAACATTTGAAATTATGAACAAATTATTATTTTGTAATGTTCAGCCTTTCATTTACCTCACTAAAAGTTCCCTTAATAGACTTTTATTTTATTAGTCGATTTTTTTATTTTTCAGCAATATTTCAGTTTTTAAAAACACGTAAAAAATAAAATCCATTAACGCATTATTGAAATGAGTACAATCTCAATTCTAATATCAGTTACAAGGAATTAGCAGCTTTTGTAATGTATTTTGTTGAATAAGTTCATCTGGCCGAGAAGCATAATTTTTTATGAATTATATTCTACTGATTGAAATTGCATTAATAAAGTTGAAAACATCTTAATCAAGTAAAATTTTAATTTTTCTTACCATAATTCATTTAAATAGAATAAACTGTCGTCTGTGAGGAAGAAGAAGTTTAATATTCAATAATTAGCAACAATCACATTTCTTTTAGAATAATTCCATTTAAAAATGCTCATTCGCAAGGTATATTAGGCAAAACAGTAAACTAAACAAATAATGAGTAATTTTTGCACCATAAGATAAAAGATGCTTTTCAGTACAATTTCGTCAGGAAAGAAATCTTCAGAATAAATTGTTATCTTAGAGTCAATTTTTGTACTTGTTTTTTAAATAATATATTGAATATGCCTATTGAAGAGATTCCTATTGTAAGAAGCATATAGGGATTACATATATTAATTAAGATACGAATCGCATGTGGTGACACTTGCAAAAGTACACACCACATTAGATTTTATCTTTAGTCAAAAAAAAATCTTCAAAGAGAGAAGTCTTTAAAAATTATTAGTAGATTTTATCTTTAGTCAGTTAAGAATCTTTTTCAAATGAGATTAAATTTATTTTTTACGAATTTACCTTGAAAAAGGAGATAAATATTCTCAAAAATTATATGACCTAGAGAACATAACATTTTGTGAGTTTTTGATGATGTAATGCAATGTTTTTAATAAATTTTTTGAATACATTCACACATGAATCGCTGATGTCTTAAACCGAGATTAAAAGTATTAAACTTCATTGAATCACGATCTCAGAAACACCCTTAGCATTGATATTTGCATAGAAGTATGTATCGCATTTCAGAAGCAAAAGAGTAAATACTCTTATGGTATATGTATTTCTAAAATTAGATTCTTGCATATTTTTCTTTATTCGCATTCATCTTTTTTTCCCTTATAAACAATATCATGAAGCTTCATTCAGATAAAAATTAGATATTTTAATTTATAGAATAGATAATATATAGATAATTAATTTATAGACAGAAATATTATAATTAGAATTTTATTTATCATTATATTGTGGTTCTGATCTAATACAAAAATTTTTAATTCTTACCTTAGTTGCAAAAACCTTTTGTCTAAATTCTCAGAACTGTATGATGTCTTGACTTATGGGTTCTGGATCCGTGGATTTCTTGGAGGTATGATGTTGAAGGAGGTGATCCTACTGTTTTGATTTTTTTTTTTTTTTTGACTTTTCACTTGAAGGTAAGGATTTGAAATTGTCATTCGACAGTCTCGAGTTCAATCTTGGGAAAGATGTTAATCGGTTTTCATTTGTGAGGAAATGTTCTCTCTGGCAACAACAGGGTTATAAATGTCTTTGCGGCCATCACAGTTTTGCAAAAAAGAAGTTGAAAATAGTTCTTCAACAGCCTCTGGACGGGATAGGTTTCTGCTAAAGTCTGAGAGAAACCGACTTCGGGACAAAAATGACTCGCCAAACATAACGATGTTGGATGCTCTCCTTACGTTAATTGGAGATGTTTCATTCAGATTATTTTTTCATTAACCGGCAAGCCATTGTTTCAGAATTCTTTTAGTATTTTCATTCAGAAACATGGAGGTAGTCTACTAAATTCTTATTAAAACAATTAACATCCAAACAGCAAAATCTTTTGAGGAAATTCGGAATCTGTGTATTTATATTTTATGCCATAGTCTGCGGCATTTTATTATAGTGATTTTTATATAGAATTCAAAATCATACAATCTGATATACAACCCTGCAAGCATTTTTCAGAAATGTTCAGAAAAAATATTTTCAAAATTACGAGTATTTGGTAATTTTCACAAGTATGAAATGCATGTGTAATGAGGATCTAATTCAGAATATTATAAACATGAACACAAACAAAGGATTAAAGATTTCGTACAGTTTGAGAAGAATTAAATATCTAGATTTTATTAATAGCATGAATATATTAATTATCATATGAAGTAAAATATCACAATTATTTTCAAAAAATTACAACCAACAAAACATTGTGTTGATCTGACAATCAACAAAATGTTAGATAATATGGAAAATGCTTGCAAGAAAATTTACATAAATTAATAAATAAAATCTAGCATGTATAGAATGATAATGTTATCAACAAAATTAAAAATATAATGTCATATAAAAAATTTGTCTTATCCTTTCATATTTTACAGTATGAAAAGATGATATTCATAATAAAGTATTACTGATTAATTTTCATTATTCTCTTTATAAGTCTTCCTCAAGAGATTTTATGAACTTAACCTTTTCTACATCAAATTTCTTAACAAAGACAATGAATCCGCATCGACATACAATGAATATAAGAGCTTCGGGACGTGTATATAGCTCTAATTTTGAGTTGGAAAATTCCATAATTTTAAAAATAATTTAATAGGGGTAAGAACTGTATTTTTAATTATGCTAAATATATTACAAAGAGCACCTTAGAATGAAAATAGAAAAAATAAGACTAAAAAATATACCTTAGCAAAGTTTTCTTAAAATCTGCAGTTAATTTTAAGAATAAAACAATGAGTAACTGCAAAAACATAAGCTCAGGCGAAATATTTCATATAGTTGCTAAATATTTATCATTTTAAGTAGAAAGAAATTACATGATTTTAGATTTTTAAAAATCATCGCAAAGAATTATGAATAATAGAATAGAAGTGACTATTTCTTCTGAGTTTGCAAATCAGAAAGAAATTAAATATATAGTCATTTTTTTTTGAGAATGTACATTAGATTTTACAGATTTAAAAACATTTTCTTTTTGAAAACAAAAATGAATAGATTAAAATGATCTAATAGAATGTATCTAATAGAAATAGCATATTAAGCTCATAAAGGTATTTATGTTTTAATTATATCGTATTAACAGCTGGACCGAATTATAAAATGAAAATGTCATTTATGATCAAAATTATACAAAAGTAATGAAACACGACTGCTCAGAATTTTAAATAAATATTTCTGAGAAATTTTGAAAACTTGAAAAAATCTTTCAAAAGAGGATTAATATCTGATTCAAATTTAAATAGTAAATTAATTTAAATTGACTTTCTTTATAACTTGAAATAACAAAAAGAAGAATGAAAATATATTTTTAATATTTAAATAGCTAAATTATTTGATGCATTCTAGTGAAACATTTTAAACAAGCAAATTATTTTTGAAAAATGTTAGTAATTAGTTACTGATATGAATTAAAATATTTTTAAACATTTCATTCATTCTTTTCAAAATATCAATATTAAAAACAAGCTATGGAGAGTGTATTATGGCAAAAAGTAATTTTTGATTTTCACTCAAGATATGATCAAAAGACTTATATCACAGATGTTTTAGATAATTTTGAAATGGAGCAAAGTTAAACTATGACTGCATAATGAAAATCAAATGTATTATACAAAAAATCAGCTCAGATTGCGGTTCAGATATTCAGATTTTCAAATTAAAATGAGTCTGATATATACCAAGACATAAATATATGATGTTAACTTTGGTTTAATGATAAATTTTATGCAAAAACAAATGCATAAATATTGCACATCTATGATAGATTAATGCAAAATTTATCTTGAATAATCTGAATGTTAGTGTACAAAATTCAGTGTCAGTTTCTTTTCCTAATACGAGTGAAATTTATCTAGTAAAGATATGGCCAAAGAAATAATGCATCATTTGATAACGTTGGAGAAAAAAAATTAATTTCACTTAATTGAAAATGAAACATAGAAAGAATTTTCGAAAAGAATTCGTACTGATGGAAACGCCATAAGCTCTTTTGGGATATGACTTTTCGGAAAAAACGACTTTAAACGAATAACAACTTAATATACTGATGAAAATTTTAAGCTCTAGATGAAAATGCTTTTATTTATCACAGAATATTTTTCAACTTGAGTTATATGTATATAAATATTTTACATTTTAGCTCATATATAAAAGCACCATTAGGAACAGTTCTCGTGAGGTAAAATGAAGAATTCTATTTCTATATTCTAGACTACTAAGTGGAAAACTGACATTTTTCATATTAGAGTAAGCTCGTAAATTTAAGCAACATCGCATCTACTTATCTAACATTTAAATGTAGAAAAAGAGGAAAATCCTGACAAGCACTGCATACATATAAATTTAAATTATAAATGTAAAATTGCTTTATTAGAAAATTCTAAGGACGAAGTACGACTGATTGGACATGTTTGAGAGTCTAACGTTATTTTAAGATTAGCCTAAGAGAATGAAATTTCATTTATATGTGCACTGAAATTAACGCATTCGTGCGAGGTCTTCAAAAAAATCAAAATTAAACACGGCCTTCTTGGCCACTCCAGCAGATAAAAGAAAATAGAATAAAAATAATAAAATTAGTAAAAATTTGTAAATTTAGCATAATTAAAATTGAATGAATGTTATCCTATAATCATTCGAATCTTTCAAGCAAACTAAATATGTAAATTTTTGCACGAGAGTTTGGATGGACAGCAAGGCTCAATAATCACTCTAAAGGCAAACATTTTTTTAAATCAGCTGGAAGAAAAGAGCGTGAAAAAAAAACTGCGTGAAAACAATTTAAATTTAGGACCAAACTTTTCATTTAAAACTTAATGAAGCATTATCCAATGTTCATTCTAACAAAGCAAAGCAATATCTGCAAGTTTTGCATAAAACTTGAAATGGACAGCATGTCTCATTGATTATTATAAGGGCAAACTATTTTAGAAATCAACCGAATGAAATGTTTAAGCGGAAGATAATGAACAAATAATTTTAAAAACACTCACTTAAATGTAAAAGAAAATTAAGCCTGCAGACACAGGATAAAAGAGTAAAGCAAGTACATTACCCGAAGCCTGGGAGGGCGGGAATTTAGAAGAAGATCGGAAGGAGAAGGGATGCTTTGGGAGAGGGATGCGAAGGATGAGGAGAGAGAAGAAGAAGAGCTGCCAGGAGAAGATGCTGCTGCTAGGAGTGCATCGCCAAGAATGCGTGGAGCAATGCAATGGCAGGGAAATTTAAAGGATTCGCTGTCCAATGAGCGAGGGCGCTTCCCAGAATTCCTAACTCCTGGAACCGCCCCGGCATTAACTAAGAGGTTGAACTAGACATCTGCCAATCAGAGGTGACTGCCTTACCTGCGAAGTTAGAGGTGTTTGTGCGTTTCGAAAAATTCAGGGAGTCCTCCTTTTGGCGTGTTATCGTGTCTCAGTTGAAAAAAGTGAGCCAAGTTTGTAAAAGGGACTGTCAATGTATAAAAATGGTTTTATTTATCATGGAAAGGGGATAAGTATGAGCAAGAACATCGTTTTTGATTGAAGATTTTTTAAAAATCTTTCAAGATAAATGACAAAATATTTTACATAAATTTTACAAACGCAATTGTAGAGACAAGATTTATATTACTTTGGAATTAACGCCATCCTAATAGGAAAATTTAAATAAGAAGTCGAATACGCAACCGAGCATAATCCTTATCGAGTTTTAAAATTAATATTTGATTCTTTATGAAAATATGCAAATATAAATTCCTTCGAGAAATTTTAAATAAATTTGTTCATATATTTTAATGAAAGCAAATAATTAACAGTTGATGAAAAAGAAGAAAGCAAAAAAGTTTAATATAAGACTAAAAATAAAGAACATGAAACAGTTATTATTTTCATTTACGTAAGTTGTTTAATCATTTGGAGAAATACTACTACATTACTCTCTTTTTGTCTGAAAAAATAAAATCTAGATAAGATGCGTTTCACGTGATTATAAATACCAATTTATGGTATCTAATTGAAATACAATAAAAAGAAAACTTTATATAAAGAAAATACTTATACTTATGAATATTTAAGGCAATTTCGAATCATATAATAAAAATTTAGATTGATTATATAAAGCATTACCTAATCTTATAATATTTTGTTTCAGGAATTGAATCTTGATAACAATGAATGTCATTCTACACTTTTTACAATAAATTAAGGGCACGAACTAATATCTTAACTCTAATCCGAAATGAAATAGTTGATTAACAATAATTTTCAATAGCATATTTTTATACGAACTTTTGAAGATCTTATTAATTTGAAAAAATTCAGAAATAGACTGATTTACAGATAAAAAAAATTATATTTCGAATCTTTTGCCACGTAGAGAAGAGTTTATAAAAAAATTTACTTATTAGGATTAAAGCATTTGATACTATTTCAACATTCCAGAATAAGCCTTCTTAAACTTTTTCCTCGCGTGATCTCTTTCTGTCTGAAAATATTTCTGCGATTCTGTTGAGTCCAAAAACTTTTTTTGCTTCAAGTACCAAAATAAGTATAATTAGGCTAGTCAATAAAACATCCCATTTAAAAAATAAAATTAAGTTAGGTATATTCCTCTCGAAAACTTTATTGAAATTAACATTCAAATCTATAATATTTTCAGATTTAAAGAAAGAGGCTTGAGCTTTTTTGTTTACATACTAGTATCATGACGACCACAATTTATGCCATTTTTTTGTGATCCTTCTGAAGGACGTAGCCTATAGTTTAAGAAGTCCTGTTCTAGAACGTACTTATTGAAAATTTAAATTCAAGAGCATAGAACTTTCCACAGTTTAAACTTCCAGCAATCAGGGGGAATCCCAAAAATGGGTTGGCGAAAAATATTTGGCGACGAATGATTATTTTAATTCCAATTTGTGACTTCTAGCAACCCATGAAGGGGGATCGGGACGGGAGAATAGGGCTTGTCCGGTGTAAAAGCGCGAGAACACGGAAGATATCTCCGAGTCACCACAGATTGGACAATTGGGTGTAAAATGGTTGACGAATGGGAAACAAGTGCGCGCGCCCCTGGGGAGGGGTCCGAAATCTCCCGGACAGTATGCACGATTTGGGGTGAACTCATTTAGTTGAAAAATTGCGTCTGTGCTCTGAAAAATGAGCTACAACCTTTCCGGCCTGGTCTGCAGGACTTCCATACCCAAGATCACAAAATCCAACCTCGTCCCTACACTGTCGAGTAGAGCGAGGGATAAAGCTTCAGTTCTAGCTAGTTTAAAACTGTTTTTCGAATCGTCGATGTCACTCGATTACAGATGACAAATGCATGTTGACGATTTTCAGACTTTTTCTTATTTTGTTGGGACATCTGCAGTGATATCCAGCAATTTATATAAACACTAAAAGCTTGAATCATTCGGCGTTTCGGAATTTTCAATCAAAAGATACAGCTCGAAAGAGCGCAAAACTTGCTTAATGAAAATTTATATTTTAGAAATATTAAAGTGCGATTGTGAATTAAAGAAATGAGAAATTTATATGTTAAGAGTAACTTGACATTAATGAAATTCGATATTTCCTTTAAAATTGATGAAAATGTTTATGGAGTTTAATTTGAAAACTAGATAAATATTTTTTTCATTAAAAGTCATTTTTTGAAACAGAAGAAAATTCTGCCATCCCCAAATTGAAAGATAGATAAGGAAACAAAATTAACTAAAATGAATAAAATTAAACTAAATTTAAAGTGTTATTAAGCATATTTTAATGAAATGCTTCAAGTGAAGATGTCTACCTCAATTAATTTTACGCCCCTTAAAAATAATCAAGCCCCGGTTTAAACTATTACGAGACATTTAGCTTCATTTCAAAATAGTTTTAAATTGAGTTTCTAAGGTTTCTGAGTCACTCAAATGCAGATGAAAATTGTTTACTAGTAATTTTGTATCATTCGGACTGAATCCTCAAAGATCAGATAAAGATCCAAAATGTCTTTTTGTGTTAAACATTTATATTCTAAAATTACTGAAACTAAATTTTGAATTGAACTTAGCAGAATTTAGCTTGATAGAAATACATGAAACTAAAGTGGTATTCGATAATCAGAAAGTAATAACAATGCGGTTTATAATATCAAACAACACATAGCGATGATATAGGTGATTCAAATTGTGAGCATAAAAATTTGAGCTCAAAAAGTTCTGCAAAAATTTGCCTAATTTAAAACTGAATTTATTTTTTCGTTTAAAAAGTCGAAAAAAAATTTTCAAATCAATTCTAAGTTGTATTAAATATTCCAGTGTGAAATAGAAATTCTTTACTTATTCCGATTAAGCAATTTAATGAATCAACCAAAATTAGAATTACTGAAATAAAAAAAAATGTGACTTATTAAAATTCTTAGTGAAACTATGGCAAGGTGAGAAGAGGATTTGTTGAATGAACTGAAAGAGATGTTAAGATTAAGATTAAGAAGATTTCTCTTTTTAGAAAAATCCTTAAAATAATCAATGAAATACTGCTTTTAAAATTTTCTATAACTTTACTTTCAATTGATGTTAGGAGAAATTTTCCTCATTTTATCCGGAAATTAAACAATGTAGCAAGAAAGGCAAAAAATATAATTGCAGCTAATTCCACAAAGAAAGACAATGAAATTCGTAAATCATTAAAACAGAATGCTTCTTGGCAAAGCAGAAGGTTTACTAAAAGTTACGAATATAAGTAATAGAAAAGAAACAAGAAAAATAACATTTAAGTTATTTTTCTTGCTTCTTTAAAGTTGTGTTTCTGTAAAGGTGGTTAAGTGTTTTCTTGTTTTTATTTAAAACTCATTTATATCATTTAATTATCAAATTTTTCTCACTCAAGCATTCATATTTTACAAATACATTATTAATCTAAGCTTTATTGACAGAAAGCATTTCAACGTACATATTGACTGTAATTTTATTAGGTCTTTCTCATTTATTCTTAGAGTTTTTAGCTCATGCATTGTAGAAGAGAAAAAAATCCTTATACAAACAGGTATCAAACAGTTTTTTTTGCAGAAGATGAAGATCTAAATACTTTAAGTGAATAAAAACAACTGTAAATTTTCAGAGTGAATGTTAGTGTCACATTTATTTATTTCCAGAAATTTACATCGTAATATAACAGACGACGCATTACATTTAGCATTAATGTATTGCTAAAATGGGTAAAATAGATAAGGCAACATTTTTTTTCTCTCTCAGATCACTAAATTTGATAACGACAAATCTTTCTGCTGTATTAGAGAACTAGATAAATCGTAAAATGGTTCTGTAAAAACATTAGATGTGGCCGAAAAATATTTGAATCTCAAAATACTCAGTTTATACAAAAAAAACAACATATATTAGCTCTCTGAAAATTCAAATTCAATATTTCGGGTTTTTCTCCGTAAAAAGAATAATTTTATATTAGAAATGATGTTAAAAATTTGCCAATATCATAAATTTTAATTAGAGTTGTTATGAAACGGAGAAATGTGCTCTATTACATAATATTTCAAAATTTTCTTTCGTAACTTCCAAAACAATTACAAATGCTTTCCGTTGATTTTGAAGTTTAAAATATTAAATAGTTTTACAACAAGAAAACAAATTTTAATTAAAATTTTCAGAAAAATCCTTCCTACAAAGGAAAACAAAGTTTGAATTCCTGCATGAGTAAATTTGCTGAAAAGTTTCATTAAAATCTAATGTCCATTTATTGAATCTAAAAATGAATCAATTATCGAAATTTTTTATCTATATAAATAAATAAGCTGTATTCTGAGAATCCGAAGCATTAAAAAAATAATATGATTTATTTTCTCAAAGTAGAAGTATTTTTAAGATGAAATTGGCGCTAAAATCTTCTCAAAAGCATTGCATATCTTATTGAATATTAATAAATTAAATTGAGGTAAGTATTAAAGAGTTAGTTATAACTAAAGTCACGATATTTAAAATAATGTTACGCAATAAGAGATTAAAATTCTGATACAACATTAATTCCATGATCCCTATGTCATACTTTTCATATTGAAAGGAAACTCCCCATTTGTAATTTCAGGTAAAAAATTAGAGAACAAATTTAATTGGTAATAATATGATTGGAATGTTTTCAACTATAGTAACATAAATACTAACTGAGCTTGTCCTCAAGTTTTGAATTTCAATACGCATCTCCAAATGTTAATTATTTTGTAATACTTTCTTATCTAAACCAAAAAACAATGGCATAAAAGTGACCCTCCACAAATGAAAAATTTATAATTACAGGAATATCTTAAGTAGAGTGCTTTGGAGAATTGATCGCTAATTCTGTTAGAGAAAGCATAAGAGAAACTAATAACTTGAAGCGAATCTGTGGAAAAGCTGCCGACAAAAGCTGTCTGCTAGCCTGATTAATCCTAATTGGTAGCTCACAAAGAAACACCCGGCGAATCGACTGGTATTATGCGATCTCAACAATATAGCGCTTTGTCCCACTGCCCAGATTTCATTGTTTACAATCAGAAATGAACGCGGAGATTTGAATTTCCAGGAAGCCACAGAAGCACTGCTGTTGGAATTAACTACTCTTTGGAACTTTCTACTGATGTTTATTTGAATAGATCTGTTGCGTTCTCAGATAGGAAGTTCATATAGGAATGGCTTTAAACAATTAACTGAATACTTTCCTATCTAGAAATGCAGATATAAAGCTATATTTCTTTATATTACCTTTTGTTCTATTCTTTTGTTGTTGGCTTGGATAAAATAAATTTCCATTTTGAGTTACGCCAAAAAGTTTTTGGAAACTCACGCGTTTCTTTTTAAAAGCATATTTTTTAAGATTAGAAAGGTTAAACTATAATCAATAGCATATTACCGTGCGATTATTTAAATTTGAAATATTATAGTAATGACAGAGAAACTGTTTTTTATTATTTGTCAGCGTATGACATGGGAGAAGGAAGCAAATAGGCAGAAAGTGTGGGCGTTAAATTTTCAATATTTTAAGTTAGGTTCCTTAAGATTGTTTACTTTGCTCAGTATAGAAGCATTTTCGGGCCCGTTCTTGTCTACTAAAACGATTCTTTCTGAAACTGTTTTAAGGGGAAAAATAGATATATAAAACTTTGCATCTCAAACACAAAAGAAATTGAAGAAAATCCAGTTTTTATGACACAATCTTAATTTTGGAATACTAAAATTGTTCAAACATCCTAAAAGCACTAATTGAGTATTAAACAAAGGAGTTCTGATAAATGTTTAAATGACGATATTTCAAACAATTGTTGAAGCATATTGAAATACTTTCAATTTGTCTGCCATATGGTTTCATTTCAGAACATTGTACCAAGATATGAAATATTTCTACGGAGGCCATGTTAAACATGTTTATATATAAAAGGCATACGATGCCACTTGTTTATTTTCAGTGAGTTTTTATTTTAAAAATGCATATGAGTCCATTTCAAATTTGATGATGTAAATTATCAAAGAAATTAAAGTGCATTCATCACAGAATTTCACGCATTGCTCTCGCTTATTTGCATTTATTTACTTGAAATGGAGAAACAAATCAGAAGCCTTGTTGTCGAGCATCTGAGCGTTATACTGGTAGAAAATCATTTTTATTTCTTCAGTAAATATCAATAAGTCACTTCAATTTCCTATATATTTAAGAATAATATTTTGAACATTATTGAAAATACCACTCTTTTATTGAGGTTCTGGTCTCGGTGCTTCCTTGATGTTCCTCTTTCAGTGTCTGAATACAATTTAAAAAAATGACCCGTAATTTTATAAAGCTAATAAATTCCATTATTTATTAAGGTTTCACCTGCAAAAGGATCAAATCTCAAGGGAAGAAGCTTTAGAAAGGTGATTTCAATAGAGTTTTGCATATTATATTTGTATGTAGGGTTAAAAAGACAAGTCAGTAAGCGAGAAAAAAGGATAAATGAAAAACTCAGAAATGGGTTAAAATTATAAGTAGTTATTGGTTTTAATTTTTTCTTTTCTGATAAGAATTGTACGAGCAAAGCGGTTATATCGTTATAAAAACAAAATGAACAGAGATAAGCGTTTTCAACGCCAGATACTTATGAAAAGTTGTCTGAAAGGATTTTGTCTGAGAGTTAGCTATGTCTCTGATATAATCATTGTAGACCAAGTTAAAAGTTTTGAAATAAATATAAAAAATACAGTCTGTTGGAAGTTATTTTCGCTGCAAATGCTTAAGATTAAAAACAGATGTGCGCGACCCAGTTGTGAAGGCCGATTCTTGTTAACCTTCATTTTTCTCTTTCCTAAATTTAGGAAATTCTATTGTTTGCGGAATCTTTTAAACCGATGATTAAAAAGATAAATATTGAAAATGTTATTTATTTCCAGTGGAAAGGCAAGTATAAAATACATGCACAAAATAAAAGATGGAAAATGTATTGAAATATGGCTGAAGTCACTGCTTTAAAAGCTTTCTGACCCGCTGACACAGTATCGTATCTCGCGAATAGATGACCCACAACTTAGGAGGTTAGCTCTATTTTTGCATTCGGCCAGATTACAAAGAAGTCTGAACGGTTGGTCATATAGCCAATGCGATCTCTTGCAAGCAGTTGTGAACCATTTAACTTTTTATACAGTTAAATGGTCTGCAATGCTGGAAACGCGCTTATAACGTCGTTATCCTCAGACAGTTATTTGAATCTGTTAATTTGATACTTCATGTATTACAAAAAAAATCTTAAAATTCAGAATTAAAAGTGAATGAGTATTTTGTAATGAGACGGATATTAAATATAAATTTTTATTAAAAAGATTAAGCTTTGTTAAGGCTTTTTTAAGATAAGGCTTTGTTACCTTTCAGAGAACAAAACTGATAGAGGAGTTTTTCAATAAAAGACGGAAAAAACTACTGATTTCACACGGTACGAATGAAAGTATACCGTATGAACTTACTATTACGTATGGGATCTAAACATTCTGTAAATAATGCCATGCAAGGGCTATAATATACAAAAAGATTTGCTTGCTTCGAAAATGTATTCTGGAAAAATGTACATTCGTTTGAAGGCGTCACACGCAGGAAAAAAGACTTCGATTCATTCACCAAACCATCGAGTGTAATTTTTTTTGTTTAAAATGAAATATCTATAATCCCTTCAGATTTCAAAAAACAAAAAAGATAACCGTATTTCCTTCCTTTCTGTTGTACTTAACATTAATCTAGTTCTGTGAGGTGGATGTTCACACCCGCCAATTGGCATCACCGTCACTCATAGCAACCGGTAAAAGCATTTCAAAATTTTGAGTTAGAGAAATCTACCAAGACCAGTTAAAAACTTGGTTGCAAATGGATTGAAAATTTGTTATGACAGGACATAAGTTTTGATGAAGAGAGAGGATTTGGAGAAAAGGAGGGAGGCGGGATTTAAAAACATTCCGCTGAAAATTGCATGCACTTTAAATGCAAATTTCCTTCACAACAGTTGGGCTATTAGGGGGTGTAAAATATTGTCACCGTGCATTTACACGATTACACGGTCGTATGACAAAGACTACCAATAAAAATGAGTTTTATTTCTTCCGAATGCTTCCCCCTCCCCGTCCGCACACCAGATCCCTCACTTTTTGAGTTCTTTATTGTCGATATACTTTATTTCCCCACCCGCTTCCCCTTTCAATGAACTTCAGAGCAGCAATTATTGTTATTTTTTTCTTCCTACAGAAAGCGCGTATCTCTCCCCTCCTCTTTCTTCTTGCAATCACACATTTGATTTTGATTAAAATTGAAGTGAGTTATGGGATGAAATGAATTTCCTCAAAGTTTGCGAATGCACCTCGCGCATTCATCTTGAAAGCGCCAGAAACAAATAAAGCACAAAAATCACCCCTATATTCGGAAACTGCAACTGCTATCTAGAGAGTTGCTATCCCATCGGAGTGGCTATTAAAATTACAAAAGGAGATATCTTTTCAAAATAAAAGAGAATGGACAGTTTTTCAAACTTTTATCTGCTTAGTTTATTTCCCCTTCCTTTCATCATACTTATTTTTTCTTTATTCTTCTGCTTTCACTTGTCATGAACGTATGTTCTATTTACAGACCATCCCTTTCTTCGAATTTTTAAAATCCTAAAAGAGATAATTTATTCGAATGCCTAAACCTCATGCATCGAATATTATTGTTCAACACCTCCATTTTCCTCGAAATAGGAGTTTTTTGTTAAATTAAACGGTTGCATTTTCCAAACACTTGAAAAGTAATTATTCATACGTTCAAAATCTAGTCTTTAAAATGAGAGATTTTGAATTGGGGAAATAAGGCTTAGTTTTCGAAATAAAGCATATAGATTATATTAATTTTTATCCATAAATTTGCTATGAAATGTATTTCACTTTTCGAAAAAAAGGGTAAAAAAGTAAAAAAAATCTTACATTATGTGGATTTGTAGTCGAAAATGCATTTTTTAGGTATATCAAAAGAAGAAAGAATATATTTTACATTGAATTTTTGGCATATAAATTAAGAATAAAATTTTAATACAACTGGAATTTCTATTTACAAAGCTACGTCAAAAAAGTATCAGTTTATTATATGATAATGAAGTGATATTCTTATAATTGCAGAAAATTATTTTTATTCCATATGCAATTCTGTCGAAAAAGTTATCACAAAGTTCTATATCGTCAAAGTTCAGGCAGAAGTCAATAAGTCCACTAAAACCTTTTGTCGGACTACTGTAGTCAATTAGAATTTGCAATTAATTATGTTGTGATAGAAACTTGCTATCTAAGCATCAGGTAATAAACCGTTGGAGCTACAAACCTGTGAAATAATGTGTCTATTTATCATAACGACTCAAAAATAATTAAGTTTAAAACGAACATATCTCGAAACTGCAGTTTTGGACTTAGTGACTTCCGCCTAAAATGAATATATCTCGAAACTACAGTTTTGAACTTAGTGACTTCTGCCTGAACGACAACGATATAGTTTTTAATGTTTAAATGAGAAAATTTCTCGTTGAACTCAACATGATAAATACATGGACATGATTGCGACCAGGAAAATTATAAACGCAAAAGAATATAATGTAAATTCATTTCAAATTTTATAATGTATTCCAAAGATTATTATGTAAATACAATTATTTTTGTCCTCAAAAACATTCTAATGATCAATACTCTGCATTTATAAGATGCCAAAATAAAATATATAAGTAGGCGCTCTCGCAGCCCTCTGGGCTGGTTCACGGCCAGCGCCCACTTTGCTCAGCACTATCCCTGCCACCTCGCTGCTTCGAGGCTCTCAGCCACTACTTTTTACTTTCTCGTATACGAAGTATACAAAGAGAAAGTATTGTAATCGTCAAAAAATTCGAACTCGAGATTTTGACAAATCTCCACGTTTTAGACCTCCCTGATTCCGAAAAACACAATTTTGGAATTATGTCTGTCTGTGTGTGTGTCTGTATGTGTGTCTGTGTGTGTGTCTGTGTGTGTGTCTGTGTGTGTGTCTGTGAACACGATAACTCAAAAACTATTAGAGCTACGGGATGAAATTTGGTATGTGGTCTTTAAACATAATTTGTAGGTTTCTATCAAATTTTGGACAAAATCCGTCAACGGGAAGTCTGTCTGTCTGTATGTTCGGGGTCATGCGAACGCTATAACTCAAAAACTTGAAAAGCCAGATGGATAAAATTTTATACACAGTTTTATCGTCATGAATGTAGGTCCGTATAAAATTTTGGGCCAAATCCGTCAAAGGGTTGACTGTCTGTCGGTCTGTATAATCGCATACTTGTTCAGTTTTGAAACAACTCCCTGCGCATGCCTACTAGTGGCAATGCCTGTGCAAGGAACGCTCCGAAACATGGCAGTTTGCCAAAAACAAATTCTGGAGTGATTTTGTAAGGAAGCAAACATTTAGAGAGTCTCGCCAGGTCCTGTTGCGCAAAAGAATGAGCAGAGGATTTGAATTTGTTTTGATCCTTCAAACCACGCGTGGTTCCAACTTTGGTTTGCTTGCGACGGAAGTTTATTTGACGTCTTTTATTATTCTAGTTTTCTCTACATGTGTTAGGAGTATACGAGAAAGTTTAGGGGAGACCACTCTCGCTGGTTTCAGTTTTAAATACTGCATGACTATCAGTGGAACAGATCATGAAACCATAGTAGATTTCATATTCTTTGTACACAACGGATTCCTTTAAAATTATAAAATCTTGCAATAAACTTCATCTAGTTGCAATGTTTTGTACAACTTTCCTCACGAATTTCGACATGAAAGTCTTCAGATTCATAAATACAGAATGATATCGCCCTAAATGAACAGTTTCCGTCACCTACAATAGGTATTTTACAATATTTTTGACACGTCATTGTGATGGAACTGTTGGGATATATTTATTTAAAATAATATGGTAAAAACTTCAGACAGTTCGCCAACTCCAACCACCCGACGGATTTCGATAATTTTTATTTCATATGGAAATTTATGACGTCTAGATTTGCAATGTAGGTTCGCCTGACCTACACAATCCTTCATTTTCGAACGAAATCGAAAACAACACGTCTCCTCTGGTCAATGGGTAAATCTTGTAGAAATTCCCCAGCCCCAACCACCTAACCGATTTCGACCATTTTTATTTTATATGAAAGCTTATGACGTCTAAATATGTCATCAAAGGCCGTCTTCCCCCCCCCCCCTATTTTCTGACGAAATCGAATAAACTCTTTCCCAACGTACATTCTCTATGGGGGACCTTTGGACACTTCGCCAGCAACAACCACCCGACCGATTTCGACAATTTTTATTTAATACGAAAGCTTATGACGTCTATATATGTCATCAAAGGTCGTCTTCCCCCACCAACCCCCATTTTAGAAACAAAATCGAAAAAACATATAGAGAATGTATGGTGGAGAAGTGTTTTTTCTATTTCGTTGGAGATTTGGGGGGGGGGGCAGGCGACCCATGCTGACATATCTAGACGTCATAACCTTTCAATTAAAAAAATTTGTCCAAATCCGTCTGGTGGTTGTTGCTGGCGAACTTTCAGAAGGTTTTTTCCCCATAGAGAATGTACAGTGGGATTGTGTATCTTAGATTGCGTTCAAAAATGGGGGGTGGTGGGGGCAGGCGACACTTGGTGACATATTTAGACGTCATAAGCTTTCAATTGAAACAAAAAATGCCGAAATCGGTCGGGTGGTTGAGGCTGGTGGACTCGTTGAAGAATTTTTTATCAAATTATTTTAAATATATGGATGAAAAATAAACATCAATAAATTATCCATCAAACAAAATGTGCCGAAATCATGAAACTATGAGGTTCCAAAAGCTTAAGGCAGCTATTTTGCTAAATGATAACCGTCAAACTGTTGAAATATTTTCAATTTCCTGGCAACTCAGATAACATAGAACATTCTACTTTAAGGAAATTCCAAGTCGTTTTGATAAATAATTATTATTATGTTCCACAACCCTCAAACATGTCCTAGACAGGAGAAAATATAGAAAATTCTACCTAAATATAATATTAAAGCTTTGAAACTATTCCATTCACTCATTAGAAACATATTTAAAAATAAAATTTATAATAAATTGAGTATGAAGAAACCAAAATAATAGTTCTTTTCTTGCAACAGGAAGAACATTTTTGATGGTTGATAAGAATACAAAAAGAGCTATTACGCAAGTTCAAGAAGCATATATTTACTCATAATAAAAATTATGGGAAAACCTTACAATTGTGGTATAAACCAATATAAAATGAACATTCATGATAAATAGTGAAATAGTTCGTTACCACTCTTACTTCTATTGAAAAATATAAAGTGTAAATCAAGAATTTAATTGGAAAATTAAGTAAGTATGTACATGAAAAATGCAAATTGGTACATTTTAACCTTATAGAATACATAGGTTGACATATTGTTTCATCGCATAGCCCAAGAAATTCTTACTACAGCATTTCTGTGTAACTGAAGTAAGAATATGAAGGAATAGTAATGCATTTCTCCACGAAACCCCATTAGAATCCCAAGAGAGCAATCGATCATTCTTGAAAGTTTAGGTTCTGAGGAGATTAGAGCACAATCAAACCAGAACACCGAACAGTCTGACAAGAAACCATCATCAACCTAATTTCCAATATCATGATCTATTCAGTTTTTTGTATATTACTAAAAGTACAGAATTTTTCATTTCAAAAAAATTTTATATAAAATAAACTGAACCATTTAAAAGTATTTAATAATCATCAGGTCAAGATGTTTTATTCATGCAATATAATACATTTCAGCAATGTTGCCACCGTCCCGCATAGCTTTACAAGAATTCTATTTGTGCAGCGATGTTGCCATAATCTGACACGTCTTACAAAGCTAGAAAAATATCTGTTCTCTCAAATAAGCAATACATTTATGAATTACCAGCAAAAGATATTTATGGAGAGTTCTTTCAACCATAATAACTATATTCTAAAACTTATTAGAAATGGCAATTTTTCTAAAATAAACAAAATAATCTTAAGATTGCAACAACGAGCAAGGCAAGCTCACAAAAACGTTAATGCTTTCACTTTTTGTCTTTCTGTCCAAATGGCTTACCATCAGATAGTTTTAAATGCGAATTATTTTTGCAATCTTTTTTCTTCATTGCAAAACTGCAATTACTAGAAGATGTGCAAATCACTAATCATTGACAAAGGGGAAAAATTTGTCTCAAATCCTTAATTGCATTTTCTTTCTAAATTCGGAGAGGAATTATTCTAAAATCTTAATTATCTTAATTTTTTTCAAAATGTGATTCAACTGATAAGAAACAGATTCAAAAGAATTAGCGTTAAAATTTTCTTGAGAGATACACTTTTTCAGAATAAGGAATGACTTATAACAAATAAACATAACAGAATGCAAAAGATTACGAAATAGAGCAAATAAGAAGTTTTTTTACATTCAGTTTGTATTCATTATTATTTAATAGAAGAGATAATAGAATATTTCGTAAAAAAATTATCATTTTGAATCTTAAATTTTTTTTCAATATCTACATATCTCATTATCGCTTAAAAATAGCAAAATTAGCATTTCGGAACAAGGTGAGATTACCAATTTCAAAATGCTTCCTCATGCTTAGTAATTATTTTTGCATAGGTCTCTGAAACTATACATTTTTTCTATTTATTTGTGTTTTTCTTAATGAGGTCATTATTTTCGAAGTCAATTATGAATTGGTTTTTAGCATCTCTAATACCAATTCCTTCGTTTCAGTTTTATTGGTAATCCTTTTCTCCAAGATTATTAGTCTTTAGCAGTATATAAATAAGATGCAGAGACTCAGGAAAAAGATTCACATATGTATCAGTTAAAAAAGGCTGCATATTTATTTTCATTTTAAGGAAAAATATTGATATGGAAGAGCTAAAAATAAGCAATTAGAATTTCTTGGATTCTGAGTTCTTTTTAATTTTCACAATTTACTAATCCAATAAAAGAAACTATAATGTAATCATTCACGGTTCATTAACAAACAACACGGTACCACCATCTTTATCTTAAGGCGTCACTTATTTCATATATGTGATCTGACTGACCAATAGTAACTTTAAACTACTGACAAGACCAAAATAGAGCTTCTATGTCGTTCTCTATTAACATAAACGGGCAGCAAGTGACAGTTTTCCAGCGAGTCCATTATCGGAAACGTGTTGCTAACTCATTTACTTCAACATGTTAAGTGGAGATTTCCCCCTATAATGATAGGATGGGCCATTTAAAGCGCAAAGTGAAATACGCAGGAATCAGTTTGAATCGAGTCCAGTTAAATATAGGAATCTGTATTATATGACGTGCAATAATCACCAACTAAATAAGTTCCGTTAAACTTCCTGTAAAAAGATTTCAATATTTCTGAGTTCAAATACATGAAAGCAGCAATTTTTCATAACTAAATCGATTTTTTTCATTCCGAAGTTGTTAAGCCTTTATTGCTATATTAAGCCAAATTACATGCAATGACACATCATATAAATTACTTTAAAAATTTTAAAAGTGACATATCAAAATAACATTTTAACAAAGCTGACTTTATATTACTAATTACGGAAATTTTTATAAATAAAGGACACTTTTTAATGACATTGTATGTTATTTCAATGGTATTTACTCAAAAATCTAGCGTGTACGTATAAACAATCTAATTTTATAAGTTTTATAATAAAAAAGGAATCAATGAACTATAGTTTAAGCATCCTGCGTAACTGCACATAATTGTACGCAAACTAATATTTCTGTACTTTAACAATAAATTTGCCAAGGCTTGAAGCAAACAAGTATCATCGTACTTTATATAATTGAGAAAGTTAAATTGAAAACAAAAAAGTCGGGTTAAAGTTAATCGGGTAAACATGTACAGAAACCATTTTATGAACATTTTGAAATACTGCTTAATTTCTATTAGTTTTTTTATAATTTTTTGTGTAATATCTTGCGAAAATTCATGCATGATTGTACAGTAATTCTTATTTTAAAAAATGTTCTAATAAATTAGATAAATGTTTCAAAACAATTATTATGATTCATACTTTTGACAAGCGAAATTATAGAAATGATTCTTTGAATGAAAAATTTTTAATATTTGATTAAATAGAATGTCTAATTTTCATTTAAGAAGTGTCAGCAGTTATTTCCCCGGACGTTGGATAAAATGCTTAACTGTTAAATATATTAAGTTACCTGACTATAACAACTTAAGTAAATTATAGTATCGTTATTATTTATGCTGATAATCGTTTGTGTTAACAAGTAAATAAAATCGTGATTTGTTCGCTATTAAAATCAACATCATAAAATGCTAAAGGTTGCTCTAAATTCAGTTAATGGCAGTCATAATTAGTCAAAATTATAACGTTATATGAATACCACTAAACATAATAAATGTCGTTTTTCTTTATTCTAAAATGATAGGGACAGAGAGGCCATTTAAATCCTAACAGTTATTCCTCTATCATGACTTAAAAACCTTGTAAAGCATGAGTAGTTGCAATTCTGAATTAAAAACTGGACGGAAAGATAATCAGTTGAGATTAACCTATGTAAAGACTCTTTTAATTATCCATTTCACTCATGTATGTATCTTTCAGAAATAAATCTAATTAAATTTTCGAACAACGACATTGAACACACATCGAACACAACGTTATTGATTTAATCACACTGCAAAGAGTCAAAGATGATACAAGTAACCAGTTCACACCATTTTATGTCGCCGAATTAGAAAATCGCATGAATGAATCTGTATATTCATAAAATTCAAGGCACACTTCCGTTTTTAAAGAATCACGGCGAGAAGTGAATTAATAAGCTGCTTCAAAGCATTTGGAAACTTCAAAAGATTTGGAAGTCTTTTCTGAAGTTTCCTGCGCTTGATGAAAGCAGGTATGCCCCAAGTACATAACAGCTTATTCGAAATCTGCATGATTCACTAGCTCTATAAAGCTCTTTGAAGTCTTGGCGTGAACTTGCTATAGCAACATTTCATGACATTTTCGAATGAGGGTGAAAGCAGTCGAATCTTCCTTAAACTAACAATATACAGGGCAAACACAGAAAAAAAATGATTAAATATCGACTGCGCACCTACTTTGACACCTCACACGAAACTTAGTACTTCAGCAGTACCGCTAGATGTCGTTGTTCTGTATAGAATTTTCTCTGTTCGGCAAATTACAATTTCACGGTTTTTGAGCAACAAACAGCAGTGCAGAAGGTGAGACTTTGAAGATGGGTAAAGTTAGTTGCTTCTGAAGAAAAATACATTTTACGTTGAGAAGTTATTCAAACACTTTCAATATGCCAAGAGCTTTGCTTCATTCAACAAAATCTGTAAATTGTCATCTAATTTCATCTATGTTGACGAATGCTATGCCCTTTATAGACTACAAGAATTAGATATAAAGCTTTTTAGCTATCATTTCTTTATATTTTCTCCCCATCCCAGAATTTTCCGAAAACAGCATTGGAGCCACCTTTTAAGTTACGCGAAACATCTAGTACTATAATTGGCAAATAAATACCACGATAATTGTTTTTTCGTACAATTGCCAGGTGCAGTTATATGTTTGCTATGTTTCTCGAACCACAGGAAGTCAGTGTCATTTGATTTAAGCTATCAGCTTCTTGGTGTATTTGTTTTTAACCTTCCGGCGGGAGCGCTAAAATATTTCACACGAGCGGGCGCGTGTCGTACTTTTTACGACACAATAATTTCTTCATTTTTACTATGGCAGCTGCAAATTATTTCGCAATACTAATAAGAGACACGTCAGAAAAGCAAATCTTATCATCAAGAGTGAAAATTAATTTTAATATTATTTGCAAAATCTAAAATTACACTGAAATCAGATAAAGTAATGAGATTTAATATCATTTCATAAAAAAGTTATTAAGCAATATATAATAAAAAAATTATAATACAAACTAAGATTGTACAGTAAGGTCTTTCTTAGTTTCTAATCTTTGCCCTTGCGTATGAAACATTGAACTTTTGCTAGAGAGTAACGCTTACAAGTATACTACACATTGTAACTACTGCATTTCATGGATTTTGAAGATCGCTTTCTTTCTTTCAAACAAAAAATACAAGCTTTTCTTCTCAACGCTGGTCGCTGTTCACTTGCTTTTTCAGGTTGTGATATATAATTTAAACTTAAAGACATGGTAAGGCATATGGCGGAGATCAGATTTTTTGGGCTGGAGTAGTGAGGTATTTTTTCATAAGACTGAACGTTAAGTTTTTCAAGAAAAATTTTTCGACTTCGTGGATTATTGGCAGGCTTATTACATATTAAATATCTTTGATAATGTAAAATTAAATATTAAATCGCCTTAATCCGCACTGGTTTTATAATTATCAAACTGAAACGTTAAGACGTGAAAAAAATTATCAAGTTACACGAGCGGGCGCGATGCATAAAATTTACGACAGAAGCATAAAACAGTATAAAAACACCTTGGAACTGGGATAAACCCATTTAATCCTGAAGAAAAGGGTCGCATGAAGGAATAGCAATGCTTTCAGACAGTTTTGACTCCGAATAAGAAAACAGGGTATGAAAATCCCGTTTGTCGTAAAATTTGAGCAGGTGCGCCCGCTGGAAGATTAATTAATTGGTTTAGTGTTTGCATTCTGTTGAATAGGTCAATGGTTATAAGATATGATAACTGATCTTTGAGAATTTCGTGAAGATCATTCAAGAACTAATACTGTTGTTAATGGTGAAAAACTGGTCAAGGGGATTTGTAAATGACCACGCAAATATTGTTTACTTAATTGAAAAGGAAACCTTTAATATTGGGAACCAAAATGAATTTATTTCCTAGTAATTAGGGAACAAATGCGAAAATATGTACAAAAATAATCATCATATTTTACTACTGATAGTGCAAATTTTACACTTTTCAATTCAGCAAAATTGATAGACTAAAAATAAAAATGAAACGTAACAGCCTTTGGGAACTTAAATCGCCACGCTTTAGAGAAATAGAATGTAATATACCTGAAATTTAACAATTAAATCCAAATTCCGGAAATTATCTTATAGTCTGATATAGCAAAAACATACTAATGGAAAGTTCATGTTTAAGAGATGTCTTATTTATAATGTTTTCTGATGGTTTCATTTTTATTAATTTGATTTAACTGAAATAGTATATATTTTGCGGTCAATGTGGATAATGTGTTATTATATATAATCACCACGGTTATACGTAATAACAAGGCATTATAAACTGCATAAAATACGGTTATTATATATAATTACCGCGGAGATTATATATATTAACCGATTTACCACGGTGACCGTAACATATATACCAAGCTGTGTTTTAATGTAAACTTTTAAAGGAAGTGAAATGAAAATGTCATATAATATTTCTATATGTCATATAATATATAAGATTTTTAACTCATTTAATATACAAGATTCGTATTGAAATGCAGAATTAAATATTTTGGAATAAGATATTTCTATTAAAGTAGCTCATTCAATTTTTATTGCATATTAAATGTAATTCTTCATTTATTATTGTTTAAATGCCTCTTAATTTGTTTCTGAATGAGCATTTTTTTATTGAAAGTATCTTGGCTCATTTAACATCCTTACGAGTGAACACAAAGCGTGAAAATGATAATTTAGGTAATGATTCATAAGGGAAACATCTCTTTGACAATCCTTCTCACATCTCCCTCATTTATCTTAAATATTGATTATCGGTTAATTAAATTTCTCTTACAGACATTACTTATTTTACTAAGAAAGCAGATCGCAAGGTTACAAAATATCTAAAAAAAGTTGAATTTTAACTGTTCCAGTCTTCACACTTTTCAGTCATAAGTGTAGCTGTAAGTGATCATGTGACATATTAAATAGTAAATCTAAAGATTTTGTAACATCGTATTTAAATTTAACGATCTAATGTTATTTATAAGTTTATCTTAGTACAACTTCAAAGTTTAGGAAATAAAACTGATAAAGCTATTATTAAATATACATCATTGACATTATTCTTGCTTAGTCACATAATATTTTTCACGACTTATTTTTACATTTAAATCTTAGCAAATAAAAGAAAATACTTTTAGAGTCTTAAGAATTTTTTAGTCTTGAATAAAAATTTCACTAAACTGCTTATATCATCTTTCAATGCCTACTGCGACAAATAGTTTCTTGGAAGTACAGTTTCCTAGTACGATTTTAGTGTTGACTAAGTTTTGAACAGTTTATTTAATAATTTTCATCTCGGGTTTTTAAAGTTAGCCTATTTATAGTGACTTAGAGCCAGTTCTGTGTCTCCAAACGAATCATAATTTCACTAGCTTATGGTATAAGTGATTCGTTCTGTGAAAACGAGAAAGGAAAAAAATAAATAAATAAAAATTCGTAGCGCTGAGCCATTCTCTAAGTTGACCTTTGCAGATCTTTTATATTGCTGAAGCAGAATTGAATAATGCATTTCAGGTGGTTTTTTATAATAGTTTAACTAGAAATCAAGCCAAAATTCAGTTCTGAATGTAAAGTTTTTATCATTTTATGCACGTTTTTCATGGGTAGGGGGAAGAAGTACAATGCGCTTCACTTGTACTATATTCAAGTGAATTTTGCTTCGTTTGAAGCCATAGAACCGTTTCCAGAGCCTTCCGAATAGGCAAACTTTAATTATAACAACCCTGAATATTAATTTTTTTGAATGATTCAAAATTTTACTCCAACTTTTGGATCAATCAATAATTTCCATAAAGACAAACAGCTTTTAAAAATCTAATTTTTTTAGCGTATATGAAATTTTACATTGTCAATATTTAACTTAAATTATAATGAGATTTTCTCTTGATGTAGAAGAAATACTACATAAAAAGAATAATTCATGTAGAGAAGAATACCAATATCTTATAGATGTTACATTAAATTATTGTGTTGGATTTCAAAGTGACGAAAATTTATTGAAGCGGAAAAATAAAATTACGAATTTGAATGGTTTACTCATAAAGAATTGCAGTTTAATTCAATACATTAATAATGTTTTGTGCATTTAATGAAATTTATCATTATTTATATTCATATAATATAATAGTATGGAATAAATGAACCGATAAGTATAACGAATAAATAAAATTTCATATAATTGAAGAAATATATTTAAGTTTAATAACAGAGCTACTTGTATATAAATAGTGACAAAACTTCGATAAAGAGAATACTTCTCGAATTTTCTCATAATATCATGAGTTTTATACGCTCACTTTGAAAATATAGCGCAACACCCACCTTTCTGATGTTTTAATATGATTCTTTTGGATATAATATAGTGGCTTCTAATTTTCTAAAAACTTGTTTGGTAGAAGCCTTAAAGAAGCAAGCTGAAAAGGAAGCCTTAAAACACGTGTCAAAAGAGTGTTTCAGAGATTAGAATGCAGGAGACTTTCCAATTAAGCCAAACAGTTATCAAACTAATCGAAGCAAAAAGTGTCTGAAAGAAAGAGTGAAGAAACTTGGTTTTCCGTCACCGTTTCTTTCTCAATTATGAAGAAGCAACAAAACTGACTTTTTGATCCATTTAATAAACTTTGCCAAAAAAAGTCAGGATATTCTTATACATAACTCATAGATAAACAAAAAATTTTAAAAGACCGCTATTTCAGAAGTAATTTGTCGGGGCATTAAAATAGCTCAGGAATAAATTCTGTTTAGGAGTCAACACTGCACCAGAGTATAGATAGAATGCATTTTATGAAGAAAGAAAACCATGCGCCATGCAACGAAAAATAATCAAAAATTATAATCACCAATTTTTAAAAAAAGCTTCCTTCTTCGATTTCTTTTAGTTCAGCAAAATCTAATTTTAGTTTTCCAACGCCAGTGAAATGCAAATGAGACTAAATTGTGATTTTAAATTAAAATGTTTCCGATTTAATTTTAAATGCTAAAAAGAAATTAATTATTTATTTTTCTTTCACGAAGAAGCGATTCATTTGAAATGCAATCCTCTCAGATTAAAATTTTGCTAAATATCATTTTACAAAAATGTAAGGTCAAAAAACATACTTTACGTTTTTTTCTTTAATTCCCAATAGTATTTTTAATTAGCGATTGCTGAAACAATACCGTGTTAAGTTCACTGCATTTATTTTTAATTTTTCTCAGATATTAAGTCAAAAAGTTGTAATTTTTAGTTTTGAATGATATTATCTGTATTAAGACGATTAATTATTTTTTGTTATTAATTTTTTTACACATACTCATCCAACCGACAGGGAGTCGTCTTGGCTCCGAGTTCGGGGGTATGCTGTGGTGTTCTGTATAAGACGATACTATTATTTCACCTAAAACTATTTATATTTTTTCGAAAATAATTAATAATCTTTCGAAGACGGTTTTCATATTCAATAATGCCCAAATTAATTGATGGCGTTAATTATTCTTTTTCTTTAAGGAACTGCTAACAATTTCTGCGTTGTACCTAATGATAGTTTTAAAACGATTTCAGATAACCAGCAGAAATATATTGCTGTACACACTTATCCAGGAATACCTGTAAACGTACACAGAAATGCAAATAATTTTTTAAAAAAATAACTCCAACGATATTAATATTTATTTAACCCTTCTTTGCATGATGGTGGAAATTTCCATCATAACATTAAATGCCCAAGAATTATATAAAAGAACAAGTTCACTTTAAGTTGATCGTGTCTGGATACCTTTTTAATGTCCATTGCATAAAAAAAAACATAGCTGACAAAAATAAGCAAGTGTCACTATCAGTAAAACGAGCTTGAAGTTGTCATTCCGCTGTTTGTTGTCGTTGCAATAAACGTATGATTTCGCTTTTAATTTTGTTTTATTATATTTGAGTTTCTATTGCTAAAAAAGTGATGTGGATGAAAGGTTTGTAACATGTGTTTCTGTTATTTTTAGAGCAATTTCTGAAAAAGTTTGCGTTTAATCTAACTTTGCATGATGATGGAAATTTCCATCATATTATTTTTTGCTAAATTTATACTATAAATATATACTAAGATTTTTTTAACCATTTTTTAATTTTGAACATGAATTATATCACCTTGATTTATTTCACCAATAAAGAAAAAATCATGCAAAGAAGGGGTAAAAATAGCAAATCCCCAATGATTATTTTAAAACCTGTATTATTATTCAATATCAAACTAATTAAGTCAGTGATTTTCCTGACAAGTGTTGTGTTTCTTTAGGACGTAATTTTGCAAATCTAAAATAAATTGAGCTAAAATAGAATAAATTCACACGTAAAAAAAGAGTTAAATGCAGTCCAATAATTATTATTTCATGTGCACTAAAAAGGTCTAGTGCATCAATTCAGTTTATTATTTCTTATTATAGATATGATCGCTTATTTTTTTATCTCCATTATTTTTCAGTATACCATTGCTTTGAGGGGGCTTAGTTACTGAAATGTAGCTCATAAAAATGTAGAAGTTTTGGCGTCGTTTTATACGCCGTACCAGTGTTCTACAAGACAGCTTTCAAAATTCCCAACTTGAACTGTAAGTATATAAGTATTAAATAAAGAAGAGCGCTTCATAACACTTCATCGATGTCTACAAGGTTCTATGTGAGCTTAGAAATCAGAGTCTGAAATATATTTCTATAACATAAAGTGACTCAAAATAAACATTATCGAAAGATGTAGGGATATAAATGATACGCTTTAGGTGATCCTTTTTACTTTCATCCCTAAGTTTTCATAGATCCGTTTGAGAACAGAGTGCTTTTTTTCTACCAGTGTTAAGTGATTAAAACGAAAATCACAAAATTCTTGTTATCGAAATCCGGATTTTTTTCTTAAAGTGCTTGGAAACTACCAAGAGAATTTTTCTAAATAAACTCCGCAGATGGAGAACTTCCACCTAATCCCAACATGTGAAAATCCTTTTCTGGCCGTAAAAGTGAAAGAATAATTTTCTCTAGGCTTTTATTGAAGTTACTTTTCAAATTTTTAATGTTTGAAGAACAGCATCTTGATTTTTTTGCATGGTGTTAACTAAAAAATTACCTGAAGAAGGTAATTGCTTTTGAAAGGGTTTAATTTATTAAATATCTCTGATTGTTTAGAAAACTGCTATTAATTAATTTTGAACATTCTTTTATTTTCATACGTCTAAAAATGATTTAATTCATACCTCTATTAATGAGGTATTTTTAATTGAAAATTTAAAACATTTCTGTGCGATTACAGTTTCAAGGTGTTCGATCAAATTTCATCATGAAGTACATTTGATGCAATCTTTGATAACAATAGCAATATGCTAAGGAGTAAGTACAACAGTATATGCAAAATAACAATGCAAATGATACCCAAAATATTATTTTTCTGAAAATAGAACTTTATATGCGTTTGAAATTTCATCACAATTATTGAATTTTAATTTAAATAAGATGTTATATGAGACAGTAAAAATGCAATCACTTTTTTGGGAAGATAAAAGATTTTACATTTGACTGACTTTAATAAAAAAACAATTATGGTAGCAAAAAATAAATCCTCACAAATTTCCATTTCTTGTCTTTTTAAATTTTAATTTTTATTAAAATATTCCATATTAATGACTTAAACTATTTACTCAGGAAGGATACTTTTTTAAAATAATTATTTTGTTTTACGACTGATTTTTAATTTTTTTAAAACTGAATATCTATATATATTAACACGTGAAGAAAAAAATTTGTACCCCTTTTTAAGCACATTTCGCGCACGGAGGAGTGTGAGATTTGGCATAGTTAACGTTCATATGGAGAAGGAGTGCATAAAGATAAAATTTATGTATAATATGTATTACAAATACATTAAATAAAATAAAATAAAACATTCATTGATTACGTTCATACGCTGTAAAAAGTTAGCGGAGTGGATGATTTGTAATTTATTTAATCCCCCTCGCAGTGCAATCCACTCCAAGAGGGAGTTTATTTAGATTATTTATTAAAAAAAAAACTCTTCGGAGTGAAATACAAAATGCGGATGATTTAAATCTGTCAATGTCAAACACATATTAGTCTGCGATCAAACAGTTGCACAGAGCAGAGATTGTCTCTAAGGAATTTATATATAGTATGCATTACTAATATATTAAATTAAATAAAATAAAACATTCATTGTTTACGTTCATACTGAATGTCAAACACAAAAGTCTGTGGTCAACAGTCGGACAACATTTATTTTTTTAACCGCCCGGTTTTTTTTGTTTCAATAAAAAATATATAAAAAAATGCGAAGCACGTATTCTTTATTTCATTTTTCATTTTCTGTATTAATTTTTTATTTAATTTTATATAATTTAAAAAATATAGGCAAATTAACTGTGTATCCTTGGCGAAACCTGGCCAGTATAGCAATAAGAAAACCCCTAGGAAATGTCAAAAAACGCGTTATTATTTTTTAAATATGACTTAGCCAAGCTATACCTCATTTTTCCTGTCATTCTTATTTTTCAAATAATTCAAAAATTAATGCATATGACGTATTTGTACACGCTCGCAGCTGACGTAATAAAACAATATTCAAAAAAAAATTATATGTAATGATTATAAACGTATACTCTTTGACAAAAGAACCTCAATCACGTTCAAACTTCAAAATTTAATGAATTACGGTCGAATTTAGACCGCTGGGCGGCCTCTAGTATTAATAAAAGGATCGTAAGAATTTGGATTTGTGTGTAAAACAAATAAGAAGTGTCTTCCCCATTTTAAAATAAAACAAGAAGTTGGAATTAATAAGGGAAGATGAGAATGAGAATATTTTAGGTATATTTTGTATTTTGTTGAAGGATTATTAAAAATATTATGATGAAATTTTCATTTCAAGATTTTTCTCCAGAGAAAGGTGATTTAGCTAATAATTACAAAAGGTAGGACATTTTAGAAAATAAAACGCTTTTATTTTATGAAAGCTTTTCAAATAATATTCTGGCTGAATTTTTGAATATAAATTATCGGAGACCAAAAAACATGGTCTCCTTATATTATGGTGTTGAGCCAGCGGCAGGTTCTAAGTCATTGTTACAGTGTACTGAATCTTATCTGTTTTTACTATTTCTTGAGTTTAAAAACGGTAAACATTCTAGTTCATGAATAAGATCTTTCTATTTTAAACTTTTACTTCCTATAGATTATAATGTCAAAAGTATTAATTAATAAAGTATCAATTAGCAAAATAACATAAGAACTTTTCAGATTTGTTGGTAAAAAATTTGCAAGAATGGTTACATTATGAGGAAAGACATGAAACATAAATTAATTATTCTGAAGTGATGTAAATAATGAACCAAAGTAGTTTCTGCATTACAGAAAACTACCTAACCATATAAAAATATTCTACGTATTGATCAACTAATAGAAAACATTAAACCAGAAAAGACGAAGGGGTTTTTTACAGTTCAGTTACGTGGACAGTTTCAGTACTGAGATATTATATGCAATGTGGTCATGCAACGTTTCAAGGAAAAAAGCGAAGTATTTTGATTTTCAGGATATAGATTTTTAAATTATCGTGATGAAATTTTAGCTGGTAAGTAGCCTTTCACTAATCTTTTTTAAAGTATTATAAACAGACCGTTGAAAGGACTTCCCAATAACTTTTTTTTTAATTTTATATTTTGTAAAATAGAGTTATTGACATTAATTAAGAATTTATGTGTAAGGCAAAGGCACTCAAGCAAAAATATTCATCTTCTGAAAAAATAATAAAAGCACGATCATTAACGTATGTGAGACATATTTAAAGTATATCGTTTTATGTATCAGATTAATATATTTTCTGTATACTGATTTCTGTACATGATAAAAAATATTTTATGTACGCCGTTTCATGCATTAGATTTAGATGCATTAGATATACATAAATATAATTTTATTTATATAAAATTGCTAAAACATCGCTCTTAAATCCAAAACCGCATTTATCGAAAATGCACGATTAAGTTTCGCTTTCACTGCCCAAGAAAAAGCCGAAAGGAACTATAAAACACGACAAAATTCGAAACGTTTTAGAATCAAGAACTGAAAAGTTTAACAGAAGTCCGCCGACCTTACATCACGCAGATATATAAACAGGGCTCGTGTCGTTGTCATAGCAACGAAATATCACTGTGACAGAGTCATGGGACTAATTGGTGGTGGGGGGAGAGGATCTCTAAAAAGAAGGTGAATATCCTCCCCCGTCGAGAAGAAAATATCACTGGGGTGTTGAGAAGTAGCTCCAGGACAGTTGCCACAATACGCGCGGAGAAGGAGAGCAAATATATATATCGATAGGTAGGGATGGGAGTTTACTCACATTTTGCTGGTGTGAGTGGCAGATAAACATCAAAGTCCGGAAACATAAACACAAACTTAGTGCTTTCTCCATCTGACGTTTGTGCCCCGTGAAAAGATTCAGAAACGCCCTTGGAAAATGTTTTCTATGAATGGATGTGTGATACACCATTATGTCAAAAGATGGAACAGTTTTAATGTAAAATGTGTAAAACCAGTGGGTATGAAATACGTTTTCAAAAGATATATGTTTTCACTTCAAAAATGTTCTAGGGAACTTTGCGAGAAGTTTGTCAAGCGGAAAGTGATTCGCATTAGAGGAATGCTGCCAGATAGAATATCTATATAGTTTATTAGAAAATCTTCCTTTAATTTCAAAAACACATATAAGAAAATATATTTTCTTCAATAGCCTTAACAATAAAAATGCACCTCTGCAGGTTTTCAAGTTTCTTAAATCACTGGTTCTGCTTTTTTCACACAGTTTAAAGAAATCGAAGATTGTTTTAAGAAATGGGAACTCACGAAAAGAAAAAAATCTATCGTGTACAGAAGGAAAACACTAAAACGCATGCATTTATTTTAATATGTTTCAAATTTTAAATGAATAAGTTATTTAGAAATATTAGTTAATTTCTTCAATATCATTCCATAATAAACAAATTCAATATTATTCGATAATATAATTTAATATCTCTTGTAATTCTTCACAATTTATATAGGAATATTTTATAACTTTAATCATATAGAATTGTCATTTCTATTTGAATGTTGATAGGGTATTATTCAACAGCTTTGACTATAATTAGAATACATTTTAATATATTATTCATTTTCAAAACAAACTCAATATATAAACAGTTAATGAATGAAAATATTTATTTTTTATGTTGTGAACATGAGTGTCAAACTGAAAAAAATTAAATGAAAAAATGAAATGAAGTGAAAAAAATGAAGTTTCAGGAACTCAAAATTTAAACTAAATTCATTAGTTAGTTTTTTCTTAATACGCAATGCTAATAGAACATACATATTTTAGTACCAATAGGACATTTAGGCTTTCATGTGCATAACAAATTTTACTTAAGATATGGTTTTGATATCTCTGACATTTTTTCATTCCGTTGTTTTTCAAATATTTAATAAATATTGAGCAATTTTTCTAGAGCACAATTTTCGGTACTATTTATCTACTTTTTTACAAGAACATGTACATTTTTCTTGATTCTTAAATTATTTATATGACAGTGGAAAATGTTTTAATTAATTTGAGCAAATCAAAAGGACCGTTTTCATTTATAGCAGTTACGGGTTTTATCTTTCTCTATTCTGTACATGTGTGAGTTTATTTACTATAAAACCTGTCATCGTTTGAATTATAAGGATTTTGTTTTGATCTAAGTAACTATATCTTTC
>BGPR01000216.1:610742-642198 GCA_013235015.1 Araneus ventricosus | reverse complement strand
GAGTGTTCTTATAAACACTTTTTTTTATATGCGAGACGCAGCGGAATTTTTTTCTCATAATTTCAAAGCTAGATATATAGACAACAAAAAGAATTCCGTTAATTCCTTTATAATTCAAGCTGTCAGGCATTTCAGTGGAGTAATTTCAAGTTAAAATTAATACATTATTTAATTGCATTTTCTCAATATATTTCCTGTAATATTCAACGTATTTACTTCAAAATTTAATACAATTTGAATTTATGTCATTTGTAACTCTTTGTAACCTTTTGACGCTTCTGTTACAAACACCATGTTTGTGCATTTCACAGAAAATGCTGAACATAAAATGATGAAAAATTGCATCTAATGTCACAAGAATAAGTTTTCAGATTGCATGAAATTTCAACAAAGAAAAGACCACCAATATTTTGAGTAAGAGAATTACGCACATGACTATTTGAAATGAACAATTATAAATAATAATAAAAATAAATATGCTGCCGTATTTTCTTGTAAATGTAATATTAAAATGAACAATATCATTTAAAATATTACTGCCTTAAAATACGAAATTTTTAAAATATTATCACTATTACATCCAAAAAATCTTCCTTTTATGTGGAAATAACTTCTTCAAGGTTTTGTTTCCCTGAAGTATATGTAAGATACGAGTAGTAAGATTAGACTTTGCTAAAAGTTATTGAAAAAGAAGCGATAATCAAAGAAATTTGACTCACGTAATTATTCTAATGCATATTCATAATTTTTAAAGTATGAAATGACACTTTAATTACCCAAATTACTTTAATTGCCTAGTATACGTGATTATCTTTCCGAAAATCGAAAAATGTTTTAAACTCCCATTGTTTTTCCATCAATTCTGCTAGATTAAAGGTTTGAAAATTAAAGTTGTTTACTAAGTCTTTCTAAGAGTTTTAATTTCATGAATATTTTAATGGAGAAGAAAAATTTTAATTTAAAAAGAAAACAAGTTTCTTAGGAGAATGTATTTCGAAAACCCTTTCAAGGATATTGGATCAACAAAATATCAGCTAATACGTTTCTCAGAAAGATTTTCTATCACTGACGAATACAAATTTGTACTAATAATAAAAAAATATATAATTGCAACAATTCCAAAATATGCTTCTACTGTGATTATTTAGATCACTTTCTTCAAACAATATTATTAATTGCTGACACAAACTGTTTTATTTATAAATTGTAAATACTAGATCATTTATAAACAGTCTTAAAAAAACTGTATTTAAAATACGTTTATTTTTTTCGCAATATTACAGCAAAAAAATGAAATATGGCATTATAAACTGCCATTTTTTCAGCTCTTCAAAGCAAATAAGATAAACTAAAAATGGATTTTGAGTTATTCTTTACTTTTTATTTCTTATTTGTATTTTTTCTAATCTTGTTTGTTTTCAGAATGGATGAAAAATAATTTAAATCACTGAAATTATAAATTAATGTTTCTCCCTTTTTCAGACAATGACAACAATAAAGGACAGAGTTTTTCTTTCATTTTTTTATTTGTTTACAATTTGGAAGCAGTAAAAGTCTTAATGGAATAGTTTAAAGAGCAAACCATGTTGGGGACAGTCATATAACCATGTTGGGTCAAAGCAAAATTAACTAAATAGAAGGTCACTAAAGCCACCAGATGTTGGACAAGAAAACAGCAAAAACTAACGCTTTATTTCATTTGCATAATTCCTGAAAGTACAATGGAGGAAGAAAGAGTAAAAAGAAGAACAGCTAATTCTAAGTTGTTAAATGCACGCAACCCTTTCGGTAAAGATTCTATACTTAGCATTTCTAAAACAAATGATTTCTTGAAATATACAATTACTAACATAAAAATATAAAGCAACACACAAGAAATGCAATTATAGTGACACTGATTTGAATTATTTTTTTAAACATAAACCCTTTTTCAACACGATAACTAAAGAAATATTTTATTATTGAGCTTTAAAATGTAATATTTAATTATTTTCGAGATATCAAAACAGTTGTAAGAAGAAACAAAGCAGTTTCTTACAACTGTTTTGATATCTTTGCCGTCGCAATTTTCCCCGGATGCATCAGCATTCGCGCGCTCCAGTTGCATTGCTTCAATTATTCTTCTTTCATCCCTTTTAGCTAATATTTTCTGTAATCTTAATTATTTTAAAATATTTTTTATGCTTCATATGTTAATTTGCATTTTAATGCTTATCGGTGTAGCGACATTCAGTAAACAAAAGTTCGAAATTTGTTCCTCATTTGTATAAAAATATTCATTGATCATAATTAACTTGAAATAAACTACGACTGAAACTCATAAGTGCCTTTTCTATAGTCCTATAGTGCATTTAATTCATAAAAAGGAAAATCTGAAATATTCAAATTTGAAGTTATTTTCAATAATGGTACAATTTTCTATTATTCTGTTTATTAAATTTATTCAGAGTCTTTGTTATTCATACTCAATATGTATATTTTTATTTAAAAGGTATTAGTTCCGTGCATGAAAAATGCCTTAAAGTGATATATGGTTAGCTAATAGGCCAATATAACCTCTAATATTAATTACTCTTCAGTCATGTGTTTTTGTTTAGTTATCTTGAAGACGTGGACATCAGAAGACATAAATTTTATATTAGGAAACTTTTTAAAAATATTATTAGAAAATTTATTTATTTAATTTTCTAATCCTAAATCTATTACTTTTCTTTATCAATGAAACAAGCTTTTTCTTTAGATCTTTAAGGCTTTATTTATAGATTAAGTTCCGAAAGATTAGCTTATTTTTAGCGCATCTTCACAAGTTCAGATTAACATTCTTTTATCTATCAAAACATTTTTCATTAGTATAATTTATTTTAGGTATATAAGTGAGAAATAAGTTATTCATTTCTAGTTATAAAAGGGGTAATAGGTGTAGTATTACGATGTCGGGAGAGACAATATATAATTATTAGTGTGAATTACAGCTATTTAACAAATGAGATTAAATTTAAATAACTTTAGTCTTCTGATTGAAATGATACACGAATACAGTAATCCTGTTCTTCTCAATCATCAGAAGCTTTGACATGGTCAGAAAAATGGAAGAAAAACATATGGAGGCTATGTTATGACCAGGAGTTCTAGATATATTGATTTTTTAGAGCAGAATTTTTTTCTACAAAGAATAAAACAAAACGAAATTACTAATAAGACAAATCTGAGAAATGCAGAGGAGATTCAGAACATTAATTTTTCTTGAAAGTTACAGATTAATATATAAGTAGTGATTTATTTATAAAAATACAGTAAAGCACCTTTTGTAAGCTCCTCATTTACACGAAGTTTCATCCCAGTCCCGATTCATTCTTTTCTATTGTAATGATAAAGTGATTCGGTTATACGTCGTTTTCTAAGTAAAAGCAGTCAAAAAATTCGCAACTTTTCTGCCTCGGTTATTATTTCTCCGTTCTTATAAGGGGTGGAACATTCCTAGAAAGCAAGGGGGTAACTTGACGGAGAAACTTATTCCACCTTCTTTTAAAAACGAATTGACCACAATGGAAAACGAACTTAATTTGTTTGTCAAATACACTAACGAAAAAACATTCAATAGACATAATTCAATTCACAATGCTGTAATTATTACTCACAGACAATCAGCCCGTCAGTCCCCGTTTAAGGATTTCATTTTAATTAAATGCCTACCTGAAGGCTCATGAATTGTATAAAATACGAAATGTTTAATAAGTACTCAATATATATGATAAATGTATGAATTGTCTCATTTTTATGATAAAGGTTTAATTTTAAAATTTCATCATTGCTTTCAATACTATGCAATAATATACTAGTATTATCTTTCAAAAATTAAAATTATTACTTTTAAATTTATTTTCATTAGTAGCAGTAAATTTGTAATAATCAAACTTACTTATTAAAATTTCGTTCATAAGTCTTTCGTTTATATGTCGCTTTCCACCAGGCCCTTGAAAGACGTGCTTTGCTGCATCGTATGCATCGAAAATTTATGCGTAGAATTAATTTCAATTTTTTCATCACATGACAACATGACAGCCTAATTTTTACGAATATTTTGTTTTAATAGAGAACTAGCTCTTTAGCTAGGGAATTTATAAATATTCTATGTATGCTAGATCCTTCTCACCACTACGCCTCATACATAAAACATGCATAACCCGAAAATACTCATGCTTGAGGAAAATAATCGTATCAATGTTTCCATCCAACAATCGTAGTTTGCATCATTGCTCTCCTTTCGAAGAGGACGTAAATTAATTTTTTAGTTAAAGATGAATACTTGCATATTGTTCTACGATTATATTTTTAATTACAAATCTCAGTAATATAAAATTATTTTTAAAATGATTGTTCGTGAGAAAAAGCTGTCCCGACGAGTATTAAATACTTTTGGAAAGGAATCATAATTTTGATTATTTAGACTTTCAGAAACTTTATTTAAAAAGCAGTATTTATTCAATTTAATAAAAGAATAATTCAACAGTTTAAAAAGCATGATGTTTAAAAAAGAATTTAGATTGAAAAATGTTAGAAGGTTATTCAAAACAATATTTGACATGGCTCGAAAATAATAACAAATTTAATTTAAATCCCACAATATACACAAATAAAACATTTGATTCTTACATCCATTTCTCTTCTTTTGTTATTCGTCAGCAGATTTAAAATACTTCCGAATCCGTAACCTTTGGTAATATTAGGAATTACACGAGTATTCCTGTAATATAGGCTTAAAATCAGGTTGTTTTCTAATTTAGTTTCTGAGAAGAGCAGTAAATTGATAAACGTAGAAGTCAGTCAAACATATGTACTTCGAAACGCAGTATGAACGATGAAATCAATATTATGAATCCTATATTCGGTTCAGGCTGTTTCACCGAATAGAAGTAAAAGTAAATATTACTTTCAAGAAAAAAGGAAAATAAAAATGGATGCCTCAAAAATTATTCTGAAATTAAAATTTCACCAAGCATGCATTTTAGTTTTCAGTATTTGAAAAGGAAATATAAAACCCCTTTTAGATGAAACGTCTGTTATTTTACCTTAAAAGAATGGCGAATTCTCTTTTTATTTCAAATGCATGCCAACACAGGAAAATTTTAAATATTTGTTGGTTTCATTTTACAATGATTTTTATGCTTACAAACAATTCATTATTAAAAATTTAAAGAATGTTTTATGTATGAAAAAACAGCTGTAAGTAGTTTTAGAAAATTATGAAAAGAGAAATTCAAATTGAATTGCTATTTCATAAAAGTTTTGGATTCAAATTTTCAAACATTTAACACCTCAACTATTCATTTAAATTGCAAAAGATGCATACCAGCTTAATGCGAAGAATTGGAAAAGCTTCTAAGAACATAAAGATGAATTCCTTTTAAATATACAATGCGTTCCTTTCTTTCTTTAAATTAAATTTAAAATCCTAATTAACACTTTTTAAAGGAAATTTTTAATTTAATGAACTGTCCTATAAAGTTTAGCAGATTCTTTTCTAATGCAAAATATTTGCTTTTCAACGAATTAAAATTGATACTATTGTTTCAAAATTTTGTTAAAGCAGGTATTCTCTTCTGGCCATCTTCATAAAATAATAGTGAATATTTTTCGTAAATGTGTGTAGTTTTATTTCCTACTTACACTTTTTTAATATTTACTAGGAAACTTTTCTTTAATTGAACTTTGAAATATTTTGAATAAGGAGTTGTTTCAGTATTATAATGATTGAGATATTAATTTAAAATTATCAATTAAAGTCTATATAAAGAAATATTTTGTGGGAACATAAAGAAACAGAAGAATTCCGAGCATTTTCATCACTATATCTTAATTGTAAGAGACGATGATGTTCAGATGAACATTTCTAAATAGAAAGATAATTGGCAATAAATAAAGACTAAATTCTTGAATTATGTTAAAATGGACTTTTTCTTTCAAGACAGTCTACGAAAGAAAAATGAAATAAATTTCTAGAACTGGAAATTAATTTATGGAAACGGAATTAAAATTACATTAAATATTATTTGTTTTCTATTCATGACTGTTATACCATAACTACATTAAAAAATGTGTTCATTCCATATATTAAGATCACTAGGAAGCTAACTAACAAATACAAATAAAATTGAAAATCCCCCCATTAAGACCGCAAAATTCTCATAAGGAGAAGAGTTTTAGTAAAAAAAATGAGAATAAGTGTGATTGAGAATAATTGCGCATAACAATGAAACAAATTCAGATTGCAATATTTCGATTCAATCAGTAGAGAAAAAGGCAAAACCATATACAGCAGAAGCTTATAATCGGACATTTCTTTTTAACCGACATCTGCTTTGAGTTAAATAAAAATCATAAACGGAAAAATTCATTATGGTTAGGTAGGGGTTTGTTTTCTAATTTGTAGGGCGTCAAGGTCAGGCGCACAAGTTACATTCGGACGGCCATACAATCAGTATCACTGGTGGCTCCAAGTAGACCGCCGTGTTTGATGTTCTCCTATACTATGTGTTGTTATTATGGTTAACTAAAAGTCGTTCTTTCTTCGATAAACTTCAAGCAGAGCCCAGTAAGGTCAGTGATATTTAAATTACTCAAAAATACAGACCAAAGCCTTTTGAAGAAGCCTTGAAATATTTAGAGGAAATCCCAATTACGAACGGGATTCTTTTCACGAGATAACATGATACATCAGTTCAAAATGTCCATTTGCAGTGAAGCAACTCAATAGAATCCTTTTAATGCTGTTTTTATAATTTTTATTAAGTTGTTTATTGGTTTGTTTGTAGTATGATTCAACTTTTTTCTGAAATATAGTTAATCACGAAAGATATTAAGTTTAATACAAGGTATCGGACTTTTCGCTTAAAACGTTTTCCTTCTTTTTCTTTCCATATTATTCCTCCTAGGAGTTCCTGTTTGCTTTGAATAATGCAGATTTTATTGAACAAATCGTATTTTTCTCTGATTAAACAACCTATAATTTCCACTACAGATATTTCGTATAATGTTATATATTTTTTAAAAATTATCAAAACTTTAAGAAATAAAATCAATTTTAAAATGCACTCAGAATATATAACTTAAGGTAAGCTATTATATGTGAGGTAAAAACATTTTCTTTCTTTGACTGAGTTATATTTTAAAAAAGAAAAGTTAATAATTAAAGAAAATCATTATTTCGCAAAGTTTTGAAAATGAATAAGTATTATGTATACATTATATTTAAAAAATATTTATGCTGAATAATAATATAAGTCCTTTCAGGAACATAAAAAGTTGCAAGTTTCTTTCTTCGAAAAAAAGTAAAACCTTTATTTAAAAATAAAACAGTTTTTCAACGTAGATGAAAATTCTGCCATGTGACCTTGCAATATGATTTTGAGAGTGAAATAGAAGTAACATATTTAATTTCTCATATATAACAATTCGTAATAAATAACAAGGTTACCGACCCCCTGTTCTGTGTGATAAAAGCTGATTTCGGTTATCGTTCTTCTTATATTCATAATCGCGAATAAGAGGGCTTGACGTACTTTGTATGCTTGCAAAATTCCATCGAATGAAGAACAGAAATAGGAGAAACAGTTCTGGAGGGAAAAAAGTTTCTTATATCTTATTTTAACTTTAAATCTGCATTCTTCGAAGAAAAACCACACGCGTATTAAAGAATGACATGAAAAATGTAACTTAACTAGCTCAATTTGAACATGCACCTTCGAAAGTTCATCTTGGATCAGAAAAAAAGAGGGAAAAATTGTGGAATGAAGGGATACTGAAATGAAATAAAAAATAATAATACCATTCGTAGAAAAGAGACGTAGAAAAGTTGAAGGCAAGGGAAAGACAATGCCACTCTCTCAATTTGTCTTGCTGCTGTTGCTTGCGGAAGATTTTGTTCATTGTTCAGAATAAGCTGTTCCTGCTTCTACGCTGCTCTTATTATTTCACGTTCACATTGTTAGAGCAAAATAACAACGTCTCCTGCTTTCTCAAATGTGGATATTTATGTATAAATATATATATACGTAGAGGATACTTTTCCCACTGCTATGAAATGCCCATCTGCCCCAGTTTGCTTTCCTCCAAATTTTAATATTCTGTTTCCCAGCACATAAATCTGCCTTTCAGGAATTCTTACTTCATAATCAAAGTTGCATTGAATGAAATGATATCGAAAAATATATATTGATGCTGAATTGAATGCCTATTTATAATGAGGGTAGGCATAGCAATAAAGAAAAAATCTCCTTTTCTGTGGGAGTTCGAGTGTTTCTAATGTTATAGTCCGGGGAGGATTCCTTTTTTTTATTTTTTAAGTTAACATATAAGCAGAAAGTAGGACTATTGGCTGAAACTTAAAAGTGGAACCCTTCTAAGCATATCGTTGCTAAACTGCTTTTGGAAAAATTTCCATTTATGATCACGTGCTTGCCACATTGTCAAACTAAGGAATTTTAATAATTTACGAATGTGTCATTTTGATCGACTTTCAAACTCGATATAAATTTTGGAATCAAATGATTATAGTTACATCTAAGAGCTACAGAAATGCTTTTCAGCGATTATTATGCTTTGCTAATACGAATGTTAATGAAGTTATGAAAATAATAATTATTAATGAAAGATATTCGATTATTACCGAAACTTTATTCTGGTGAAATTATCTAATTATAACTTTGCTTTAGCCAAAGAAGAGACAAATAAAAATTTTTGAAACTTTAAACCTGTAGGTCTAAGAGTACCATATTGAAACGATATTCATTCCAGTCAAGTCATAAATTTTTCGTAAGTATGATAGATTATTTTACAGAATTATTTCATTAGGAACAATTGCTAAATTCACAATGCAAATATCTTTGTTTATTTCAAAATTGACCTTAGCATTATTAGTTCTTTTCGTCGAAATGGATGCAAGTTTCCTTTCAGAAAAGGGCTTTCGAAGAAGTCTATACAATACATTTTTCTCATAAGCAGAAAAAAAAAATTAAAGTAGCAGTGCTCATTTCTATGTTGACGTTTAATCATGTGGTTCAAAAGAAATGAATATAGAAACATTAAATATAAAATGGTGTGGAATTGACACTTTTTTGGAACAAAGAGAGAGAGAACTAAATATTCTTTCCATGGGTTGAAAAGGTTACGAAATGTTCATTTAAGTAATGAAAATATTAGTTTAAGGATGGATGCGAACAAATATTACAGATTTTAACGCCTTAAGATTATCATAGAAGAATTTAAAGCTCTACATCTTTATTTCTCATAATTATTTTTATCTGATCAAATCATAATTCATCTGCATATCATTCAATTCCTTAAAGCATATGAATATAATTTAGCGCATTAAAAACCAAAGTTTGACCACATTTCAAGATATATCTCAGCAATAGCTAATATTTTACTTCATTTAATTAATGTTGAAAGTCAGTAACAGGCAATACATTTCTGATATTCATCTATTATTTCTTTCAATTTTGTTCGTGCTGTCTTCAAACAAGAAAGTTCACAATACATTGTCATTAACCTCAGTATCATGCATTTCATACGAAATTTATTCAAATCTTTAATCTTGGACTTTAATCGGCATAATGATCATTAATTAGTGATAGGGAATTAATAAAATATAAATCTCTAAGACTAAATTTAATCTTATCATTAGAGAATATAATAATCTCTTAGAACCAAGAAAGCTGGTCATCTTGGTTTGAGATGTATTTCGTGTACCTTCTTATTAATTGACGCAAATATTCATGAGTTTCAGCTTCGAAACTTCTACGCTAATTTCTGCATTGCAAGTAAACGTGAATTTCTGTACGTGAAAAGTGACCTTTGAATTCTAATGTAAACTTCCTTTGTAGAATCATCAGTACATCAGAAGGCAGGCGATTTGTACACTTGGTGTATTTGCATAGTACATCTCGTTTATTATCCTACACTTCCTTAGCGTTAATACAAACGAAGCTCCCATCTATGTAAACTATGTTTGCTCTGAAGCCTTTATAGAAATCTGAGTCTGATTAACCAGATCAATAGCATTAACATGAAAGCTTTTGGAATGAAGTGGCAGTTTGTTGGACTTTGGCTCAAGTGCCAAAGCTTTGAATGTGATATTTGGCATTCTCTGAGTGTGCTAAAATCTAGAGAAAGCATAAAAACGATTATTGATAAAAAAAATAGACAATATTAGAAGTAAATTCCGACAACGCAAACGATCTCAAAAGTAGTTATGCTTATTGTTTTAATATGAAAGTAAGCAATGCTGGAAAATTATACGGAAAAACAGATGGAAAAATTATTTCTCTTACACACAGTGAATGAAACTGATAAAAATTAACTGCTACTTTTAAAATTATGCTTCGAGAAGAGTGAAGAACCAAATTATTGCATTAAATTAAGCATCTTCAAGTAAATAAATTTTTTGCATTGTATTTTTTTTAAATTTCGGAAGGTTAAAAGAATTTATGTAAATTTCCAGTTGTTTATTTGTAACGTATAAAAAATGTGACTATTTTTGATTTTGATATTTTCTTTGCTTTATGTTTATTCCCACACCACTATTCACTTGATCTTTCAAGATTATCTTCTTCAATTTTCTTTCTGAATAACCAGGTAGCGGTGAAATATACTTTTTACTGCTTAAATTTTTAAAAAATAATCTTCATAATCTTCATTAAGGATTGAAAGGAAGATAATATTCCTATCTAAACATAAAATCTGGGTGTGATTATTTAAAATTCATAAATTAGTATAGGAAAAGCTTCGAAGACATTTTGCATGAAAAAAGAGGACTTACACAGTGAAGCAGTTTTTTTCTAGTTTGGAGAGTGACTATTGTTACCACGTGAGACAAGGCTCTTTCTTGCAAAGCCTGCATCCGCTCGCTGACCTTTAAATCTGAACACGAGTTCAGTCTGCCAGATAACGAGGAAGAATGTTCTCCGGTTTTCCAGAGTGAAATTCCATATTTCTCATTTTCATCGGAAGTGTTTTGCATGTATCATGAAAGAAACGGTTCGACCCATATCGAATAATAATTGTCATGGAAAAAGCATTTGCTTTATAACGAAGTCAATTAACTTGAGCTTAATGGCATATTAAGTGTCCTTAGCGAAATAGGATGTCGAAACAGATGCTTGACTCTGATCAGGGGAGATGACGATAACGTGAGGGTATTTTATTTCTTGTCTGATGAAGAGATCCTGACATTTTGTTATAAAGAAGAGAAGAAAGACCAAAGAAGGATGGGTCTCTTTGTGTGAAACCTAATTCCCAAATGAAATCAGTAATCGAAGAAGTATTAAGTTTAGGTTGCACCATCGCTTTTTTGGAGAATTTTTTATTCGTTCGGATTCGCCTGTACAAAAAAAGGAAATACAAAATTTAATATTTTTTATTATTCATTATCACTGCAACGTCTTTTACTGCAAAATAACTCATTAAGATATAATCAAGTCCCCCACCATAAATAAATAAATAAGCAGTTCTCAAAGGAACTGTGAAGGAAAATATTCATTTGGTAAAAAAACCGATTGATATTAGCATTTAAATATTTACTCGATGGCAATAAAATGAAATACTTATTTTACAGTTTTGGTGACAGTGGATAGAAGCAGTTACACTTAAAGGCCAAATACGATTAAAATATTCCATATTGATGCTTCGGAACTTTCTAAGCACGTATTACAAATCTTCACGCAAAAATACTTCATCATAATTTAAATGAATGCTTTCATATATATATATATAGAGAGAGAGAGACAGGAAGGGAGAGAGAAAGAGTATAAATCGTAAAAAGAAATGAGAAAAGCAATTAAAGCACAATAACGTTTCTTCAGGGGATAATGTTATTGTGAATTGATAAAATATAAAAAGTTTGACATTTTCTTGCACTCAATTACGCCGTAAGTCCTAAAACACTGATTTTATTTTATTTTATTGTTTTTCTATCATGTTTTGCTTCTTATATATATTTATACCATATATATTTTCCATTTTAATTGTCTTGTGCTTTTTGAAGCGATGGCGGCATATTTTAACGGATTTCGTTTGTCGTTAACAGAAAAAAGCAGAAATTAATATCATGAGCGAGCTTCTCTTCCTGACGAGCGGCTCGCTATGATATTTTTCAATTTGTTTTGATTTTTGTCTATATTTTTGCCATTGTGTCTTGATTGTTTTTTAGTTTTTGTCTTATGTTTCTAGTTTGGATATATATATATATATATATATATATATATATATATATATATATATATGGCTGCAAAACATATATTACAAAATCTAGCAAACTCTTACAAAAATATATATAGACAATCATAGAAAATTTGAATAAGCAAAGAGATACAATTATTGTCAATAATGGTGTAGAGATTGTAAATGTAATCACAGAAGTCGGCATATCTAGTGTACAAACAATTGACTTCCAGTATTTATTTAATAGTCTGGATATTGAAGATTTGATAAATACCCTAGTAAAAATACATAAAGATTTTGGTCTAAAAGAGATATTAGTATTAATAAATATAAAACTCTTATTAATCTTGTACTAAAAGGAAATTATATTCTTTTGATAATAAGATTTACCATCAAATTAAAGGATTACCTCAAGGAGGTCCAACTAGCAATAGTTTTGCAAATATATACCTACACTACACTACGAGGAAAATTTAATTAATAATAGCTCTAGTATATTATTTCGATATATAGATGATTTGGTAGTATTTGATAAAGAAATAGACCTAAAGTCACAAATTAACTTCTATCCTGACTATTTAAAACTAATAGAAACTAATGACAATGAATTAACTGCAGAATTTCTAGATTTAGATATAAAAATTATCGATAGCAAAATTGTAACAGATATCTTTGATAAAAGAACAGGATTTTATTTTAAAATTAATAAATTTCCTTTAGGGGATAGAAATCTTAGCATTTCGGCCTTCAAGAATTTATTTAAAAAATTTTATAATTAGAAATAATAATTTGGTAACAGACAATGATAATAGAATTAAGAACATGAAATATTTCTATAATTGTGCATTGGTATATGGAATGCCTAAAATGTTTTAAGAGTTTATATAAATGAGAAATAGTTAGGTCACTTAGAATAAAAGATTCATTTTATTCCTTTACTAGTTTCTGAATTACTACATAGATGGCGCCAGGATTTATAAAATAAAAAACTCCTTAAAACAATATTGGATTCTAAATGTTCAAATACTTTATTTTATAAAAATTAAAATTATTAATTGATTAAATAATTTAATTTGTTTCGAGATTTTTAATATAGGTATCGTACTAATTCTTTAATATTAAAATAAATTAAATTATTTGTTGAATTTAAGTTGAATCAAAGTTTGAAATCTAGTTTTGGCAATCTGTGATGTCAAGCTATATAAGTGACAGTTTATATTGAAATGAGGAATACAGGTAAAGGATAAGTAAACACATTGATTCTATAATTCTTAGTGAATAAGAATGGTTATTTTATTGACTGATGTATTTACTGTTTTCAGTGCAGTATATTGATGTATTCATAGATTTAATATAGGTACTGTCCTTATAACGATGATATTTTGTTAAGGTTAGTGTATGGATTCGTTCACTTTAGGGTAAATTACCCTTTCTGTTTTTTCAACAACTTTAGTAACAGGGATGATTTGTGCAGCAAAATTGATTTAAACTGGCTAATGCTCTTCCAAAGCAGAGCTACTAATTTTATTCTTGAAAACTCAAATCTTCGGTTTTGACTTTCTCAGTAGTTGTAAGTTTAGTTTAGTTATATTTACGTCCCGTTTTGAAGCAATATGAGGGCTATTTTTGGCTATGTATCGTGATTTTGAACCACGGTCAGATGACTAGGACGACACCTGAGCTGGCACCCCCCTCTCCAAACTTCCACGCCACAACAACGGGAGGACGTTTGCCCACTACGTATGATTTACTGTGCAGAGGCCCCATACACGGCGGATCTTCAGTGGAATCGGGTATCGAACCTGGAGCCCTCTGGCCCCAAAGCCGAAACCTTATCACTAGGCCACCGCGGTCACCAATAGTGTAAGAGATATAGTTCATGGAATTGTTTTAAATGTGCTCTTTGCATGTGTATTGCACTTTTGTTTATAGGATCATAATTTAAATTTTGTTTCATTAATGCATTTTTAGTTTTTGAATCGCATTTTGATATATCTTGTTTATTTTGTTTTATATATATATATATTACGGTTAATGTGTGTGATTAATCGGTTGGTATAAATAATTACCTGACAAGATGATAAATCGATTCATCACTTTTATAGGTGATTATTCATACTAACCGATTAACCACATTAACCGTAACATATATATACATATATATATATACATGTATATGATTCATTCATTTAAACTATTAACCAATTTTTTTAAACGAAGGGAAGTTTGTTTTAAATATATTATCAACTGAAAACAGTGTATTGATTACCTGTTAGACAGCACTTCAATTTTCGTTTAATTGCTTATTCAATTACCTTCTGTACCTCTTTTACCACAAATAAAATGATAAAGGATTAAATGCAACAAAATGTCATATTTTCGAATTTAGATGCATTCGAAATTTAAGTTTCTTCTATAATTTTTTCAGTTCGCTTTTATAAATAGACTAGTCGTTGTACCCGTCGCTCCTCTCGCGTTTATCTAACTAATCCTTACTGATAATACATAATTAATTACTAATTAGAAGGCTTCGAATAAACAAAACTTTTAGTCTCCCTCTTTGGAGCATATATGTAAAGATTGCTTGGAGTTCTCCTTCCAGAACATGCCATGGGAGAAACAAAATTGATAACGTCAGATTTGTTTGGCATATCACACTCGTCCCAAATGATAAGTTTGCAATTTGTTAGACAATCGTCTTATCAGACTTTTTGCTTATATTGTATATAGGAATTTCAGTGTGAGCTAAGCCAGAGATAACTGTAATATAGAATGTTCTATGAGGTCACAATCCAAAAGTCTGATAGCTATTCTTGATGGAGCAACGGCAAGAGCTATATGATAGTTAGACTGAATTTCAGTAAGGATCAAATTAATTGAAAAATGTTGCTTCAGTTTTACATGAGACTTCAAGTAAGAGAGGGTTTCACCGTCCTCTTCACCAATCAAATTCCCCATCACTTCATGAGCTGTTAGCTGATCCTTTGTTAGTCATGTATTATTTGTTCCCACCATATCTTGTAAAGCATTCACATCTTAGTTTGTAATATGAAACAAATCTTTCTTCAAGGCACCATAGGTTGACTTGTAGACATGGGTAATACACGCTATAACAACCTTTTCCCACTAATTAATAAACATCTTAATATCAACTGCTACTAAAAACCAACAATTACATTATTCAGCAACGCTTAAATAAATATTCACTACGCACGACTCAACGTGCTCACGATGGAATGCCAAAGTGAATAATTTTGGAAAATATGTTCGGTTGAGTTCATATTTTTGTGAAAATATGTTTAAAATGTGTGTGTTTTTTTAAATTTTGCAATCCGCATTCACACCTTACTATATTAAAAGTCTTGATATCCAAATGATGTGACAGTACTGGGTAACAGGGAAAATTATTCATGAATTCGAGATACTACGAAGGTAAAAGGAGACCAAAAATTTGTAAATAGAAAATTTAAAGCTAAAAGGAATTGAAAGTGGAATTGTCCAAAGAAGGCAAATTAATTTCAACATTAACAAAAACACGTGAGAGATTAAAAAGTGAAATAGGTTTAAAATGACAACAAACGAAAACGTTATAAATTGTGTTTAAGTGATTAAAAGTCCAAGAGATAGTGGTACAAAAGTGAAACATGTGTCGTTGAGAAGATATCTTTTTTACTTCTAAGTTGGTTCAAAAATAAGTTTTGTGAGATGATATGTTCTGAAGTTCCGGCTGAAGAACGTTAAAAATTACCCATTTTATTCCTGCTGGAAACTTTTTAAAAGCGGCGTAATTAATCCTTCCAGGTGCGAAGGAACATGTGTACCAGATTTTTTTCTAAACAGAAATTGCATGTTTTATCTGTAGATTCCCAACATAATATTTGGATTTTGAGTTCTATTGATAAGACAGTATGTGTTAATAGGGAAAACAAAGACTGAAATATTGATATTAAGAAGGTGACAAAATGAGGCCACAATAAATAAAAGCAAACAAAATTACTTACAAATTCTGTTTAAATTAATTTTCAAAATTGATTAAAAATAAGAGAAAAAAATGTACGGAAATGGAACATGTGTCAATGGAAAGTTATTTTTTTTTGAATTTTAAGATGGTGTAAAAATAGTTTATCGCGATGACAGGTTCCAAAGTTATGGCGCAAAAAAACCTTAAACCTTTTAACTCCCCCCCCCCTTCGGTTGGAGAAAGCAACTTTTTAATTCCGTATTTATTCCCTCTAGGTTCTAAGGAACATACATGCCAAATTTCTTTATAATCTGTTAAGAAGTGGGGAATTGTATAAAGTTCTAACACACAAAGAAACAGACATTGAATTTTATTTATTAAGATATTTTAGTTCAAATTCGGCTCTTTTTAAATATCAAGCACAATGAAAAACCCCAATGAAATAAAATAATCGTAAACAATGTCATTTAATCTAGAAACTATTCTCACAATGTGACAAATACATAAAGATATTCACTTCTTTTAAAGAAATTGATTTTTAGAACTAGATTATCTTTTATCTTCTACACTGATGTCATATTTGCATGCGTATTAAATCATGATAAAATAACAATGAATACAAAACAGAAAATAGGCAGGTAAAGAAATAGTTGGTAGATAAAAAGGCTGCACAGCAGTCTTCTGTGTATTTCAATTAATATATAAATTTATTTCATTGTGTTATCTGAAAAAAAGATTTAGTAATGTAGCGGAGTCCCAGTGACGTTGGTTAATAAAACCGATTTTCGATCTACAGTAAAGCAGACAATGATATAAAGTTCATAAATGCAATATATTGGAAATACTATAGAAAAAATTAAATTGAGTGAGGTGTATTCACTGCTTTATAAGTTTATTTAAAATTTGGTTATTACGGCATTTGCATTCAATGAATGTGACTGAACTCGAACTTTTCTGTACACATAGATGGGCTATCATCTTTTATTATTATAACAGAGGATGTTCTGTATTAATAAACTCAGTCAATGTGTTCTTGAAACTATTTTAATTCGATTAAAATAATATATTCTTTTAAATTTTATACTGCAATTTTTATATGTTTATGATTCTTTTATAACTAATGTTAAATCGTCTTAAATTTAAATTATTATACCGTTATAATTTGTTAATACGTAAAGGGGGTTTGCCCAAATCATTTAAAAATTAAAAATAAATTAGTGGGCATATCAGAAGCTTGACTTCCCTGATAATTCTAAGAGTTTTGAGATCTGCCCAAAATGTACTGCAGAACAGGCCACACCTGATCATATTCTTGCATGCCTGGGGCTTTCCAAACAGGATCTTGTTTCTGATCCTCTATTGACTTTGGATTTCTTTGGGGTGCACAGGCTCATGGACCTGATATAGTAGTTTTTTTGATGATGAGGATCAACATCCTCATCATCAAAAATAAATGATTAAATGTTTTTTTTATTTAGAATTGGTTTGAGCTAACTACCTTTCTTTTTAAAAGTAACTAATTTCTTAACGCTGTAGTAAAATCCTTACCTATCAGAGAAATGCTTCCAGAAACTGCGATATATTCTATTATTGGCATTGCTTTTTTCTGAAATACTTCATTATGTTCTCTATATGATCAAGTCTCTCAGCACTGTCCTTTAAGCTGATAGACATTTAAAGATCTGGTTGACATGAATTCCTTGAAACAGGAAGTACTACCTTTCCTAGTTGTAAGAATATTTATTTTATCAAAGTATGTGGCGGGTTATGTAAAGCAGTTCCGATCCCAAAAACAATTCTTTTTAAAATTCCCATGTAACAGGAAATATTCCTAATGAAAGAATCAGAAAGTGTCCATAATATTACTATTATTTGTAGATAAAGATATTTCATGAAAAAAATATTTCTCAAAGAAGTAAAAGTGAACCGAATATTAAAACACTTCAAAAGAATTCGAACATAATATCAAAGCTAGTTTGGAAATAATTTGTAAGCTTAACAGTTAATAATTCAGAATTATTGAAGAACTTTGTTGAAAATTCAGTTACGAAATTAGTTGAAATATGGTTTGCAAGTAATTGCATGAACATAATGTATTAGTACTTAAAATAACTGAAGAGGATTATTTTTAATGGAGCCCAAACGAGGACCGGAGAAATCAGAAATGTGTAAAACGTATTTTGATGAATTTCACAGTTTCACAAAATCACAAAAGTATTTCACAAAAGTTTATAAATTAGACGTGGTAGTTGAATTCATAATTTTTTTAATCAAAAATTGAACTCATTAAGGGTTTTTTGCATTTGTATTATAAGTTTATTTAGAGCTTAAACTTCTTCAATGTTTCAAGCAATAAAAATAAAAGTGATAAAGCAAAATCATTGAGTTAATTTTCTTCTTTTATAATACTATCGGAACTTTAGTTTGACTCTAAGAATTTATGCAAAAGTATAACCAAAATTCATTAGTTAATAAATGCATAGGAAAACTAAAAGAGGATTTAAAGAAAGGAACATAAGTGCTGATTCAACAGAAGCTTTCGCATAATAAGCATTCAGTGTTTTCCCCTCTCATAATCCAATTTATCTACGCAAGAGTCATATTAAATGCATAATTTTAGATATGAAAATACTTAATTATTCCAGGTAATGGAAAAAAGTTATTTTTAGATAAAGTAAGCAGGAATCTTTTTCAAAAGCTTACATTAAAATTGACTGAATTTCGAAGAATGTAGGTTGTTTTCTTATACGATAATCATTGAGGAACGGAAGATGTTTCATGTAAGTTTTAAATGTAATGGGAAAAGCCTAATTAACTGTTGATTCCGTTTATAATCTGATGCTTATTAAACAAACATATATGCGCATTATAGTACTGTAACATTCTTTTCACAACAGACATTACAAATTTCGAGTAAAATCAAAGTTAGATTTTAATTACCCATAATTTCTTAAGTAATCTCTGGAATTTATAAAAACAGTATACATTTTTGCCTAATTATTTTTTAATACTAGGAAGTGGAAGAAAAGTCCGGAAATTAATTTAAAATATTTTATTGATTGAACTATTTAGCAAAAAAGTTAAAACGATTTGATTTATAAGTACGGAATTGCTTCCTCTGTATTAAATAATTAAAACATCAAAGATTTCAGTTCTAATGTTTCAAGAAGAGCATATATTGTATAAAATATCGGGAAATGATTCTGACAAAGCCTTAGAAGAGAACTTAGAATATACTAAAATTTTTATGAATCGTATTGAGTAAAAAATTAACGTTCATTTTGTGCAATTGTACAGCATCAACGTATCTGCGTTTTACTCTGAAAAACAAAATTTTAAAAGTATTGAATGAAATTTTTAAATACTTTTCTAAACATTTATATCGATTGAAGTAAAGAAACGTTATCAGAAGATCCTTACTAATTAGGTAGTAAAGGAAAATCACCCCGTATTATCCTAACATGGTATTTGAGGGAACTAGCCTGCTCTCTGTGTTTATACAAAGAAATAGGCAGTTTATATTTTTTCCTCCGCGAGGTAGAGGTGCAGAGGGAACGGAATCGATGACTAATGGAGATAAATCGTTATGGGGTTGAAGGGCAAGCTGGGAGAGCTGTGACGTTGAGTGGGGAAGCTTTGAGATTATGCGATAAAAGAGCACGAAAACTTGTTGAGCACACTATTCTTCAGCCACCAGTTGAAACATCGATTTGTTCTCCTTTCTAGAAGCTTTTGAGGAAGGACTACGATACTGACCTATATTCGTAACTTTCTGCTTCATTGCGTAGCTCAAAGCATTCATGTGGTTCAGTGGCGAATCCAGGATTCTGGTCTGGGGGGCTGAGGTCATAAAATTTTTTTTATCGTAGTGACGAATGTCAAATCTCATGGCTTATGTAGACCAAAACACTTTAATTTTACAGACTTTTCTCACTTGACAATAAGAATAATAAAGAACACTACATTACTTTCGATAATTTAATAAAAAATACAATGAAATAACTAGCCAAAAAATTTTTCGATCGTGTCAACGCTACAAGTACAAGTGCAATGACTAGAAAAGTAGGAAAATTTTCGAGCCTGTCAAACTAGAAAGCAATGTTGTTAAGTTATTATTATTTTTTAAATAAGGGAATTTAAGAACAAACAGTTGCAGTGATTTTAAATAAAATCAAAAATTATGGTTTAGCTCTGGGGGGGGACTGTAGCCCGATAGCTCCCCTCTGGATTCGCCACTGATGTGGTTTTTTAAAGCCAAGTACATTGCAATATCTATACAGTAGAATTTGAGTAAGTTGAGCGTTTTTGACTAGAATTCGTCGGTAATAAGAATTTTTTTCTAATCCCTTGAGTTTCCTATTAATGTAAATGATATTGTTAAAATTTCCTCTTTATAAATTATAATGTTAAAATATCTATATATATAAAACGCTAACATGCGTGGCACAGAAAAGAGGTTAATTTCTCTTTCGCCGATGACTGAGTTAGCTCACGAAACGATCGGTTTGTTTGAAAAACAAAACACATGTAGCCTCCTCCACGTTAGGCAGAATTTCATAGTCATAGCCTGTTGCCGTATTTGTTCTGGTGTAAATTAACTTTTTCTCGGAAAAAAATTGAAGATTTCACAATTTTTCTTACAATATAAAAAAACTTCGGATGAAATGATTGAAAAGAAATCAGTTAGAAATGAAGAAGATTGGCTTAGGTGAGCCAGAGAAAGTTTAGATCAACGTCAAAATAGTTTAAGTCAGCGAAAATAAAATCGTGCCATTTCACGAATGTAGGTGAATTTCATGGAACTTACTATTGTAAGCATTGTAGATTGGCTAGTTTTATGTTATGCGCACACCACTTGGCGCTTTTTTTTTCTTGGCGAATTTTCTTGAAACGCCAGTTTGAGTCTAGAAGAGTCAGAAAAATCGTGTTGTTTGTGTAAACGAGCGCAGATGATCTTCGCGGAATCAGCTAGTTCTCTATAATTTGAAGATATCTTGCTTTTTCAAAGTCAAAACTAAGAATTGTAAATAAAATTCCTTAAATTTTTCCTTGTTCACTCAGTGATCGGAAGAGAATTTTTTTAATGCCCTTAACTGACTGGAGTAATTTACTGCTATACAATGTCTTCAGTCAAAAAAGCAGCAAAAATATGTACTTTTTAGAAAAGTTTTAAATAAATTGGATTTTAATTGCGCTGTTTAATAAACAAATAAATTTATAAAATTTTGAATTACAATTATTACCACTTTCTTTATTCGAATTACTTACTGCGTCTTCATTAATTATAAATTATAAATCTGTTAAATAATAAAAATAAATCTTTACAGACATTTTTAATTATCATTTACTCTTCTTATACTGCTTTTTTACCAGTATTTCGTAATCAAAACTCTTGAATAAATCGAATTTTTACTGCGGTCCCATTAACTTTGAATTATCCAAGTTTGACTTTATATGGCTTGAGAAGTAAAATACAAATTTCATCTCATTAGAAAATAAGTCATAAACTGGCATTAAGCTTAATTTATCATATTTAAATATAATAGAACTTTTAAATACATTGATTTCAGATCATATAGACTTTATTGGTTTAAATAGTTCAAAGTCGAAAGTAGATGTAAGAAAACAAATTACTATTTAATACAAGATTTGCAAGACACTTTTAGAAAGGGTAAGACGATTTAAGTTTAATTGGGCGTGTATGTGTGAGAATGTAGACAATAACATGATAACTATAAGAGAGAAAAGTTGTAAATAAACAAAAAAACAGTAGCAATCGTTTTGAAATTTAAATAAAATTCGAAATAATTTATAAACACAATTGAACACTTGATATTTTTTTATGTTAAAACATACATGTATGAAATTTAACAGAAATAATTAAAAAATGTTCATTCAGTAACCTCTCACGTAAGACTTCGATTTAAAAATTTCAGCATTCAGTACATTGACAAAAATTATTATTTTTTAAAGGCTTTTTAAAAGATTAATCGTTTATATAAATTTGGTGCAGAACAACTTTTACAGGATTTATATTTATTGTTAAAGGTTTCACGAATGTTAGATTACATAGTAATTTTCGAAAAGTTCAGATATTGTGTAAATATAAAATCAAGAATACCTTCCTGACTGTTAGAAGCTATTCACTGTCGTAAAAAATGCGTTACAAATAGGTGAAATAAATAAATAAACAGATTGACATTTATGAATAGGAATATGAGCTGGAGAAATGAAAAATGCATTTTTATGAATATTAATTTTGTCATAAATATTGTGCACTCATTAATTGTAACATTTTGTTTCGTTAAAGTTACTAAAATAATCAGCACGTGAAAAATGTGTTAAACATTTAGAAAGTAGAAGACTTAATCAAAAATAAAAGGAATTTGACCATTTGAAATGACGAAATGTAATAAAAAAAACATCCAAAATTTGAATTAAGCTAAAATGTCTCTAAAATGAGTACAGAAAGAAAAAACTACAAATTTTAAACGCAAAAGATTTATTTTCCATTTTGTCGTAATAAATAATGCACATATTTGTCGTAATATTAATGAATAAACAGTTTTAATAATGGAAAAACAGTATATAACACTTTGAATGAAATAATAATACAATTAAACTTTAAAATTCTTTATTGCTATTTTGATCGAGTGCTTTGTGCTTTAGTTGATTCCTCATGTGAAATATGGGTCTTATAAAAACTTTCACTTACGTTTTCCTGCCCCTCAACCACCATCTTATTTCTTGAACATATTTTGAAGTTTGCGTGACTATTATGGTGCTGATATGTTATGCCATGGAAAATAAAACAGTCGTGGTAGACATTAATAAGAACGTATTTAGCTAACGAAAACAATTTCTTACAATTATTAGTTTTGGCTTCGAAATAACCAAAATAAAATTTAAAAAATGCTTTAAAATTTATTTAGGGAATTCAAGGCTCCAGAGTAGAATTCGAATTATCAACAAATATGAGTTCGAAACGTTCCAAATGTTCTAATTTGTCAAGTTTCACTGCACATGATTAAGCGTTAATAAATGTTATGAATATAATAGCAGATTTCAAGAACACACCTATGTACACCTAAAACACTTATGTATAAATAATATTTTTGATGAAATAGAATCTTCCATTTCAAAAATTATGTTTTTTGATTTTAATTTATTTTTATTAATTTCATTTCTCTAATTCACAACATGAATTTCTTCTGCGAAGCGAATAAAAACCTCAGTATTAATCAAGCGAATGAATCGAGAATCTAGTCTTAGAATCCTCTTCAATTCGATCCTAGTCGAATTCATCGAATCTTTAATGTGCGATTTCATCTAAAACAAGTCCCGAATTTCTCAAATATCCGTATATTCAATCTATTACGCCGCTTCGCAGGGAATGGAAGCCAATGAATAAATAAAACGGTCGAAATCCATGAAATTCAATGCGTGAACGCCTTCATCCCAGCTTCCGGTAATGATGTCTAAATTTACTCGCTTGTCATTTAACACCGCTAACATCATTACAAGCTCGAGTGAGTATGTAGATTAGGTGCGCTACCCCAATCGGGAAAACACTTATTATCGGAAGAAATATGCATTTGGGGCGGTTTTGGTTTATGACAGCTTGTGTATGGAAAGTCATTTTCACCTCAAATGGGCACCTTTTTCGCGAGATTTTGCTCTCGTGACTCCTTTTGCCATGCATTTGAGCTTTCCAAACTGCTCACGATTCCGGTTTTAATCAGACTGCTCAAGAAGCGTGAAAATGGGCTTTTGTTTTCATGTCAACAAGTCATTTGACTCTTTGGGGATGGAGTTCAGAGAAAGGGTTAAGAAAAAAAGGTGGTGGGGTGGGATCTAGGGGAGATGAATTATCAGCCATGCGTGCCTCACTCGCAGCTTTGATTTTTGGGTACGGGGAGGCAAATTTGAAGCTGGAGTCAAGAACAGGTGTGAGGTTGAACAATGAAGTCGAGAAATTGCTTTAATTTGTACTTTAATTAGATTTAATTAGGTTCAAAAACTAATTAATTAGAGTTTAGAAAAAGTGTCATAAGTTTTGGAAGTCGTGAAGTTTGTGTACTGAAAACTACTTAAATTCTGGGAAAAAAATTATGTTTCTAAAAGACAAGCAATCGCTCGTTTCCCTATAGGTAAAATTTCAATAGATTTTATAGTTGCTCATTTTCCTTTATTTTAAATGCCGAAGTATTTTTTATTTTTAAATATCCGAAGTATCTTTTTTATTAATTTTGTGGACTAGAAACAAAGGTATTTCAAACATTCTCCATGTTTTAACAAAGATATTACAAAGTGTTTCATAAGCCCTTGTTTGGACTATAATGGTTACAGTAAAGCTTTTTCTCGAGGATGCAAGCTTTTGTGAATTAATATTTTTTCGATAGGTTTTTTTTTCTACGAGATTACTAATCAGCTTTCTCCCATTGGAATTTTCATGCCCTTTTGTCTCATAAGCAAAGAAGCCACGTGTAGCCTAATTGCTGGCTCAAGAACATGGATACAATTCTGAAATTCCCACAAATCATCCAATAGTGTTCAACATAATTTATTTTCTGAAAATCTGGAGTTAAATATTATTAATTTTCATCAAGATGTGTTTAGGGATTGCAATCCGGCACCAATTTCAATCCGGCCGGATTCCCATCGATCCGACCGGATCCGGCCGGATTGGACATATCAAAACTATTTTGCCTTTTCATTCCAAAATCAACTGTATAAAAGATGATAAAGTGAGTGTATTACAAAGTTTATAAAAAAAAGCGTCAATTTCTTATGAAATCAACTTTATTTACACTGTTATAATTAATCAACATTTACGTATGAATCAACAATAAAAATTTAGTACAGTGTAACTAGTAAAATTGTTATTGTTATATTAGTTTAGTAATAATTAGATAATGACGGGCGGTCTCACTTACTAGATTTCACAAATGACATCAATGATAACGTGTAATGTAACTTATATTATGTAAGTAACTTATATTAAATCTAACTAAATCACAAGCTTATCAACTGAGAGATCACAATAATTATAGGTATTTTAGGAACGCCAAGCAGTCTCATTCTCATAATTATGACAGTCAACATGAATCTGTTTAATCAATGGCACAATTATACAATAACGAGTTTAAAACTTCTTCGTATTTTTTAATATACTTACTTTAAATTATTATTTTAAGTAAAACAATTTCAAAAAAACTCACCATGGTTTTTAAAAAATTATCGTAGGAAACAAAAAGTGTTAATTGTGTCATCTGTCAATCGACTTCTTACAGAGCTACAAATATAACCAGCGGCCTAGAAAACCCTTTCTGCTTCTACACTTGTTGGTTTTATTGTCAACAAATACTCATGAATAGAAGACAAGTATTTTCCTCGAACTCCTTCACTTTCACATGCAGTCATTTCCTTTCTTAATGTTTTCTCATAATCTTTCTCTTTTTTTTTGGTATTTATGCTCTAGGTTTTTCATATCTTGCTGGATTTGCATTTGTAGTTCTTTCTGTAATGTCAAATCACTTTTCAATGACGATGAATCTGAGTTATTTTCTACTATATTATCTACGTTTTCTTTAAAGCTATCATTTTGAACAACTCTTTTTAAGATATTTTTCACTTTTAGTCTTACAACTTTTTTTCCGGCATATTAAATGTATCATCAGTTCGTCTTGTATCATCATCATATTTTTTTTTATTCTGTAAGTATATTAATATTCCTTCTTTCATTTTGAATTGGTTTCAAAAGTGATATGTTTGTTTTAGAACTTTTAGACAAGTACCTAGAATGCAACACAAATAGGTACATACTTATAATTTAAAATGTTATTTCGGTCACTATGTAAGAAGAAAGTCGTCTTATAAAGAAAAATCAGAAATATGGATCGTTACTCAATTCATTTCTAAGTCTAATTATCTACTCAAATCATTCTCATACTCGTAAATGCAACATAAACATAATTCATCTATCAATTGAAAAATACGAATGTCTATATGTGAAGCGGGCGAGTCAGCGTCGAACGACTCGTACACACCACGCATTTAAGTACCTACTCTTGCAACAACGCGAGTATTTTTGCAAGAAATCGGCTTCATGTATGTTATTTTTAATTTACCGGATCCGGTGATCGGATCCGGCAAACTGGTGCCGGATCCGGTAGACGTCTAATGATGCCGGATCCGGTTTTCCGGATTGCAATCCCTAGATGTGTTGAATGTTTAACCAGAATTCAGACAAATTTATTGCCACAGTGGAGCAAAACTGTCTTAAAAATGGGTTTTGAGGAATCTACAAATAGGTATCACTTATAAGAATTTTATTCGATTCCGAAATGTCCCAATAGCCAAAGAACATCAATAAAATAAACAAAATCCCCTCTTTTAAAAAAAACGAAGCAAAGCCTTTCTCTCTATACATCTACCATGAAAATTATGTTTCAACTGATAAAAAAATTATCTCGGAAAAAAAGTGAAACTTTTTTAACAACCAATAAAATAATTTCACCATAAATTATTGCTAAAATCTAAAATTGGAAGAAAATCAGGCATAATTGAGTTTTTAAGGTATTCTTACCGTTTTCCACGTGCAAAAATCTGTAGGAAACAGCTAACAAAGCTTTTTGTATTTTTTTGTTGTTGTTACAGACCTCTGTAATTCGAGAAAATGATGATAACAGAATGGATTCGGAAGAAATAATAGGATAGTTTAAAACTACAAAATATGGATATAAAGAGTTTATTCATTTCTGGGGAATAGGTAGCTATTTCCCAACAGTAGTTTTTTATTCTTGAAAAAAATTAGTTTCATCTCAGCTAAATCTCATATTACATAATCATAATTTATCTAAACCAAATCCCATTTCGTTTCCTCTCTCTTTAAATAATAAACTGCAAGTTGAAGAAAGTAAAAAAATCATGGTAAAATCATGAAAGGTAAAATCATGCATTTCACTTTCATACTTTCCAACAACTTAACTCGTTATTTGCTAATAAATGCAATTCGCAGTGTTAGAGATTTAATCCCTACCGGAAATTGTAAAGGGGGAATCTTTTCCCCTTCTCTTGCAGATGCAATTTCGGGGCCGAAGAGGCCAGACGTACTTGTTTCTTTTCTGTGTACCTGTTGTTCCTGTGATTCGTCCTGTGTGCGTGTGTTTGTGTTGATGGCCAAATAAAACCTTTTGTGTGATGCTGGGTCCGTTATCTGGATAAATTACTGCAGAACACTTTTAACACGCAGTTTCATTACTCATACAGTTATTTATAGCAACACAGAAAACATTCTGCTGTGTAAAATCTGCTTTATGTTATACATATACATAGTGCCTGGTGTGATAAAGCAAACAGCTATAATGATGCGCACTTCCAAAAGAAACGGGGTGTATCAAATTCATAATACATAGGAATTTAGGGATTGTAAAAGTAGATAGAGATTGTAGGGGGAGTAAAATTAATCTTTTTATCATAATCCATTAGATGTGGCTTGATATAATTTCATCGACATACACGAAATTCTAATTCGTCAGGAACTAAAAACTTTAAGTGAAAGTTAATTTTCTGTCCTGCATTGAATAATCTATCTACAAGAAGTTTTATTATACAGATGTTGGATTTTTATAATCTCTAACCCTTATACCCTCTTTTATAAATAATTTTTAACCCTCCGTCGGGTGCAACCGGCCTAGCAGGCACGGTTCGGAAGTTTGTGCTGCCCTCTCCACTTCCAAGAGGGATACGAGTCTGCCCTGTCTAGTATCTCCTTTCTTTAACTGATGTTTGGACCCCCTCCATTCAATTGACTTGCCCGCTACATGGAGTGCAGATATCGCCATATTGATCTCATAGGCACATTGCGCTGTCACGCATATGATTGTCCGTAATATGTGAGGTTTTTTTTATCACTCATGTTTATTTTACTCATTTCCTGACTTTATTATGTAAAAGTCATTGTCGTAATAGAAGGTTTTCCAGAAAAGGAAAGAAAAAAATACACCAGAGTGTTTGGCTTAAGTGAAGGGAAGACTTTGGTGTTCCGAAAGTGAAAAAATACGTGGTTTTCGTGCCTTCTCTTTAAGGTGATATTTTTGAAATGATATCTGTAGTTTTACCTTTTAAACCTTCCCAATAAAACCAAGATTTGCGGGCATCAATATTAAAATTACGATATTGCTTATCTGCGCCTGTCTGGCACATTGCGTCAGTGCGTCCGACGGAGGGTTAATTTTGGTTTACTTTGACATTTTATAATTGCAATTTTCAAGTTGTTGTAACGATTAATAACTTTTTGTATGCATAAACATAACATTTAAAACTCAGTGCTTCTTACTACATAAACAGAGCCAGTTTTATTATTCATAAATATTGTTCATATACAAGTAACATGAAACGCTTTATATTTAAGTTCCATTTTTCTATTTTAAAACTATCGAATGATTGTAATACTTGTTAATATAAACCTTTCCTTTCTTACAATGATCTAGAGCCAGTCCTGTTTAGTTAATTAGGTATAGTGTCCGTCTACATCTTCTGAATGACCGTTTACTTTGAAAGGAAATTCAACGAGTTAGAGATAATGCAGTTTGGGATTTTACCGAATAGTTAAGTGCTTTTATTGCTTTAGATATTAACTCATTTCAATACAGAAGAAATCATAAACAATAAATGCTTATTTAACTAGAAGAAATTTTTAAAAATATGATACAAAGTGTCAGAGAAGTCACAACTGAATTTATAGAAATTAAAATACATTATTAGAGTACGATATTAATTTGACCAAAACCTTAACTCTGAAAAAAATTAAATTCTTGTTTTCTTTCACAAATAGAGATTAAAATTTTGTCTCAAGTTATGAGCAAATTCAATGTTCTTTTCTGATAGAATAGAATATAATAATTTGTCTTAAAAGTGAAAATGCAACATTAATATGCAACAATCTATATTTATCAATAATCAAAGAATTGCATTTCCTTTAGTTTAGCATAATTTAACAGCTAACTATTAGGTGCATAGTTTTACGAGATATCGAGCGAATAGAATTTTCAAACCATAAAGCTACAAATAATTATATCATATTCTTCCTTTAAAAGCAGGTGAGTTCATTTTTCACGTTTTTGTAGCATGGACTGTTGTTCTCGAAACATACACAGACATTGCGTCACGTAATAAAAGGAAAGGAAAAACTACCAGCGATTGCTTCTTTGACTTTTGAGACAATCCTCAGACTTTTTATTTTCGTTCGGTTTTCGCAATGTTTAGATAAAACTGTACAGAAAAGAGCGCGCGTATTCAAAAAACTAAGCTCGAGATTCCCGTCATGTGAAAGTAAACGAGGTACCAAATGTCAAAAACGAGAGAACCTGACAAAGGATTTGTGTGAAAAAGAAATAATCTTTATATAACACAAAATAAATACATGAACTCACCTTTCAAAACTAGAAATTTCCATAAATATTTCTGAAATATGTTATTTTTCTGTTCTTATGTCTAACATTTGGAATATAAATATTCCTAAAATATGTTATTTTTTTTGCTCTTATCACCAACATTTGATGAAGAAAGAAGAAAATGTCATTAATGTGTGATTAATTTATAAGAAGGTTTATTAAGAATCATCATCAGATATCCGTATTAGTAAAATCGTCGTATATTTAATAGAAAAAATAAAAATTCTTACATCACAGTTCTTCCATATTGAAGAAAAATATATAAGAATTCCAGATCGAGCTGCTAATCATAACAGATATTCAGAACTTTTGCAAGCAAACGAACATGTAATTTAGAAAAGTAAAAATTGCATGTCTTTGTCTGAGTTCTTTTTTCATAGGAGTATAACATTTAACACAGCATAGCTGTACTCCCTTGATATTAATGCAATTATTTTGGAGGAAAAAATAAAACTAAAATTTTATTGATTTGTGAAAAATGTAGTTTGTTTCCTCTTCTGATTGAGGTTTAGCTGGCATTATTTTATTGAACTTGTGCTGAATATAACCTAGCAGTAACCTAGAATTTTAAAATTGTTTTGTAATAAAAATGATCTGCTTCATCTAGGTGATGGCAGTTATATGTAATGTTTTTCCTTTCCATGTGCCTATTTTATTGAAATTATTTTTTATTTCGTTATCAACGCTCTCTTATGAAATAAAACTTGAGCATAACTTTCAAAAATGATTCCAAGAAACTTACTTGCAAGCGATTTAGTTATTTTAGTAGCCATAAAAGTAACATGACGTAAAATGTTAATTGTATGAACACATTTTTAGACACATTTTTTTCTGTTTTCTAATTTAATGCGAAATGATTTATCAGATTTTTAATTGAATAATTTGCATTTTTAAAAATTTTTGATGAAATAAGTTGGCAAATATAAATGAAGTCACTTGAATATCTCGAAGTTTCGTTTTTTATAATTACGGGAATAAATTTTTATGTTTCTAGTGAAATAGAAATCCGAGACAATTCGTTACACAGAAGCTGTTGTGCCTAAAAACATTTGTAAGGATTTTAAAAATATCTCAGTTTTTTAAAGCTTAATATTAGTTTTTCATCAGTTCTGCGTCATATTTCTTGCAATAATATTTTTTTCATCCTGCAACTTTATACCGCTGTTTTAATTATCGAACATTTATTTCCCAATCTTTTTAATGTTACTTTAGAGCAGATAAAACTGTTTATAATAATTTTTATTTCATATCTTATTTTTTTTAATTTGTATTATCTTATGTAACTCTAAACAAACCTCGAAACGTTATTAATTTCAAAATAATTTTTTAATATAATTTTCTAAATTAATGCATTAATTCTTGAAAGTTGTTGAAATTTTATGCATTGTTGTAATAAAAATTAACAAGCCAAAGAAAAATTAAGCACGCCATTCTTTTACGAGTTATTTGGAAATGAGTGAATGATATGAATGATGGAAATATGAGAGAATATGTATACTGGTATTTAGAAATAAATACTGTTTTTTCTTGTGATGAGAAAGAGAAATAGTGATTTTTAAACGTGAACAATCAGCGGCTCCGTTTTTTCCCACAATATGTAAAACAATTGTTCTTATAAATCATAAAGAGATGCACATTAATTAAATCGTGTTATCCCGTCTGGAGGATATTCAACCGATAATATTTTTATTTGAAACTCCACTGTCTATATTCTTTAGATACATTTCGAATTTGCAGACCATCGGTTGAGAAAGACCCATGATATTAATACGAATAAAACAACCAGTATTCGAACCTCCGAAAAATTAGGATAATGGAGTTT
>BGPR01000216.1:479530-610672 GCA_013235015.1 Araneus ventricosus | reverse complement strand
ATTCGAACCTCCGAAAAATCTTTCAAAAATTAGGATAAAGGAGTTTAAGTAGATTTATAAATGAAGAAAAATGAGCAAGCAAACGATCAAATTACATTGAGCATTAAAACAACCAGTATTCGAACCTCCGAAAAATCTTTCAAAAATTAGGATAAAGGAGTTTAAGTAGATTTATAAATAGAGAAAAATGAGGAAGTAAACGATTAAAATACATTGAGCATCATATGCAATAAAACAATAATACACAGAACTGACAAATTAAGTTATGCGAGTAAAACGCTTTCAATGATCGCATAAAATGCTACATATGCTGATTTACTTTACAAAACAATTAATAAGAAGGAATCCGCGTTACACTAATAGTCTATAAATCATTAATGAATATATTTATTCGGTGATTAATCGCACATGAAAGCTCAGCAAATAAAGAACTGATTATGAAAATTATTGCTTATTTTATGATCGAATAGTGTTTCTAGATTAAAAATGATTGAACTCAGAAACAGCAACAGAAATAAAAATGCAGTAATTTATTTTGTGATGTTAGTATTCATTTATTTTTCTTTTATAAAACTCCATCACAAATAGACGGATTGTTTTTGGAAGAAAATTTTACTTTTATTTCAGTTAGCAAAATTGTCATTGATATCGTTCGTTTTAGTTATTTAGAGCAGAAGGTAACATTTAATTCTTTTTATCGGTAAATAAGACTATAGAGTCGTCACTGTAGTTTATAACGGCGTTGGAATAAGTATAAATGAAATAGACGAAACGGCATCGTTGACGCAACATTAAAGTATTTAAAACGTAAAAGAAAAAAAGAAAATATCTGATAGAATCCTGTATAATATTTAAATTATTCACTTTTACAGTTCCAGCAAAGTACAAATTTTGCTTTACAGTTGTCTTCCTGAGAGACATTACAAAAACTAAAATTTAATTACCTGAATAAATAATTAAAAAATCATCAGATTTGTTTTTTGTGAACTATTTTCATTTCGTTAAACAGCTTCAACTTCGATATGATTACTGAAGCCGAATATAATCTTCATGCTTATTTCACTAAAATTTTAGAAACAACTGGAAGCAAAATGGATCGCAATCATGAAAAGTTTTTTAATTTTTCTTGGTATTTACGAAGCTGTACTTTTCGATATACAAAATAAGGAAGCTAAGTATAAAATAATAACACTAACTTCAAATTTATTAATAAAAATCATCGCGATCAATAAAAATTGTTGATTCTAGAGGTTTTGTCTAATTTTTACCAATAAATCCCTTTTGAACAAATCCAATTTAGAAAAATCCAAACGAAAGAAGGAAGTCAAACCTTTAAGTACTACTACCTAATTTTTTGAAATTCATTAAATAAGCTCTCTTTAATTCCACTAATGAAAACTCAAAATGACTGTCGGTCTCTTTTAAAAAATCTCCCCAGGGAGATGGAAAAAATGAGCTTCCTAAACCGCTTTGTCAAGCTGCTGCAGGAAACCCTAGAACGTTTAAAGCTCCCCAAAGACCATCGGAACAAATATGTATTCCCTGCTAGAGACCGCGTTTCCCGTCTCTTGCATTGATCTTTCCCGTTGCTATTTAAAATGACTTTATTCAAGCTATTTTCCACCATTTATTCCATGTGGGATCAGTAATTAGTGCACAGAACAACCAGAAATGTACTACTTGGATGATCAGAAAGGTATTTTTATTAAATTAAAAAACCGTCAATTGCAGGAGTAAAGAACTTTTATTGCTTCATTTTTCCGAACTTGATAATTCATTAGTTGAATGGCACCTTTTTGGGAAAAGTTAGAAAATTGGGATGTAGTTTTAAAGATAGTTTTATACGAATTTGTTCCTAAACAAATTTTAGATGCGTCGAAATCGATATTTATATATGGCCATTTTATACTTAATTAAGCCATACGCATTTTTTTATTTAATGCGTAAAATATTGCTTCTTTCGGTTGTTAAATCTCTTTTATGAATTATACTTAATTATGAATTATGCTTAAAGACGTTACTTTCGATATTTTGAGAAGTTCCCTGACTTTAAATATTCAATATCATAATTGCAATAAAATTTCAAAATATGTTATAAGAATTATTTAAAAATTACATTTTCTACAAATATTAGGAGGCAAATTATGGGTAGGTCAAGAAATTAATAAAACCTACAACTTTTAAAACCGTTTAACAGTGTAGATATGTGTGCTGCATTGTGTTAGATTGAAAAATGATGAAAGATATCTCAATTAATTCCATTCGAAGAATAATAAGAATTTAAACATCAGTTGATACATCTGTGGTTATGCATATCAATCAAAATCCATAAACTTTCGAATTTGTTCCTTTACACGCCTATTTTGACATTTTGGTATAAATTATGAAAATCTCCATTCTAACTAGCTTTCCAATATATTTAAACCCCTTTGCAAATTTTGCACCTCATGGAAATTCTTTTTCCAAAAATAACGAATATTAAAATATTTAAGTAGCACAGTCTTTCTGTTTTCGTTTGCACACTCGTACAAGAAGAATTTATTCATCTTTCTACAGTCGACTGTAAAATCACATCTAATAAAATAATTTGTAGAAAGCTCTTTGGAACCAAAAACAATATAACAAATAAAATTGAATTCCGTGTTCATACTGAGAGAATTCGGGAAACATCTAATTGACGAAGTAGTACACTACAATATGCCTATAAAAACTTAATGTATTCATCTTTTCTGATATTTCATTGCTAGTAAAGTTCCGAGAAAAGCCGCTTCCCCCATCTTCGCTACTATTAATCACTTTATAGTGGAGTTTGGAGTTTCTGAAGTTCGCCCAAACGCTTTCACCTGGTGACTGGCATTTTTCTGTTGCTCTATTGAATCAAACACGACTTAACATTCCATTAGCAGCGCTAATAGCATGATTTCTCTAAGCACGCACACAGGATTAAATTTAGAACTGCCCTACCCAAAGGTTTCTACTTCCCACTAAAGAAAAGCAACAAATTTCCTTTCGAAGTACGCAGAGTAGATGAGCTCATAAAGGAAAATTATTGCGTTGTTTTACACTGAAATTTCGTTGCTGTAATAAATTTTGCAAACATTTTAAGCTTTAAGATGTTAAAAATTATTTCTAATAAATTGTGAAGAAATAGAACGTTTGTATTTAACTCATAATAGGATTTGGAAAAGTTCCCGGTCTCTTCTTGTGGGAAGACTCACTTTTAGGCATTACCAAGAAATTTTGCAGAACCTATCTAAAATTTCTAAAAATATATTAATGTCGACACTTTTAGTCTAAATTAGAATTTTAAGTTTATATTTTAAACAATTACTCGCGTAACTTTCAAATTTGTACTTTTAAGATAATTTTCTTACGAACTTAAAATATTATATGGAAAAATCTCGTTTTTTGTGACTGAAAAGAATAATCTAATTTAAAAAATGGAAATAAATATATGTCTTCAGCAATTTTTAAATCTACGATGCTACTTAATTTTCACGGAGCGTTTTTATTAATTTTGCATCTAATAATGCTTTGATTTAAAAAAAAGAATTATTCTAAAGAACATAATTATGATCTTTTCTTGTTTACTTCAAATGTGTAAAATTAATTTTAAAACTTTATTATCATTACTCCATCCTATACATCCTTTTAAATCTTCACAGTGATACTGCATTCACTATTCATTTTTAAAGCTTGTCTGTAATAACTTATTTTACTGATTACGAAACTATTTCATTCAACCAGTAATCTTTTCCAGAAAGTTGCATTTCTGTTTGAGGGCATTTATGTGATCTTACATAAAGAACATCATATTCAAGGAAAACGTTGAGTGAAGCATATCGTCGATAAAGAAGATGAAAATTTTGGAATTAAACTGAGATTTAAAAGTGAGGCATTAATATTAAATATTAATAAGGTTTCCTTAAGTCTGTTTATTTTCTTGAATATGAAAATGAATTAAAACGAAATTTTAAAATTATAAATAAAAAGATTATCCCTAATCAATTGAAATAGATTTCTTTATTGAAAATAAAAGAAGAAAATGTCTCAAAATTTCATCATCAATTAGATTTAGAAAAAAAATCATAAAGTTAAAAATAAAAATTACAGTTGGAATTTCATGCTATTAATTTCTAATTTTTGGTTTTAAAGCCTTATGAAAATTCTAAATAGAGCTTAATTATATCTTTCTTCAAAAACGCGCAGTTCGAATTAAAACCCTTTGCACATCATTAAGCTTTTAAAATGCTTACTAAAGTTAAGCTCCTTAAAGCCACATTCCATCGATTTGCCACAGAAATAAAACCTCAAAAAAGCAAACGTATTAAAATTTAGAACGAGGTAATGCTCTTTAATAACAATTTTAACGTATAAACGTATTGGTGAAATTATAAACCGGTATTTTTTTCATATATCAAACATTTGTCAACATTTTATCCCAAACTCCTTTCAGATCAAAATATGTCTAGAGGGATTCTATCAAAACAAATTGCAAAAATTTTTCTGGACAAAAAATTTAATTCTAGTAATGGATTAAAATATTTTTTAATTTTGCATTCGAGCCATTAGGGATATATGCTATAGGATAAGGGTATTTTCTAAACAGTATATAAATAAAAATGTTAAAGAACATTATATATATGTATGAAAGATTTATATTCAATTGTTACAGAAATTAATACATTATACTAACTCATTATAACACTCAGCATAGGTAAATATTTCGAAATCTCACTGAAATAATTAAGGCATAATTTGGAAGAAACTATTAGAAATCATAAGAAAATATGAATGTCAAATTTTATATAAATTAGTATACTATAATATTTAATCTTCACCTATTTTTAAATGTATGGAATTCAGCTGTTTGCTTCCAATATAATCATTTTCAAAAGATGATATGTTGGTAATGGAAAACGATTTGACAAAAACATGGAGTTCAGCAGTTTCTTCTCAAATAGTTTCTAATTCACTATAATTGATGAAATACGTTAATTAATTTTGAAGTATAAGTAAAACGCCTAGAAGCTGAAGATATACTCAAATTTGCCATACACATAGACAATAACATCAATACGAAATCAAAAACTAAGCGTCAACAGCCAAGGTCTTTTAAAAAGTTCCGCCGAAAATTTTCAATCAGTATGCTAGCGTTTCTTAATCTTCACATCAAAAAGTGCAAGCAGCTCGATGTCAATTCTCGACCTCAATTAATTCAGGTGTATTCATTCATTGGTGAAAATAATTGCTGTTCTTTAACAACGGCAGCAAACATATAAATTATTTTGTATATAAAGTAGATACATACATCAAGAAATTAACGCAGTGAAGTCGATTCGACTCCATTAAACCAGTATTTGTCATATCTAATGCGTGAATAGGAGGAGAGCAATCACGCCTTTTGCTATTCCAAAGATGAATATTCTGCCGTTCTACTCTACTCTCACTAGGATACAGAGCGCTGGCCAACAAACGATGAATAATACAAAATTAATATATACCAACTAATTTAGACTGATTGTCCAAAATTGATATTGGTGCCTTGACATTCCTGTTTCTTAAATTCTGTATTAATTTTTCACATACAAAATAGCACTGTTGGTTTCCCAAAAGAAAATTTTATATTGCCACATTCGCATGTGAACTAGTTTTGTAAATCCTTTCTATTGAGATTCAAGCATTAACTTTCATGTAACTTCTATCGCGGTTCTTTCAATTTACTACGAATTTTTTTTTTCTTCTTGACTCAATGCAATCGAACTCATGTCAGTAGAAGTACGACCAAGACACGAGTAAGCATTGAATTCCATATAAAAACTTCAAACTTCCAAGAAATCAAAAAATTATTTCAATATTTTCAAAATACCATCAGTGATGAATCATCAGTTATGAATAAAAGTAGAAGGACCACGATGAGTAAAAATAAAGTTAGATTCACAATTTTTATGGAAAAAAAGTCGCAATTTCGTGCTGTCGCTTGCTTTTTATGACTCTGAATTCAGTTGAATTTATCTCATTATTTTAAATTAACCGCCTCCTGCGACCATTTTGTTCATCGGGAGCAATCATTTTGTTTAATTTCAATTACGCAGGACTTTTTAGTCCAAAAGCATGTTAGATGAATCTAAACACGCCGATAACAAATTTGAAGATCCTCAAACAGCTTACTGGTTGTATTTCCTAATAAAATACCTTAAAAGTGTCTGGTTACAGATTTAAAAATTTGTATAAGCAATGAAAACGGTTTGGTTTTCATTGCAACAATTAAAGGTATTGTTGTTAACTATTAATCATTTTTTTTTGAAAATTCATTAAAATTAGGGAAAAAATTTAACAGCAATTAAATTGTATAATTAAAAAGATATTTTTGGAATCTTAAGATGTTTTGGGATAATATTTTCGTATATTATCAACGAAATATGCCAATATTTTGCTTGATTTTTAATTAGCTAAAATTCTAATGAAGATGCCGAAAGGAAACACTCCGAGGTGCATCTTTCCAGCCTTCAAAGTACATTTGTGCCAAATCTGGTAGACCTTGGTCTAAAGGTCTCTCCTGTAGAGAACCAATAGAATATACATTCGCTTTTATTATTAGTAGAGTTTACAGAAATAATCTTAAACAATAAGCTAATAACGTAATTGAATCTGTGTTGATTCTGTCTGAAAAACCTCACAATTTCATTCAAATTCTCATCCATATTACTATCTATCAAACCTATTGAATGTACAATGTGACACTGCTTTAAACTTCTGTTCTTTAGTTCTTAGAATGGAGTTTATTCGATTAACACGATTCGAAAAGTTTTCATAATACTTGAGAGAATTCTCATAAAACTTTCACCGACATTTTAAAATGTTTGTGAACACTTTTAATTAAAGAATAACTAAAATCTTACCTTGTCGCCGATATTGGAACCTTCCACAGTAAGTTCTGTTTGCTTTCTAAGCTCATTCGAAAGCGATTCTACAAAGGAAAAAAACATGTGATTAATTCATTGCAATTTCAATTTTATAAGGTCGATACGATTCTTCAATTTTAATACGAAAACACTGAAAAGATATTCAACTTGATCAAGCGCATCATTGGCAAATAAATTTTTAATTCGCAACAGGAACATACTTTAAATTTATCAAAAATATGAAATAAACCACCGCTCAGGTGGGTTTCTTCAAATTTTTTTTGACATACATTTGCAAGTTGATGTTTCAATTTTATTGTAACTTATATGAATTATTGGTGTATTTGTCCTAACTTTAAACTTCATGCTCTTTTATATCTAAAGAAACATATGAAAAGGTTCCAATTTAAGTAAATCATTATCATAAGTAAAATTCTTGAAAAATGTTGATTAATAAGGATGATAATTATTATTAAACATTCATAAATATAAACTAAGTCAATATGTATTCCTTCAAAATATATGAACGAGAAATAGTATTTTCAGATAATTCTATTTATATAAATTCATTTCGTTGTCATGGAGATAAATTGAGTTGCTTTTTCTTGTATAATCTATCTGCGTGAAACATGATGCTGGATTAACCACGAGGCGAAAAATTGATAGGATTGTAGTAAACTGATCAATCATCCATCGCATAATCTGATTTAATTTCATTCAACATTTTAAATAAAATCAATTTTTTCGATTTTATATTCTATTTCAATATTTTTATTCGTTTTTCCATTTTTCATATTCTTATATAAGAATTAGATTTCATCGCTAGAGTTTTTGGAAGATGAAGTAGAAGCTATTTATATATTCAAATATACTGAAATAGAATTTGTGCATAAAAATTATAAGAATACCAAAGAAACATTTGCTAAAAAATTAATTTTTGTGTAAATACTTACTGCGCTTTTTCAGAAACATGTCTTATATAATTCGTTTCAAAGAGATACCAGTGCATTATATGAACCGCAAAGGCCAGGTGAGTAATTTTAATATTGCTTTTCATAACTACTAATTGTTCTTACAGTATGGCAATCTACTTCTATCACACATTGCTTTTCTTAATATTTTAGAAATATAAATTATCATTTTGGAGATAAAATTTCTTGGTGAAATTCAACTAGATAAGAAGGCTTTATGTTCATGGCGAAACAGTCGATTGTTCAATAGATGTGGAGATGCTCTGTTTCTTTATACTCCAAGATTCAAAAAATTAGTCACTTGCTATTGAAGATTGGTTCGATCAACTTTATGATGTTAAATTTGCATATAAAAATTGTGCGAGGAAGAAGAAATGAAACACCTTAGATTGCCAGGTGTTTCTTTCTTCATCCTCACAAAATCATCAATTTGATCAAATATTCGGATCGAAAGTGTTTTTGTTATATTGGTAAGATATACTCTTTTGCGCACACGCACGCAATACAAAAATAGTTTATTGTGGCTCAGATTGAATTTTTCCTTCAGAAACTCTTCATTTTCTTCAAAAGTTAATATACAGAGTGTTTACAATGCAATCTTAACTTTTCAAAGCAAAATGCAAAAATTAGCAATTTGCAAAACTTTTTCATTTATAAACAAATAAAAGTTTAAAAATGTAAAAAAAATGCAAAAAATGTTGCTCTTTGTCGTTCTTTCATAGTTTAGTGAAGGAAATGGGTTATGTCTGAGAAAAGTTTCTGTTGATTGATTTGGTGCTTTTTTAATACCTGTTTTGATGCAATGACAACATGACAAATTTCCCTCATCTACGTTACGGTTTAAAGTTATAATGTTCACATAAAAATGTTCAGCTAGACTTACAATATTCCGAATTTTACTTTTTCGGACTGATAGAGGTCTAAATTAAAGAAATTCAGCAAAATGGTTATGTTGAATTTTTTGAGGATTACGGCACTTTCTCTATTCATGCGAAAAAGTAAAAACACTGTTGTTATTTTCCCAATTTTACGTGCAGCGGTGATTTGTAATAGATTTGCTATCAAACTTCCAAGTCTCCTAGTATGCGGTTTAATGTGCACTGTGGAATGGTTATCACGTAGTGGATTTTGGAGGCATTTTAAGTAATCATCTCCCATTACCAATTTTATACTTTTGCCTACATTAATTCAGGCATTCTCACATATACACTGAAGATTGCTGTTATACGATCAAAAGTCATCTAGCATTTAATAGGTAAAAGCTATAAACGTTAATTCAGCATTTTGACTTCAGTTTCACAAAATTTTGACTTTTCGAATAAAATAAGAAAATTTTAAATCACACATAATTCTAATAGAAATATTTTAGTTGGTAGTTACCTACTTCTATGTATAGAAAAATTACATATAAAACATTTTGGTCATGTTTATCTATATTCAATAATGAAATTGCTAAAATATAGATATTTAGGAACCAAACTGAATATCAGCGGGTTTTACAAGTCGGATTAATTGTAAAACCACACAAAATTATCTACATCATCATGAACTTGAACTAATTTCCTTCTCGTTAAATATTTTCTAGTAAAATTAAAGTGATCGAAGAAAGTGAAGATCTTACAATTGTGTCTTCCTAAACTCTTTTATTGGATCTCACATACTGAACTTGTACTAGTCAATTCTCCCTATATTTACTTTTATATATGTATCCTCAAGATAAAACCATGCAAATCAAAGAATTTTCAGATTGTATAAAGAGTTTTCAGCACGAATTAGCCTATAGTTTAAAATATGTTAAAAACTAAAAAAATATTTGACTGACGCTTAAATTGAAGAGTAAAGCGTAAATTCATTGAAAAATGGAAAATGGAAAAAAATCCCTTTAATACGCATTCACTTAACACTACTGTGATGTTCCTTCAGGTTCCCTCAGCAATTCCTTCCAATACACTGCATTACCAAAAGCCAAACCGGAATAGTCCATCAACTTATCAAATGTTTCACAATTTCAGAAAATCATCATGAGTCAATTGCCGAGCGGGTAAAGCGTTTCAAGTTAGGAAATCGATTAATTCGAAAACGTTTCAATCCCAATGATTTCAAATGTGAGACACGAGGTTACACTTGGATGAAATTTACATTAGGAAATGTTGATAAATGAAGCAGTTTCCTAAAATAACAGAAATAGGTAATTTGCAAAGTTTTAGCATTTTAAGGGTTTTATTTCTCCTATGTTAATTATGGTGACATTAAGTCGTTCATGTTTTAAGAAGTGATTTATAAACATTCAGACGTTTTTTTTTATTTCATGTATTTCAGATAGAGTTCAAAAGTGTTTACTTAACTCTGAAATACATTTTAAAGAAAACACGTGGGCATCATACCATTTCATTTTTGATAATTAGGCGCTTAATCATTTTCTTTTGTGCAAAAAATAGAACAGTCTCATCATTAAATGGTTTTATGCTGTTTAATTCTTCATACAGCTCCCTTATTTATTCGATTCTTAAACAAACCAGAAAGAAAGAAATCTGTCATAGCTTTGAATTGCATACGCATTGAAAAACTTTCTTTCCATCATTTCTAAAATTGTCTAAAATCGATAGCAAATATAATTGCGTACTGAGTTAAAGAAATCCAAAATTCAGTAAAAAAGAATTCAATTTCAAAATTTCTACTATACCGATTCAAAGGAAATAAAAAAGCTATTCCTATCAACACGTCTAAAATACATTGATACAGTAATTTAAAGGATTTTTAATTTAAAAATTTGAACATTTATACTAAATTTTAAAGGAATAATAATAGATTAGACAAGAGGTTAAAACATGAATGGATACTGTAGTGTAGGAATTATTTTCTATTCATCAATACAATATGAAACGGTCTTCCTTGAAGTTGTATAGGATACGGTAGTATTGGTTATTCTTAATAAATTAATTTATAAATATATATTTAACCATATATGATTCATCTAAAAATTATAAAAGACACTAACAAAAAATGACCATTCATAGTTGACAAATACATGCTGATTTCTAGAAAATATTTTTGAATATAAAACTTTATATGCTAGTCAGTAGTCAATTTAGTATTTGTAACTGTGTTTTTTGCTCCTCACTTATGAATTAGATTTCATCAGACTGTTTTAACTTATACGTTTGAAAGGAATTTTTCATAACTATAATATATTACATAAATGTGTGTAATGATCGTCTATAGAAAATAATATACCTAATAATGTAAAAATCTTAAATATAGAGGTTTAGTATTTCAGTTTTTATAGCCTAGAATTAATTTTAAATTTTTAGTTGTGTTTACCCATCCATATTTCATATCAAAAATCCTCCAACCTGCTAAAAATTCTATGTAATTGAAAAAAATATTTTAGTGCATTATTATTTTCTTTAAATGCACTAACATCTTTAAATAAGATGTTATTTGCTTGACACCCAGCTCACGTGATAATATTTTACCTCTAAGTTAAATGGTTTGTATTTAACGGAATGTATGTTTGAATGCAAAGATTTTCAATGAATCTTTGATGTTTGGCATTTGTTGATAAATGGATTAATTTCTATAAATGTAATTAAAATTTCACATTATGAAATAATAATAAGAACTCAATTAAATAACGAATAAATTGAAATGTTTTTAGTTTTTCTAATTAATTTAATACACTGCAAACGACCTTCTGAAATAAAGAAAATAAATTTTAATTAAAGAAAGTAATGGCTCTTCAGTGTTTATTTTCTTCACTGCAGAAAATATATCATTACATCTACTCTTTTCAAAATTAAAATCTCAGAAAAAATATTCAATAACGACGAAAAGTAATGTACTAATATACAGATTTCACCAGATCGTCAATAAGAGAAAATGAAAAATCACGCTTTGGAGAATATCACATTCAAGTTTTGAAATTTAAATCCAAATGTAAGATGAAAGTTCCGAAAACACATCATCATATTATAATAAAACTCATTTTTGATATCCATTCCTAGAAAGATGAAACTATAATTAATTCGTAAAACTAATTTCAAACTGAATGCGGAAATTCTTTGCCATCTTTTTTTACAAATCATTTTCGAATTTAGTTTTCGAAATGATGAGTTCCGTTCCCATTCGTCAATAGCTAAAGTAATGAAAGAAACTTTTTGAATAGAAATCCTATAAAATAGTGTTGCCAATTCTTCCTGCGGAGTTCTGAGTATTTTCGGCACACAGCATGGTCAGATAGAAAAGAGAACGATTTTCATCTTCATCCTTTTTCTTCAACCCTTTATTTGAATCAGTTCTACTTCACGTGCTTCTTAAATGAGGTTCATAGGTTTATTTCCCTTTGAAGTCTTTTCCTGTAGCGTGTTCGTTCAGTGCCGAGATAAACATTTTCTCCAGCAGCAAAAATGTTTCACGCCGTAGCTAAGAACGGTCTTTTGTGAAGCATACCACACAAACAGTGACAAGGTAAACAGACTTTTTGAACATGAATCCTCCTCCTCTTTTTTTTCGAGCTTTTAGTTGCTTTTTTTCCTCTCTCTCTTCTTCTTGCTTTTCTCTGTCTTTATTCGCTTTTGCTTTGAAAGGGGTGTCGCGCAATGTACCTCCCCTCTGTCCTCCCCTTGGCGCACACATACATCTCTGAGACGTCTATTCATCAGAAAATGGGAGATAAAAAAAGCTGAAAAGTTTCACCCCTCCTTCTCTGCATCCAGGAGCAGCTCTTTGACGTGAATAAAATGCCCGAATTAAAAAACGAGAGAGAGCGAACGGGAGAAAGATCTGGTGATCTAGAAAAGAGTGAAAAGGATGATAGGTAATAGAGAAACAAAAAATAAAAAAATGGGAAAAAATTATAATAAATAATAAATTTAAAAAATTGCTTTACGCACATACCAGATGGCACTAAAGTGTTTAGCAAGTACTCTAATCAGAGGAACGGAAAAAGAAGCTAACGAGTTAGGGAAGATGAGGAGGTGCGAAAGGTTATTTGCATTCTATTCATCTCAGTATTTGTTCTGTTTAATTTTTTTCATCGGAAAATCTGTAAAGAAACTAGTATATAGTCACAGCTCGCCAAATTTCAAAAGGTCTGCTTGATAAACGGGTCCTTTCATAGAGTCATGTACCGAGACCAGTATAAGGCTTCTGCAAACACGGCACACCAGAAGAAGCCCCTGATATCTGTTTTTGAAAGTCCCTGATCCGTTAAAGCCAGTAGCGTATCACAAACAGTAGCGTGGCTAATGTGCAAGTTGCATAGAATGCGTACAAGTTTATCATATTCAGAATGAGTCTTTGACAGAACAGGCTAGAGAATATTATCAGGAATATTCATCTTACATTCAAAACGATTTACATAGAGCCTCTTTGTACGTTTCAGAAAGATCTTTCATCTTTTTGTAAGGCAGCAAAACAGTGCACATTTGAATAATTCTTGGGAAACAACTTGAACTTCAAGTTCTCAAAAGTGTAAAATCTCAATATTTGCGTTTGATAGATTTATTTTAGTAAAAGTATTAAAATAATATAAAAGGTTTAGTATTTCTCACTGCAGAAACATTTCTGACTGTAAGTTCATAGAATTAGGTTTGATACAAAAACAAATCTAGGTGAAGTTACTGTTAACAGATATGTCAATAAACATTATCAGTGAAGAAGAAGAATTCCATTATATAAAGTTGATTTTAGTTAACTATTCCAAATTATTCAAAATGTTTGTTTAAGAGAGACAAATTACAAATTGTAATAATTAAAATAAGTTCTTCACTGACATGAGTTCGAATTATGAAGTTTGTTACAATATTTCTCACAACCATATGATAATTTTAAAATTTTCCATTATTATGAAATCTGCGATCAAGTGATGTCCGTCCAAATCGTTGAAATAAAAGTGGTGTCTGCATTCATTTTTGCAATATTAAAGTATCATTGAGGAACCTTCAATAATTATATGTTTCCAGGCTGAAAACTAAATTCGTTAATTGATAAACACACTTTTCAAAGTAGTTTTCAACACAAAAAAGTTTTCATGTTATATTTTTAATATTAATACTGTTGATTAAAATGCGTGATAAAACAACCAAAAACGCGGTGGAAATTAGGTTTCTGGAAAGTAGGCGAAGTGAGGTAACCATCGAAAAGAAGTTGGCAAAAGGTTGAAATTTATATGTTATATCATTACTAATGTATAGTGAAAATTGAAATAAAATCAGTTAAAAATTACCCCCACTAAAAGCATTCATTTGGGATGCTCTCTAATGCATAGCTTTCGTGAAAACTCTGAAAATTTTTTTGTCCACGCAATTTTGTAATTTTTGTATACATGACACTGATCTCCCACTTAGCACATACAATGTCGACGCATAATTAATATTGGATTGTTTCACGATAAAAATAATGCTTTAACATTTTTTGAATATTTGTTCCTAAGGAGAAATGCAAAAATCAGATAATATAAAAATTATATTTTTATCAGAAATAATATAATATTAAAATTCATAAAAACAGTTTATAGTTCTTTTAATTTTTAATCATCCATGAATTAGATATGGTAACCGTTTCAAGCTATTGGAACAAGAAATATGCATCAATGCTGTTTAAAACAACATAAGGTTTCTGTTAAGTTAGTAATATTCATGTAATTCACTCGTTTTTTACTGGTTTGCAATAATTCAATTTCTAATTATATTTGATTAAATTATGTTATTTATATTATTATTATATTATTTGTATTATTATTTTATGAAATCTTTATTGCAATATGAATAGCAAAATTTTAATGTGATACGCACTGTTCCGTAACATTTTTGATTCTGCATATAAAACAGAGTAATATAATTATTGTAGAGAATAATTCCCAAGTATAATTTCTTAAGGGTGTGTGTAAATAGTTAAGAATTGAATTTTGATATGTTTCATGATGCTAGATTGCTTGAATTCAAAGAGGTACTTAGACAAGTTTGAGAGCCTTATAAAAACAATGAATTGCACAATTGTAATAACAAAAAAAAGGATTTAAAATTTAAAAGACTAAATTAGACTTTAAAAAAATCTTTTATGTTATTTATATTATGCTGATTCCATTAAAGCTAAACTTTATCAGAGAATTTAAATTGAAACAACGTTCTTGAATCTAATTGTCTACGATGGCTGCTGAAATCGATATACAGTATACTCTCGATTATCCGTGCGCGGATTATCCGGTTTGTGGATTATCCGTGCCCATTCCGGACTCTCAAAAAATATAAAGAGAAACATTTTCACGCTTATCATGCATGCAAAATCGATGTTGATGTTCGATCGAGAGATTCATTCCGTGAAACTAGTGAGCCGTGAGGGCGGAGGCTAAAGAATAGATATTTTCTTTCTTCCTCCACGTGCAATCTCTACCGGTTCAACCCGTAGTATTCCGAGAAGTGAAACATCCACTTCCTGCTATCTCATTCTCGTACGAACACGCTTCTTCCCGACACGTCATTCTTTAACTTCTTCGTCTTCTCTCACTTTCGCACGTGTTCCTTAAGTTTTTGCGTCTTGTTCATCGTCAGTTAGTAGGGTGGAATTTTTTACTGGTAAAAATGAGTGGTGCGAAACGAGAATGAAACGTTTTAAATGTCAATCAAAAATTAGAAATCTTTCAAAAACTTGATAATGGAGAATCAGCTAGTACTGATGAAGAAGATGTGCTAAATGAGAGAAATACAATTTCTCATTCTGCTGCTCTTCAATCTGTAGAAATTTGTTAGATTTCATTAGGAAAGAGGATTTTGATTAGGGTGACATTACTGCGGTTCGTAAAATATGCGTCGATATACGACAAGAGATGGACAAACAGCAGAAGCAAAGACGCATTAAAGATTTCTTAAAGCAGTAAATTCCTAGTTTGATGTTATACAGCATGCAAATGTAATTATATTTTTGTACTGATGTTGATTTTTTCTTTAATAAAAAGGAGTTATCGGATTATCCGTGTTTTTCTATTGTTCGTGCGACCCCTCCCGGTGATTAACCCGGATAATCGGGAGTGCACTGTATATTCATTTTAAGTACGCTGTAATTCCTAAATTTCACTAATGCATAACTACAGGAAGTTATTTTACGCCTCAATCTAGCTATTCGATTTATTACTTGCGCATCATATCTTAATATAGCATAGGTATATTTACAAAAAATGAAACGTTCAGTAGTATTAAAGCTATAAAATAAAGTTCTTAGAAACCGTAGATATTGCGCATTATTAGATATTGTGATGAATTGATTAGTTTATCGCATTGCAAATAAGCCAATTAAGGATAATTCGTTAGGTTAAAGATTAATGCATATTAGCCCGGTGCATACACTTGATTACCAAACATGCGCAGTTTGTACACTGCATGTTTGAGTTTCTACTGTGTAACCAGGAAACTAAGATCTTATTTAAATTTTATTTTGAAATAAAGATTATTACAGCTGCAAGATTTATAATCCTTTTGCACTTAAAATCAACACTTATAATGTTAACGGAATAAAATATTTTTATACATAAAAATTTTTATAGAAAACTTTCGAAAAACAGGGAAATAGAAAACCTCTCTCTTAATCCGAGGTGTATATGGGAGATGTAAAACTATCATGAAGTTGCGAAATTGTTCTATCTGCAATTCAGACGATTTCAATCGATTTAACATAATATTTTATACACAATTCATTTTTTTAGTAAAAATAAATTTATGCAATAATGATAAAATTACCATATTTAAAACTAGCCGCTTTTGCGACCAGCTTGTTCGCCGGGAATATGATTTCAATCGAATCATGTATCATTTTATATTCATGGCTGCTTTAACAACGTAATTTTAAACTTCAGATTGTGGTAGTTATTTAACCCATGTTCTTTTAGTGGTCTTGCACCTGTTCTGTTCATTGTCTACATAAATGTCCCTAATGGAACTAAATAACTGACCATGCCATGTAACATCTAATTGCACGTTGCCGGCGCCATCTTCACTTCCTTATTTCTCTTGCAAAATATGCATTCGATTTCAACATTAAAATGGAGCAACACATTTTGTGGCCAGCGGCATGTTAGCTGAATTAAAAAATGATGAAAAATTAAAACATAGCAACCATAATCATTCAGCTTATTGGATATATTTCTTAAAATGCGTAATATCTCAGAGAGCTTGGTTTACAGATTTCATAAAAATTTTAATGAAATAAAATATGAAAGCGAAATGTATTAAGATATTACCTCAACTTTCAACTATGAAAGAGAAACACGAAATTAAATATTTTTTTAAACAATGAAAACGGTTTGAATTGCGTTGCAACAATGGAAAGTGTTGTTGTAAATTATGCCAACAAATATTTTTTTTAATTTATTAAAATTAGACAAAAAAAAGTACGGTAACTAAATTTATATCATTGAAATGTTTTGCACTTTCAGATGGTGTGCAAATGATTTTTGCGCTGTAATATGTTCGGACGTTATTAAGGAAAAACGCCAAAATTTTGCTTACTTTTTAATTAATTAAAATTTAAGAATAAAGGGCTCCGAGCTACACATTCCTACCCTCCAAAGTATGTTTGTGACAAATTTCGTAGCTCTAGGGTCAGCGGTCTGCCCTGTAGAGCGCCAACCCACAGACACAAACACATTCTCCTTTATTATTAGTAGAGATACATATGGTGTCAATATTTAGGGTAAGAACGGAAAAATTAAAATATGATGTGCATCATTATTATTTAAAAGATATCATTGTAAATTATATCACGTGACTGCACGAAAATCAAATAACTTCTTTATTATTAAAAAATGCATGCTAATTAATTTATTTTAACAATAAAAATGTGTCTTTCAGATTTTTGGAATGACCATGAAATATGATATTTTAATAATCAATAAATGTATATCAAACGGTTATTAAAATAGAACGAATTATGTGTGATAAGAGCTCAAAATTTGCTTTTACGTTGTTTTCTGACAGAAAAATATCAATCTGTCGTTAAAATGATAATTAGAAAGTAACATCTTAATCAATACGTAAGATTTTTAATTCAATGATGCCTTTTATTTCCTGCAATTCTACATTATCTTCTCTTTTATTAATTTGTTTTAAAGAATGGATTTACTGGTTTTTTATCTTTCAGAAATCGCTTGCTGAACTACTCGTCAAAAAATGCTACTACATAGAGCAGCAAAATTTCAGAAATTTAAGACAAAGAAATAATTTATGGAGTAATGAAAACAGAATTATCCACCTAATATATTAAAATATATATGCACAACTCCACATAAAACTGTCTTCGAAAATCCAGGAAATTTGTTCACATGTCTGAATGAACTGACGAAGGCAAAGAGACCTTACCCTGACTCCTTTTTCTGACAAAGGATTATGCAAGCGAAGTTCAGATATCGCTGGTGAAGCGGTTTAAACCACGGTGAGCTTAATCTGAGAAAACAAGTCAAGAAATTGCCATCCCACAAAACAGTAGGGACCTGTTTTCACTCTCTAGGGCTCTACCTTTCTATATTTAAGCGCGGGAGCGGTATGAAAGAGGGCTTATACTTCCAAGCAGTGGTTTCATGCGAGCGATCTGATATATTTGTTCAGTCTCGGAGACCAATGAGGATTTCTCGTTTTGCTCTAAGGTTACTCGCTATGGTAACGGATACTTTTTATTGTCGTTGGCATTTCTGAATTTGTTACTAAGGCTTGAATATATAGCTTAGCATGAGATATATTCTTGGACACTATTCTTCGTCTCAAGTTGCAATAAGCTGTTGACAGGAAGATGAATGTTGCCGCGATATCTAGCAAGATTATCTTTGGAAATATCCGTTTAAATTTTTCTTCGCTGCCCATCGTATATGTTGTAGAATAAATTTAACGTGTTTACATGCGAGAAGGAATATTGCTTTTATGTGACAAAATTAAGGATGACAATTCAATTATCTTCTGGTAATTTATATTAAGAACAATTTCGCTAAACAACTGCATAATCAAAAGTTATAAGTTGATTTAGTTTGTTAGGCATTAAAAAATTAAAATTTTACATAAAATATAGCATGATATTACTATTAAACACAGAAATAATTCATTATGTTGCTAAAATTAAATTAAGTTAAGTTACTAATTAAATTAATATAGGCATAACTATTTTTAATATTACTGTAATTTAATACTTTTGTTGCATATGAAAGAAAAATATTCAAAAAAACCCCCAAATTCTTATATTAAGAGTAAATTTTCAAAGAAATTCGTTTATTTCTTGATTTATTTTATGGATAGCGTTATTTCCCGGTACTTTACCTGCGTATGAAACGTTATTTGCAGGCATAGTTCGCCAACGTCCGGTTCTTGTCTGATCACCTTAGCTAAGCAGTATCGGGCCCGGCCAGTACCTGGGAGGGTGACCGCCTGAGGAACACTTCGTGCTGTTGGCTTCCTTCTTGAGTTCTTGACTCAAGGACTTGGTTATTTATGCCATATCAAGTGGAATTAGTTTCAACGGGTAAAATATCCGCGGATAAAATGTTATTTACTGTTAAAGAATAAATAATGAGTTGTCGTGAATTTTTCTCTGATCTTAATAATTTTAAAAAAAGTTTTTTAAATATAATTCTAGACAATATTTCTCATTGCTGGACTTACATTCAAACCGATTCCTCATTTCTACAAATATTTAAAAGTTTGTTTTTAATTCACTATCAAAAACCGAGGTAGAGAGATGCTGTTTATTATCGAATTCTAGCTGTTTTTGGATAATGTGATTAGCAGGTACTGTATCTTTGGATAAAAAGTTATTTATTAGGCATTGTACATTCTGTTCAATTTAATTTTTCTTCTATAGAAGTAACTGAAGAGACCTCGAAACAAATATTTGTACGGGAAATGGAGTAGGAATAGAGTTATATCAAATATGTTTCAAAATTAACAAGGTTTAGAAAAAAAAGAGTAAAATCAAATATTGAATTTACAGACATCTTTTTTAAATATGATTAGCGAAAATTCAAATTCTTAAACACATTGTTTAAGTAGCTGCGAGTACAAAAAAATGCGCTGAACTTGCTGTCCAAGATTCGAACCCAGGGCCTTTCGGTTGGAAGAGAAGCGCTTTACGACCATGTCACTCAACCGCGGCGTGACGACGTACGGGGCCATTTATTTTCTTCTTTAGACTCTCGCTCTTTGTTAAACTTTTTTGCGACAGTTAATTCTGCATTTTCTTCAATGTAAATTTGAATTTTGTAAATGGGATTATAGCAGATTTAAACTATTAACTTTGAGGAGAGAGTTTAAAGAAGCAAAGAGAAGTTTGACATTTCGTAAGACATCTTTCGGGTCTTTGGAGCTCATCAGGATCGGAAATTTCGTTTTTATTGATAATTTGCCGTGAGGTTTAATTTTATGACTGAAAAAAAATCAATAAATAAATTTTCTCTACGAAATTCATTTAAATTCATTCATTATTCCTACAGAAGCATATTGAATTGGTCAAAACCTGCAAGTTATCCATAGGTACAGTATACCTGCAAATAACTTTTTATCCGTGGGTACAGTGTACCTGCACATAACGTTTTATTCGTAGGTACAATACCTGCAAATAATCACTTCCTTATTTTATTGATAAGCAAAAAATATCGTGGTGAATTTTAAAATCTTAATAACTTTTCAATCTCCAATATACATTTTAAAATAAGATCAGTAGTCGTTTTTGTAACGAAGGGACATAAATGATATTGACTTTCAAAATCAGAAGCCCAATTTCATTCCTATTTCCTTAACAAATATTAAATTGCTTCATTTATCTTAATAAAATTGTTATATCATCACTCTTTACACAAATCACAGAATTATCCTATATTTATTCGAGGAAAAAAAACCCTTTCGCGTTACTCCAGCTATCTTGCACTGCAATAATTCTAAGAATGCGAAAATAGTAACAGTGGAGACAGCGTTGAAAATCTCCCAGAAGTAGAAAAGCCACAGATGATATTCTATGAACGTCTACCCTAAAATAGGTTCAGGAGTGGTAAGAAGTTTGGAACTCAATTCGAATATACACTATATGATCAAAAGTATCCAGACACATTTGGATTTGCGCATTTTTACCAATTTCTCCAGAAAGACTGAATGAACTGCCTTTGAACTTCGAACATTAATAAGAAGACTTGAACTCACATTTTACAGTGAAGATTTGATCATATGTGCATTTAGGGGAAGTGTCAGAAATTGAAGAATTAGAAAAGGATTTCGGATCGTCCCGTTTCACAAAAAGCTGATAAGGATTTGCAACTTCTCACCACGATTTTGTTTCTTATGCACAATGCTTACATGCATTTTCGTGAAAATAGAAAGTATATTCGATTATCGAACTGCAATTTAAATTATGTATTTATTTATAAGTATGTATTGTTATTCAGCAAATTCAACCTTTATAAAACTCTAAAAAATATTCGAAAATTTAAGTTAAAAAATTAATTTGTGGAAAACCGCTTCGTTTCTCTTACAGAAAAACAGAAATCCTGCTCTCTGTAATGCCTATATCTTTCTAAATTTTAATGGTATTCAATTGAAAACTTTATATAAATTGTTCTATATATATGGATTCCAAATTATTTTAGAAAATTATGAAATGTTTCGCACATGCGCAGTAAAAATTATTTATTACAAATACTCATATTTCCTCTAATAATTTACTACAAATTTTAATAAAGTTCTTCGCTAATATATTATCGCGTAGTACTTAAGTGTCGTATGATTTGGTTGAAAACGCTGCAAGTTAAAAGCAAAAAACAAGCGGAAAGTTTTGGATTTTGTAAGAAAACCTTTATATTTTCCGTAATATACGATATACTCGTATATACTATTTTTACGAAAATTAATGTAAGCAATATGTACAGCAAACAAAACCGATGGAGAAAGTTGCAAATCATCATCAGCTTTCTGTGAGACGGGTTGAGACAAAATATTTTTTTTACATCAATTTCTGGTCTGGCCCTAACATCCTCTTGGCCGAATCTTCACTGCAAAATGTGAGTTGAGTTAAAATATGTTCACTAGATGGTCGAAGTTGAAGTGTAGTTCCTCGAACCTTCCTGCAGAAATTCGATAAAATGTGTAAATCCAAAAGTTTTCGGGTACTTTTGATCATATAGTGTATGCATCAAGTTGAAATGCTTTTAAATATTTTGTGTCAAATGGATGCTAGATTTTTTACGTCTTACTGTATTCCTTCTTCATTTCTTCAATCAATTGAATGATATTTACTCAATATTTTATTGATTCCCAATAGATGATACGCATGAAGTAAACGCCCTTCAATATTCGAATTTATAATGATTTTTACAAATATTGCACAACTTTGCATGCAGCAAGAAAGAATGCAGTTTTGTTCTATTTGTAGAGAGCATTGTTCTATTTCCACATTCATAATATCCGAAAATTCCCTGGAAAACATTGAATGGCTTATAATGTTTACTTTTTAGTAATGCTTATGTAGGAATGCATCTTAGCTTCTTTTATAAATGATAAGAAAGTTTTAAAAACTTTTTGAAATAAATCGTGATCTTTGATGTGACTTAAATTAATTATAAATTATATTGACTTGAGATTCTATTATAGCTCAATGACACTGACGACGTCAGAAATGTTATTTAGAAGCTAATGCTCTAGTTACAACATATTTCTAATTCAATATGTAAATTAGTACTGTTTTAAATCATTGCAATAACATTTTAAGTTCTGTCGACTAATTTCATTAAAAGCTGGAACAGATAGCTAAAAATAACTTAATTTTAAAATACAAATTATAGAAGATTGTAATTCAACACTGTACTGTTAAAATCTCGACTTCAAGCCTCGAATCCTGCTAACGCATCGTTTTAAATATTATCAAAGCATTCGGTACAAAAAAAGTCATTTCAGATTATTTGAAAGGAATTGCATGTAATTGTTTTCGCGATAGATTTTTCACTGCAGAACTCTCTGCCTCTGAAATTTAACATTTTCTGCTTAAATAATTTGAAATAATGATAGATTTCAAGCATTCGTATGGAATATACTTACATTTTAAATGTTTTTAATTATAAATAATTGAAAACAAACAATAAAACATAGAACTTAAGCAACTAAAATAAGTTTTTGTTTTCTTTTAAATTCTTTTAAATTTTATGAAAAGTTTAAGAGCCACGAAAAAGTAAGACACCAATATTTTTAGAGATAAAATTATCTATTAATGATGGAAATCAGGAAATGATTAAAAATGTGGCATATTTCAAAATTCTCTAAAAAATTCTTCCCATGACATTTTCTGAAATCGCAAGAAAAACCAGGATACTGTCTTCATTTTTAAAAGAGTAATTACGGTATTATTTTTTCATTTTATATTGTTTCCTCTATAGTCAATGTCGTTAAATAAATTTTTCAATGCAAGAATACATCTTACCAATTACCAGTGAGTTAAGAAACGTTAAACTGACCGAAAAAAATGTTTCTCAGAAAAAAAGAAAGAACCATTTCATTTCCATTAAAACCCAGTCGCAGAGTATTTTTCCAGTTAAGGATCTGAAAGCTAATATAGTTTTCTTAATGAGTATTGTGGTAAATGTTTATATGTATGTGCTTTATTTTCTATGAACGTAGCCTACTACAATACTTTTTTTTCAAATGCGAAATATAAACACAGAAAAAGACGTCAGACGTTAACTCAGCTTAGCTATAGTAAACTTCTCAACTTGCATGCCAAATTTGATTATATATGTGCAGTAATGACCAAAGAAACCACCTCTTAAATTTTTATGAATATGGCAAATTAACTCCAGCAATTAATTCTTTTCAAAAGAATGCAATTTTGTTAGTTTGAAATTGGATCGCATGATTGCCCCATCGTTTTCGCTACTGTATCATAATTTAAATGATTGTCTTAGCCTGGTGTGCAAAATGGGAAAAGTCTGTGATTATACATTTTCATTGGCCACTAGTGTGTATCAGCTGCTTATACTTGCAGGAAACATTTTTCTAAAGTTTGCAATGAAATGATTTGTTACATATAGAAAAAATAAAACACGAGTGCATTTATACGTTTATGTACATTCCTTTCTGTCAAAGGAAAAGTAAAAAAAAATTATAAAACGAAAAAATGCAATAATAAAACGAGTCATCTGTCAAAGAAATAATGTTGTCGCATTTAAAACGACGGAAGAAATAACTGGATGGTTTTCTTTGTTTCAATACTTTATAAATAACCGATTCTTCAAACTACTTTTCGTTTTCAAAGTGTTTCAGTATTTTTTTATATAAATAATCAAAACAGCATCTGCTTTTATCGATATTAGTTAAAGTTTAGCTTCCAATGGTGAGAATGCTTCGACAAGCTCATGGTTTTATGTGGTAAACAATTTTAAAGCACGTTATTTCGCATCCTAAATATAAGATTATTTTATGCATCAGTCTGATTTAAGAGACTTCTTGATATTTGTTGGAAACTCTAGATAAAATGAATTCATATGAGTACGTAGTCCCAAAAGACGTAATACTCTGAATTTTAAAGCTATCTCTATGATGTACATTCGATGCATAAGTCTTGCTTTTACCAATTTATAAATAACTAGCCGCCTTAGGCGACCAGCCTGTTCGCCAGGAATATGTTTTCAATTGAATCTTGCATCATTCTATATTCACGGTTCTCTTAACAACGTAATTTTAAACTTCAGATTGTGGTAGATATTTAACCCGTTTTCTGTTAGTGACCTTCGACCTCTTCTGTTCATTGTCTACATAAATGATCCTAATGGAGGCAAATAACTGACCATGTCACGCAACCTCTAATTCAATGTTGTCGGCACTATCTTCACTTTCTTATTCCTGTTGTAAAATATGCGTTTGATTTCAACATTAAAATGACACTTATAATATTTTAGTATTCATTTGTAATCAATACTAAAAATGAATGACCAATTTATCAATAATTCCAATTTCTTTTGATGCTACAATTCTATATTCTTAGTTTAGATTAACTTAGTATTTGGATAAACGGTTTTTGTAATAGTAAATACATTTGCTACTTGAAAAGAATATAAAACTGCATACTATATACCGTACTAAAAATCTATTTGGCAGTCTTCCAACATCATAAATCATTACAAATTGCAGAAGATCAAATTAAAAACTGAGATCAATCTAAAATGTTTAGATAAACCAATTAAAGAATATTTTAAAGGAAGGAACTTACGTGCTCTAGTAGAAACTTCAGATGCGTTAAGTCCTTTGGAATTAGGATTAACTTTAAATGTTATAATTCGTCCATTAACCCTACAAAATATCAAAAGAACGAAAGTAGGATAAAGTATTTGCGCTAAAAATCAATAAGCAAATCATTGGCCAGAGTATAAAAGTCTATTAAAGAATTTTTTTTCAGTAAACTAAGATGCATAAAATTTCACATTTTTTATGCTTAGAAAGTTTCAGTTATAATAATAAAATGTATGTGTACAGTATTACTAAACTATTTTACTTTTCAAAAGATTTATTGATATCATTAAAAAATGCACATTTTAAAATTGTTTCCAAATACTTACCTAACGTTTGAAAAACTTCCTCTATCGAGATCCAAATATTTCTCCAACACTTTCACTAAATTCTGAGCTTCCTCTTCATTTGGTGACCTTAAAAATAAAAATAAAAAGTCCGCATATTTTTGTTTTTCTAGAAAATTCATATCAAAAAAATAAAAGGCAATCTAACAAAAAAATTATTCATATTATTATTACTTATCCAGTTTCAGTCAGACAATCTATTTCCAAAATATCTTTTCATTCATATATGAACTTATGCCATAATCAATTTCGACAAAATAGAGTAATATTTGAATAAAAACACCAGTATATGAATACCGAAATGTCTTACAACAATAAATTCTTAATGTTTGTAATAATAATAATTTCGAAGAAGCTAATTATTGCGTATAGCATCATCATTTACTCAATGAAATCACTAAAAATCTACCTCTACTACCTTGAAATCCAAAGATTTTGTTCATAAAAACTTATTCGTATCGAACTAATTTATCTGTAATTCCTAAAATGTTATAGCTTTATGTAACGCGCATCGTTATGAAGATAAATAAATCATATCTTTAAGATCTGTCAATTAAGGTTTTTCCATTCAATTTACATTTGAGGCATTATTTCTTGTTTAATTATAAAGTATTTTTGTAAGTAATTATTGTATGGATTTACCAGATAGAATAAAAGCAAGAAAATTGATTTAGTAATAAAAGATGTAATAAAGTAATATAAAATCAGTCTAAATTATTATGTTTATTTCCAATTCTTTCTTGTGTTAAACAGCTTTCTTTCTTCTTATTCCAAATAACAGTATCAATAAAAGTAATCAATACAACTTCTTGATCAGTTTAATATATACTAAACTTTGATGTTAAGCAAAAAAAATTAGTATTTAGTTTTTAAACCAGATATTTTTCTTTAAAATGTTGTCGGGAAAACTGATTACGCGAATATCTTTTCTAAAGCAATTTTATTCTTTTATTGGGATATAATGCATATGCAGTGTTAGAATAAACAACAACAATTTGAACCACGCAGTTCATTAATCTAAAGGCACAGATGTTAAATATGAAATGATAGAGAAATATTGAAAATAACTACTTGATCTTATATGACTTGTCTTAGGAAACAAGAATTACGGAATCAGGAAGTTAGAAATGTGAGAGAAAGATTGAAAATAATTACCTGTTCTTATATGACTTGTTTTAGAAAAATATCAATGTCCTTATAAGATAATATTCCTACATCTGTTTATGAACACTTTAGTGATAATTGTATCATAATAATGCTTAGAATCGGTAACAAATCAAAATTTATAAAATGCTGTATATTGGAAGTTCATAATTCATGGTTTCTTTTCTTCTTCTTCTTTATTCTTTTGTTAAGAAAATAATGAACTGTCCTTCAAAGCGAAAATAAAATTTTGAAGGCTTGAGCCTTCAAAATTTTGTACGAAATGTACGCAACTTTTGGATTTTCAGCAGAATTGCGTTTCTGACTTAAATAAGGTTTACCTTGAAATGCACTAAAATTTTCCAATAAAATATCGATAAGTACTGAAAGCAAATATAAACAAAAATATGATGACACGGAAAGAATATGACTACGCGTTTTGTGAAAATAAAATCTCAAAAAAAGCATGTTAATAAGATCGTTCAGAAGTACTTGTACTTGGATGTTGCTTAAAAATAGATAATAAAGAAAACTAAACTAAACCAATCAATATTTCCAATAAATTAATTGTTTGATTAAATTTATTGGCAAAGAAAGTGTTAACAATTAAATTCTTCCTTTTCGACTCTGCAAAGTCACATCTCATGGGTTCATTATTTAGATCATTAAACCTTTCAGGAGAATTTGAGAAAAGAGTATTGTATGACCTTCTGAATATTGAATTTCCTCTTACAAACCAGCACTAAAGGATAATAAGGGAAAATATGATACTAGAAAATACACTGCACATTAGAGTTTAAGGCTGCTAATGGTCTGTATTGTATTTTCCTATATCTTCAGTTGCTAGGTAATAGGAGAATCATTTAAATCTCAGCGATGCTTAAATAATGTTACCTCAGCATTGACATTATTAGTGCCCATTTAAAGAAATCTCAATAATATTTACGTATCCTAAAGTTCTGATGAAATTTTAAAATATGTCCTGATGTAGATAAATGTATTCGATTCTTTCGGAGAACTCGATAGCATATCAATAATTAGAAAACTACTGTTTTTCCAAAACACTGAGGCAGAGATAATTCTTTCGAAGTTATCACATTGAATTAAATTGAAGAATCTGGAAATTCGCTTTGAAAAATTTTGCACCTTCCTCATTCTAAATATGGAGGAAAATTTAATTTGATTTTCCACTTTAAAAGAGTTGCTTCACCAAGTTCAATTAATTTTCTATTGAATTTCTCTTTTGAAGAATAAGTTCATTAATGGAGTTTAATTCGTTCTCCGTGGAAAAACAAGCATATAGAAACTCATAGACACATATTTTCTTATAATGCTAATGTCATAAGAGGAATTAGTTAATTATGTTTTCTTTATATTTCAGATTTCTTGAGAAAATCTGAAAGATTTTTCAGAAAATAGAATTATTTTTACAAAGTTGACGACGCAATTATTTTTATCGATTCACTTTTTAACGAAGAATTGCTACTTCAGTTAAATATTTTAATTTCAGAAAGTCTCATTTAATTCTAATTACAAAAGAACTCTTTTGTTTTTAATAAATATTAGGAATTTATAACGCAAAACATCTGATGTAGTCTCGCTTACCTTCTTAACTACTTATGAATCGACGAATCAAGATAAATAATCTATAATATTATCTGCAATGTTATCCCTGAGGACAATAAAAAAGTTCCAGGCTACTAAAAAAATTAATTAAATGAAAGTGAATTGCATTAAAAATACGAGAAATTATAAAAAAAAATTCTACCAGTTGTTTCACTTTCAAATAAAAATATTTAACACACAATTGAAATTTTTATTTTTACAAACTGCTGTCTAAATATTATGATTTTTCAATTCTTTCAGTATTTGAACAATAGTTTTAAAACTGTTTGCGTTTATAGGAATCAGATTATTTTAAATAATCGTTAAATATGTTTTCTAAAACCAAAAGTTTCGGGGATAAAACAAATAAAATATTTATTTCAAAACGTACTTAATTTAAAAGATGTATAAAGTAAGTTATCGGAAAATATACTTATTCCTATACTTACTAAACGATTCAAATATATTTTATACAACCAAATAAAATTTAAATTCTCAAGAAAATCCGAGGTGTGTATTGACACAAAATATTTTGTAAATGGATAAAGCACGAATTCATTCACTGCTTGCCAATAAATAGTAACACAACTGAAAAAACAAATTTTTAAAAATCACTTTAGAATAGAGGGATTTATTCTTGTTTTCTTCCATCACTACATTAGTCGGTTGGTTGCGTATGCGTGAAGATTTATTGAAAAAGCAAGAGAAAAAAATTGCATTTTATATATAAGAATACAAACATTTAGATCAAAAGAACAAAACTGTGCATTAAAAGAATGAAAACAGGTTTGTACATTGATGTATTACAGTTGCGGTCCCTCTAAAAAATGGACTGTTGTGTTGGGTCCAGGTTAAAAGTCATGTATACTAGTAGAATTGTAAGTTAAATTACATAAAGAAATTCACATTAACGACGAAGAGTATCAAGGATCCGTACGAGATTGGGACTGACAGTCTTGATTCTGTTTACTATTGGCTTGACATTAGAGGAACCTGTAGTAGGTTCTTAGGAAAGTCTTAAGGTATCCGACTGGTTTAAAATCGATGTTTCCGATGAAATTATCAAAAACATTTTTATGACTTCATTTTGTAGCCCGTTTAACCAGCTTTCTAAAACTGTCTCACTTTTTACTCTACGTGAATTACAAATGGAGTTACAGCTGTTTTATTACCGAACTGTAAGCATTATTTTATGTTGCACGAAAACTTTAAATGTGTTTTCAGGGAAATGATATTTTTGAGGAAAACTGTCGACCGTAACAATGATTTCTCAAAACGTTATTCAAGTATTGACGTCAAATTTTCTGAGATTGTTTTCTGTAATGTGCTTGATGTTTTCCTCTGAAAACTAAGGTCAATTTTAAAATCAAGTAATATTTTTAAGTGTCTAAGCATAAACGAAAAGTATTTTTCATGAAAAATTACCAGTTTAGTAACTATGTTCAGCTATATCTCAAAACTATTTTGAAGTACAGGAAAGATTTTAGAGCATAACACAGATAACTGTCATAAAAATGTACTCCTACAAGGATTTATGTATATTTAGAATATGATTTTGTCTACGGCTGTTAGCGTAAGGCAAATATTTCAGTCATTTTCAGTCATTTCAGTCATTTCAGTCAATATTTTCATAGTTTTAAAACATATGCAGTTGAAAAATAACATTAAAAAATATGTATAAGTTATTTTTCAAAAAAATGTCTCCGAACACAGTCGGATACCTTAAGATAAGATGAATAATTTCTTCTTTGTGTTGTTGACTTTAAGAGGGTGGTGCCTTATATATGGGAGAAGAGGGAAGATGAGGACCTGAGCTTAGTTGAGTCTGTGGCTAGTTGTTGTCGCCATCTTTTGGAAAAAAAGAGGGCTTCGTTTTCCGCGATGAAGTGGATGAGTTTTCGGATTTGCGCACTAGAAATGTTGTTGTTCAGAACTCTTTTCCACCAAAGTGGTTCTAGGTCAGCTGGCGGTTTTGTTAGGTGGTATGAGGTTACAAGCAGGCAGCTTGTAGTATAATGTAGGGGGTTTCCCAGGTTTCCGCAGCCACAGGAATAGCTGTTTCTGATGTTGAATCGTTTCAGGTATGTCGGGAATGGACTGCGGCCCGTTACGAACATTATTTCGAGCCTTTGATAAGGAGAAGGCGTTATCTTGACTTTAGCCAAAATGTTGTAAAAAGTCCTTCCTGTTTCTTCATTGTCCCATCCTGTTTCCCAGCGAGTGATGGACTCTTTTTGTATTATACTCTTGATATGGCTTCTTGGCGCTGGGATGTATGTGGGGGTTCCCTCCTGTGATTCCTTCATGGCTAGTTCGTGCGCCGCTTCATTACCGCTGTATCCGACATGAGTCCTAATCCATCCAAGTTGGAAGTTTACATATTTCAATAAGATTTCCTGTGTTTGTGAGCAATAGGGCTCTTAGTGTCGATTGAAGCAATTGAATGGTGGCTCGACTCGCTGTCTGACCATACCTTAACCTGTTTGTTGGTGTTGCTTGTCCAAAGACAGGCCTCCCGTATAGCAAGAAGCTCTTCTTGGAAGAGTGTGTTGAGGGGACGAAGCCATCCAACCACTTTCTGAAATCTGGTGCACTTCATATATTTTAGCGTTCCTAAATTTATAGATGAGACCAACACTTTTCCTGCTTAAGAAAGTTCAAGATTTAATTCTTGCGTTTAGTTGCCTGTTTTTGACACTTAATTTTTTTTGAAATCTGTAAATTTCTATTGCTTCATGTACATTATTAAAAAATATAAGGAAAACGTTTGTTCTGTTTTAAAATATCTTCTGTATCTTTTTTTATTATTCTTAATACTTTAAAATGATTTTTAATGCATTTATGAACTGTGATAAAATATACAAGTCATTTATAATTTTTCTCCGTTAGAAATAGAAAATGCAAACCCAAATCGAAAATTGAAACAAATGTGAAGATCGTCCTTTATACTAATCTTAATTTCTGATGCAATATTTTAGACATTCAGCAGTTGCTTTGTATTTCGGTTAGTTAATACTGTATGTGACTTAGAACATTTCAAACTTAGATTATGAGCTGAATGAGGGAAAAAGTTTTAGTTCTCCATGAAAACATTACCCTACTGATGTGGGCACCACGAAATGTGGATGAGTGTCTCAGGTTTCATATGAAGGCACTCGCCCGCCTAGGGTTACATAAATGGGGGGCCGCAGTCCCCCCTCCAGTGATAGTACGTACCTCCTACGGGAGGGGTTGGGCCGTGAGGCTGTGTTGGCCATTACGACCCGACCTCAGTACTCGTTTCTATTGCAACGGCCATCATTCAGATTTCCCGTATGCCTTGGCAGGTCGGGGTGACTGTGCTTCTGGTCACCATGAAAACATCAAGAGTATTGAGTTTTTCTCTGTTGTATTTTTTGTGTATTGTAATTTTAACAGAAAAAGGGGCCTAGATTATTTAATGTCATTTTTGTATATCTCAGAATTTTATATAGTGCTTACTAAACAAAGTGGTTTGTATAAAATAGATAAAATATTCAATTAAAAATATAATTTAATTGAACAATATTTTGAGTATGATTAACCACATTAAATGAAATATTGATAATTTATAAAAGTCTTAAGTTCAAAATCAACTGTAAAGCTCAATGCTTAAAAAGTGCGCTAAATCTTAATGATATATTTTATTAATAAGAAACAGACAAGCCATTTTAAAATGTTTTTTCTATTTTAAGAATACTGACTTATTTCTCGAGTTCTAAACTATCTATTAATTGGTTATAAACAGCACAATTAAACAGGAAAGTAGTTCTAAAAGGAAGAATAATTGTAACTTCGTGATGATTTTACTATTTGTGTTAATAATAAAAGATAATACTCAATATTAACAATTAAGACTTTTATATTTATTTGTTGTTCCACGTTGCTGGAAATATCACTATCCTTTAGCACTTTCCAAATCTTGTGAATAAATATAGTGAAAAGTTTGTAATCAGTCTAATAAAAAAAATGACACCAGTGTTACAATTACCAGAATACATTATATTTCCCCAAATCCACAACTTAACTTAGCTTATTGTATAGTCGGAGCTCTAGTATGTAATATTATATATAATACAATGTTCCAGATGTTAAATCATGAGCATCAATCCCAAGAGAGTAGCTTGCATCACAAAAAATAATGAAGTACTGATATATATTACAAAGCAAAAATATACAGAAAACATTTTCATTTGAATTATTTTGTTGAAACTTTAAAATAAATAAATTAAACTAGCATTGTTTATGTTTAAACTAAACCTTCAATCTTTTATATACTTTTTTACTTACATGCACATTTAAGGATGCAAAAAAAAATCCTAAATTCATAAGATCTCGAAAATATAAAGATCCGAAAGTCCTGAAGTATCTTTGAATAATATTACACAATGCATACAAGGCACAAACTTTTGTACTTATTTAAAAACATAGCAAATAATTTTTAATTTTAGTACATAAAGATTCTATAAAAATTTTAATTAGACTTACTTTTCTTTGATGACCAAATTTGTGTGCGTCGCATCGACTGAATCGTATCGACCGAGATGGCCTTCTCCGGTCTTGGCGGCATTAGCAGTTTTATCCTCATCTCGGAGGGTTTCAGACGCGTCGATCCCTTCGATCACCTCTGGATGGTCATTCGAGATGCGTTCAAACGCCTTCGGCTTTTCCTCCTCTTCTTTGGGATCTCCAGATATGTCTAAAAGATAGCATCGGGCAAATAAGGGTTAGTAAAGCTTACTGAAATGCCGATGATTAATTAAACAAAAATAGTGTTAATTTCGTGGGCATAAAACTTAGTAAAATACTGATGATTAATTAAACATGAATACTGCTAATTTTGTAAGTATAAAATCAAGTCCAACTAGTGCTTATATGTAGGCAGAAATATGTTTCAAGACAGCTGTTTTCGATTACATTTGTCCAAGAGTGAGAGTGACCTCCAGTAAAATCTTTTTTTCTATTATTAAAACAATTAAAATGTTCTTTAAAATTCCTTTAAAAATATACAGAACAAAAGAAGAATTCAATGATTTATAATATTAATTTACAAAGGGATAAAGATTTTTTTATGATAAAGGATATAAAATAAAAATTACTTCAGATATTCGAATTTTTCAAATTGCATCTCTTTATTTTCTTCTAATGTTAACGATATTTATTTTAAATTGTTGAATTTCAGATTTAAACAATTCGCTACAATTTTGAACTTTGTTTCTCTGAATATATTGGAGGTCAGTCAGCTAGTACTGAAATATTTTTAGATGCATTGATTAATTTAAACTTTAGATTTAAGCTATATAATTTAAAATCTCACGAATCTTTCGGACATCTCATGACTTTTGTCAAAAGTGCAATTCACTAATTAAACTATCCATGTTATTTCTCAAATGTGCACTTCTAATCATAACCTTTAGAAATTTGAAATCATAAAATTCTTATAAATGAATAGCACTAATTTGCGAAAATTGCTTCACATTTCTTTGGAACGCTTTTTCAAATCGGTATGAATGAGATGTTCCTGTTAGCACAAGATATTCTACGATATCTCCGCGATGTTGTCCGATATTCTGAATTCCGTATAATACCGTGAAGGTATCGTAACAATATTGTTGGACGTCTTGTGCCAATAGGGGTAAATTTTGCATTATATCTTGTAAATAAATCCATCCATATTTTTCATAATTAAACAAAGGATTATCTACTAAATATATGAGCACTTTCACTGGTATGAAATTATTTTTAATTTACTCTTAACCTATCTCGCAAAGTTTCTATTCAAGTTTACACAATTATTTCTTAAATTTTATTTACATGTCAGCAATAATCCTACACTGAATTAATTTTACAAATAAGTAATCATATAAACAACATATTAACAAATGTAGTATTAATGTATTGCATTATTTCCAAGCGAAAAATAATTATTTTTAAATTCTTATACTATATATTTTCTGAATTTATATCTCTAAAACTACACAATTTAAAAATATATCTTTGAAAATATAATGGAAAATTTTGAAGGATTCCAATCAGTAAAATGTCAGTACTAAACATAGCGTGTTAAAAATTTACTCATGAAAATGACAGAAAATTACAATAAGTATAAGAAATTTATGTGCGATGTATTACCAATTACATTAAAGTTGTTTGAGCTGTTGTATAGTGAAAACTTGGGGTGTTCTATAGTAAATTTCTATCCTGGTCTTATTCTATATTAAGTATTTTTAATTTACATTTAAAGTTAGGAAACTATTTCCTTGTTGATTTCACTGTTTTTCTCTATGTTCGTAAATTTATGATTTACGAAATTCTACAATAAGTAATATCCATTATTGTCTGAACTGACTTCAATAACTGTATATGAAATGAATGAATGAAATGAATTAAGTAAGTTATGTCGTTATTGGTGCGATTTCAGTTGTCTGAGAGGATGAAGCCATTATTAACTATTGATGAAGTTCTATTAACTATTTCTGTATTTATGAATTTTATATTTATCATATATTTATTACTTTTTATCGGAGAAAATATATAAGTTTCTTTGTATTTCTATAAATAAAATGAAATAAAAATGCATTATCTTGATTTCATTTATCTTATAAATGACTCTTAGCGATAAAACAATTTTGGAAGAATTACGTTATGAAATTTTAAATTATACGAAGATCTGAATTTCTTTAATAATTTTTCATAGCATTAGAAAGAACAATCTATTTATTGTGCATAATACCTTCAGAAGAATTTCAACATATAAAAGGATAATTTTAAATTTCCGCCAGTTGCACTTTAGTGGAACCCATCTACATTGTCAAGGAGATATGATTTTTAATTGTACATTTATTTTGCAACTATAAAATGATGATTTAAACTTATTAATCAAGAATGAAACATTTATATAGTGCTTTAATTTTTGAAGAAAAAAAAATTAAAGTCGTTCTCTAAAGGTTTTACTTTGTGTCTGGAAAACTTTCTACAGTTCTTATAAATCCGTTACAATTACATTTTTCCATATATCATATAAAAAACAAGTTTTAAACTTTTAATTTTTAACTTAGCATAAAATTTTTAAAGCTCCGACCAGTACCTCAAAAGTATTTCAAAAACGGGAATATTTTAAAGCAATTTTCAGATGAGAAATAATCGGACACAGACTCAAATATGAGAAAAAAATTCTTTAGAGCACAAAAGAAAAAATAAACAAATTTCAAACATTTTGTGCGCCAAAGAATGTATTTGTTCATGCTAACTTGCGAGACAAAATATGTGCATTTTAGATTGTTTTCTTAATGTTTCTTCCATCTTTTTTCGGCACACATGCTTTAAGATTTTCTATTAACAACATGAAGAATACATTGGTATGATGGCATGAAAACAATTTGAGAAAATTAGAAATAATCTTAAAAACACTTTGTTTTGCTGCACATTTTAATACTTAGTGAATGCAACTTAGAGTGAACGGAAGAAATTTAATTTTTGTCTTTCTAAGCGGAAAAAATAACAAAATGGTATGCATTCTGAACTTCTGAAAATTCGATTTGTTCATTCTGCTTCTTGCAGTTAAAGTACAAAGATGTTGCACTAGATCTCTTTTATTACTTCGATAAAAATTTTAAAAGGGTTTCCTCTTGAATCTGTTTTAAAATGAATACATTTAGCAAATGAGTTTTTCACAAATAAACGAAAAATATTTCAAAATAACTGCTTTAATATTCGTTAGAAATGACATAACAGGAGATGTGCCAATAAGTTAAAAATCCGAATTTTTTTCTAAAGCAACTTATTTAAAATTTTCGTGGTATCATCGAGAAGAAAAGTAAGAAGCGAAGCCAGCAAGAAAAGAAAAAATGATGTTTATGCTGGGTTCAAAATAAACTTAATTCTAATTCGCTAACTTCGTTGTTGTTTTTTTTGCTATTGTTGTTTACAAAATTTATAACAAAAATTAATGATTTAATTATTTAAATGATTAATGTATTTATTTGTAACAGAATGATTAATGTAACTAAACCATTTATTTTGATATGATGTGTAAAAATGTTTTACGAATAAATGCCAGATGGAAAAAGCGCCTATTTTAAAATAATTTTCTGGTAAATCCAAATGCATACATTGAGTATGTTACATATTATAAAGGCGTTTTTGAACATACCTTTAATAATATTATCATTTTCTCCATCGTCATCAGTAACATAAATTCTCCGAAATTCATCTATAAAACATGAATAATTTTCATGAATAAGCATTCAAAATATAATATGTATGAATTATTTGAAATGAATGACTATAATTATAAAATTAGAAACGAAATTTTAATAAACAATTCTTCTATAACCCGTTTCATTGATACGAATCACATTAATGGTACATGTATTTAATTAAACGTACTGTAAGTGACTCCCACCAAATATTTAAACCCCTGCAACAGCACCATATTAAAAAAATTAATTTCGAATGGAAACTTATACAAAGTTTGCATACACGACAAACTTCTCATCTTCTCCGAAACTTTCTTTTTTAAACATTCAGTGAGCTTTGTTAAACATATTTATTTGGTTATATGATCTATCTATTTTTATTTTTGACATATTATAAAATGGCGTAGTGAAAACAGAAAAAAACCTATTTTATCTTTTCTTAGATGAGTCAACCGAAAGATCAAGGTTACATATCTTAGGGCTACAAGGAATGCAATTCGAAGACGTATATTCTAAAAAGACATATGAAAGGAAGCGATATTCGCAAACAATTCAATGCTCTGCAGTGGATATATGTATGGATAGTCCTTATACCTTAACCGCCAAACATCGCTGGCATTCGAATACAAAAATTTCATATAGTTTCTAGTATCAATATGACCGAATCTTCTTCGGATACGAAAATAGTTGGCATCATTCTTTCCATTAATTTTAAATAGATTCTGGATCCGGCCTCTTATTGAAGATATCACATACACGCAATTGAGTTCTTTTCCCAATACCACGTGAGATACAAAAACGCAGATACAGCCCCGATATCAACTCCCTTCTTCCATATATTTCTGTCATACTTACAGAACGGAATGCCAAGAGCGATATGTATGAAATGAGGGGGAAATTCCTGGGACTATTTGGCCCTCGTCCGAGTTCCATTGTTACTGGCTACAGTGAATTCCTTGTTTGGGAGATGACTGCCCGTCTGAAAATATATCGACGCTTATAATACAGGTAGAAATGTGTATTTCAAGACCCGTTCAAAGGTTTTCGTATTATGGAACCTTGATATTCACAGGAAACTAAATATTTGCATCTTACTATAAATAAGGATATTTAAGATCTTTCTGTGACGTGACACATTAAAGAAACTCAATTGAAGGTATTTTTCAAAAATATAATTGCAGTGATATTTTGGAATTATTGCCAGCTGTAAATCAGAAAGAATTGCGTTAAAAATAAATGTAGAACTAAACATCTGATTTACTACCTATAGAATATAAAATAAATACTTGAACACTGATGAGTATATCTATATAATGCTGATACATCCTGTAAGGCATGTTGAAATGTCAGATGAAAATAATGGTCAGAATTTTACCGTAAGTTCCTCTGTTACTTCACGGAATCACGGAAAAACGTGGCTTTTTAGGAGCAAGAAAAATCAACTGCCAAAATACCAACAGTACAAACAATTTGTGTCAAAATTTATTTTATTTTATTTATTTATTTATTCATTTTTTATTCAGAACAGTTGGATATTTGCGTTTAATTGTTTTGGTTTTCCAATATTTTTTGTGTTCGTGTGTGCTTCCTGCTTGTATTGCATTTAATCAAATTTTGTAGTTTAAATGTTTAGTATCATTTCCGTTTGTAAATGTCAAACTCTTTAAGAATGTATTGCCCAGACAAGACTTTTATTTGTTATGAATCCGTAATTGCTCCAGTGTAACTTTTGTGGTTTTTACATAAATTTAAATCATGGGGTAGAGGAGAATTTAAAGTTGTTCGGAGTATGGCATTCGCGTGAGATTTCAGGGCCCTGTGGTGGAAGCGGTTGTACTCATCCACCCTTCATCCATGCAACTGTATAGATAACCTTTGAGGTTATAAGAACAAGGGGTGTGGAGTGGCATCGTGTTACTTACGTCATCCAAAAAAGGAATTTAAAAAATTAGCTTAAACTTTTTGGGCTGTTTCCGTTGTTGTGATTCTCATAAATTCGTATGCAGGGAACTTTTTCTTTGCATAGAATTAACATCTCTTTAATTTGGCGAATAGCCCAGATGCTTTTTATGGGTTTTAAAAGAATTGCAGAGCTGACAATAGAAGGATAACTTAGACATTTTCCATATGAGGTAATAAATCAGCTGCTGTTAGTATGTTTACTGAAATTACAAACGTGCATTTAAAAGAAATGATTCAGCATCTGGCCGTGAATATTTAAGATGTGCATTAAAATTTGTGAAGAGTGTAACGATTTTAAGTTAAATGCCTGTTGTGCCTTACAGGAATGTCAACGCCTATTTAGTTAAGTAAGGATGAACGACACCAAAATATTTTGTACAACTTTTAAAAATGTTTTATGGAAGGATATAAAATCCCAACTATCCGAACCATTCTTGCTTCTTTTTATCTGATAAAGATGTATTTCTGCTTAATCTTACTATATTTACTACTAGCTGAACCCGGCAATGCTTTGCTATTGCTGGATTTCAGAATATATATATAGATTAAATGAACCCAATTGAAAGTTTGATATCAATTATTGCATTTATTTAAAATTGGATATCTCTATATATAAAAGGCAGTGTTCGTATGTGTGTATCGATTTCCTTGATCACTTGAATTTCCAATGAAATATATTTGCATAAATTTTTGGTCCGCATCCGTAAATGGTGACAAAGAACCTGCTGTATGGTATATTTGTCCTTGAATCCTGAATGATGGCATTTCAATCTGCGTGATTATATTCGTTGCACCAGACGAAGTCATTTGAAAACATGTGTTATAATTTCGTGTGTTATTCAAAAAATACTTCGATTGTGTTGAAGTACCAGCGACCAATGAGAACAATGGCTCAGAGGTGGCAATTTAACTTTACCATTCACACAACACAACCCAGGTGCTTCATTCATGAATTTTAATGCCTTGAAATTTGTGCAAACTTTATTCATACTTTCAACAACCACAACTGGATGCAAGCTATATTCAATTTCGAATTATACTGAAATGCAATACGATCAAGTTTTGCCAATTGATTTAATCTATTCATTTGCATGTGTAATCGAATATTAGCATGTTGTTCATTTCGATCTAATGCAGCACCACAATTAATATTGAACATTAAGAAACTTACAAAACGTTAAAAAATTAAACATTATGGAACTTCACAAAATTTAACAACAGCACTCGAGCTTACTTCTACGCATGCGCGACAACATTTCTTATCTTGTGAACTTCAATGTTCTATATTAATTTTTAGTGTGATTACAATAAATTAAAAGTTCTTTCATACTCATAGTAAATGACTAACAGTAAAAAAACCCCTTAATATAAAAAACTGATTTCAGACTCATAATACATGGCTGAATTTCCAAAACGTGATGAATTTCCAAAACGAGATAAAAAAATATCAAAAATGCACTTCGATGATATTTAAATAGTTGACACCCCAAATTCAATAGTGCTGCGCCGTTCAAAATATTGTTTCTGAAAGCTTTTTTTATATCCCTTAGATTTAACATTAAAATGTTTGTTAAATTGCTGTAGATGGGTATTTCGATCAATACCGAAATTACAGACATAAATGCTTTTTCTTTCTTCTTTTAAGAAAAAGATCTGTAATGTGATGTCCTCTTTCCTCTCTCTCTCTTTTTTGAAGAGAAAAATAACATCTTACGCTTTTGTGCGGAAGCTTTTGTGTAAGAATTCGATCATGAAAAGAAACGAATAAAAACAGAGAAAGTGGTTCTTATATGCTGTGCAGAGACAAACATAGTTACCGCTAGAGAAATTCTGACTATAATACATTCTAAAGAAAGGTGACAGAAACTTTCTTATTCTGGAACTACTTCTTTTGACAGCTCATTGTGGGCCATTTGAAAAGTTTCATATCAAAAGTTTATTTTGAAAAATCGTAAAATTATTTATTAAAAATCTTTCTAAATGTCATTAGCAAAAATAAAGCCAAAAATGAATTTAAGGCCAATTGAAAATTCCAACGCCAACGGCTTCGAAAAAAGACCAAATTTCAAGAATATGGCCTTAAAAAGGTCAATATGGCAACCCTGCCTCTGTTTCCGAGGTCTAGGCGACTCCGAAAAACAACCTTGTTTACAAAAAAGCAACCCTGCGTTAGGAGTTGCGCCAAGCCTTTTATCAACAATCGCCAATGGTAGCCAAACATTAAAATATTATTAGGCCCCCCTAATTTCTAATCGTCAGATCTAGGATTTCAAAAGATTTAAAATTCCCCGGACAACGCAGATAATTTTGCAAAAAACCGCGCGTAAATCGGTCCAGTAGTTTTTTAAGTCTATAGCGGACACACATACGAACATTGCCTTTTATATATATAGATACTGCCTAATCTTACCATACTCAGAAAACAAAATACAAAGTTGCTACAGGTTGTAGACGTGCCATTGCAGTTTGAGAAGCAAAAATTCTAAAGTTAATTTATTTGTACTTTTAAAATAAGATTACTTCTCAGAAATATTTGACACTTGAAGCGTATCAGTCGTATCACAAATAGCCTATCGAAAAGATTAATACCATTCGAAAGATTTTTCTTATATTTTGGCATACAAACCTTTAACTTTCGAATGAAATATTCAGAAGTTCATTGTATGTACAACATACAAAAAAAGCAATATTCAACAAACGATAAGGATAAATATTTTTTCCATTTCGCTGAAGGTCAATGGCCATTATTCAAACAGTAGTACGTGAAATAAGTAAAAGAATATATTTTACACTAAATGCTGCACCACAGAATACCAAAAATTACAGAGGAAGATAATTTATTTTCCTCCAAAGCAAAAAGCAGAAACAAGGAATAATTCTCTGCAAATTGGCTGAGCGTTCATCATGAAAAGAAAAGAGAAAAAGTAAATATATCCAGTTCGGTACATTATATTAATTATTGGGGTTTTAAGAAGTTTCCCGTTGTCTCCTTAATTTCTCTTCCGCAAAACATCCTGAGGACAAATATGCATATTCGGCTTAATCTTCTTCCAACAGGGTTTTTTTCCCCTACTTCTCCCTTCCTTGTTTGAAATCACTAAACAAAAAATAGTATCGCTCAAATTTATCTTGATTCTCCTGTTGTTATTTTAATTACCCTTTCCTTGACCTACATCTTTTGCAGATTAGGAAGAAAGGAAACAAAGAAAAATATGAAAAAATTAAAAAATAATAATAATAAATTTTCCTTAGATTTCCTAGAAGCTATTTCTGTGTCATCTCATTACAATCCGTCCTTCTATCTCTCTATCTCTCTGTTTTAGCATTTTCGAAACGATCTTTTCATCGAGCGCCAGTTTCTTACTCTTCGTTCACTTATTATTTTTTCAAAAAAAAAATGATTTTCCCCCCTCCCTTTAATTCTCCATTTAATCCATATCGGCTTATCATCGAACATTAATGGAAATTGCCCGTTAAAAAAATGAAGCAGTAAGGAAAATGAATATGGCTAATCACGGAAAGCATGTCGAAGACGTCTGGAGGAGAAAATTGGTCGATTTCTGATTACAAAAGCTTTATGAGTTTTCCCCGTCCCCTCGTCTTTTACGAACTGACGCATCCTTCTTCGACGCATAACCGGAGGACAAATCCGGAACTTCCCTTACAGCCAGTATTAATTGAAATGCTAATAGGTGCCAGCGTGAAGTGCTATAAAGTGACCGAAGAGTTGATTTTTAGTGGTGATTTTATGTATTTCTGCCCTTTCGTATGCATAGTATAGGACATAAAAAAGAATCGTCAAAAATTAAAAATCGAGATTACGATTGATACCGAAGTCTCGGATCTTTCTAAACCCCAAAATAAAAAAGTAAAAGAAAATCGTTCTATTTTTGAATCCGTATATGTGTGAACTTTAAATTGCTAAATGGATGAAATTTGGCATCTGGAATATACACCGAAGAGTTGATTTTTAGTGGTGATTTTATATATTTCTGCCCTTTCGTATGCATAGTATAGGACATAAAAAAAGAATCGTCAAAAATTAAAAATCGAGATTACGATTGATACCGAAGTCTCGGATCTTTCTAAACCCCAAAATAAAAAAGTAAAAGAAAATCGTTCTATTTTTGAATCCGTATATGTGTGAACTTTAAATTGCTAAATGGATGAAATTTGGCATCTGGAATATACACCAGGATTGCAGGTTTGTATTTGGACCAAACAAAACAGCAGGGATATTACTTCATCTAAATGCATACTCGATCTTCTTTATGAAGGATTTTTATTGTTTGAAATTTTCAAAATTTCAGATATTAAAGACTAGCGCACCAACATCACTAGAAAGATGATGTTTTGAATTTAACGAAAAGGGGAAAACTGTTTTCCTTAGATAAAACGTTCCGAATGATTGCCGGAATGCGGAGATAGAAGACAATGGTGAAAATCGTCAATCAAGAAAGTAATTCTTTAGGGTGAATTATATAGGAGAGCAGAGGAATTTACAGATACTAACCGATAACATTTGGCTGCGTTATCTACATATCAATCATTCTCGATCTCACGATTTTAGTGATAATTTTATGCGAAAATCAAAAGAGAGATAAGAGAAATCTCCTGGGGAGATCACTTTATCTTATTTGACACTTAAGCTGACAAAATATCCATTACTAAAATTCACATTACAATCAAGCCGAAGGAAAGAAACCTATGGCATTAAATTATCATAAGATCTTTATTAAGTCAAAGTGAAATTTTGGAAAGGAACGTTACTGAATACATATATAATTAAAAACAATAATCCTTTTTGCAGAGAAAAATGAATTAATTGCATTACCACTAAGATAATTCATCGCATCTTAGAAGAAGAAATGAAAACTTAGGAAACGATACAGAGACACGTTACACGTTGATATTTCTACATTCAAATAACATTCAATAATAAAATATGTCGCTATTGTTCTTCATCACAAATTCTTCAAGAAACCTTCTCCATTTTATATCATAAATGAAGCTTCTGAGTGATTGCGGCAGAGATTTCGTGAACTTATTTCATCAGTAAATGCTATATTGTGACTGAATCATCTGCTGAAAACGAGGTAACTAATCTATTACTATATATTAAAAATAAAAAAATATTTATCGATTATTTTGTATTATTTTGTCATAATAGATCTAAATTCAGGAATAATATGGAGGTCAATTTGATTTGATCCCATATTAACAGTTAAATATAGACAAAAAATACAATATATATATATATAAGCGGTTACAAATTTAAGATTGGCCATGTAGAAATCATAATTGATGTAGTTCAATATGGCAACGTTGTAAAAATATTCTGAATGTGGTTGTGGTAGTTCAGTTATTCCGTTAAAATAAATTCACATTTTAAAATTAAATGTCTTAACGCTTAATGCATAAAAAATATTGACATTTTTAAAAAAGAAAAAGAGGAAAAGGGCAAAATTGAATGTGATATTTCTTTTGTTTAATTAATAAGTTTTGAAATGCTTATAATATCAAAGTCAAATTCCTAGAATAATTGCCATTTCGAAAGTGGGCAAAAGCTTTAAATGCATTTTTAGTACCCTAAAGCAAGTGATAGCCAATAAAAATTCCCCGAAAGACAAACTTAATATAGAGTATAGTATAGGTTTTAAAAGATAGAAAATAACAAAAATTTTGTTTCAAAGCCGAATATTTAGAGATATGTACAGAAGGAGTGCATCTGGTTGTTAAATGATATCCTCCATTATTCGCTAAGGCCATCCTATATTTCAAGCCTGAGCTGAAATTATTAAAACTATTCTGCATCATTATTACCTTTTCTTTTAAATAAACACTCTATCATCATATTTCATCACAATTTGTTTCGCTACTTTTCGAATCTATCGATGACTTTTGAAAATTTTTAGAGACAGATTTATTAATATGATTCGAAAATTAAAGAAAACGTGTTTCTAATTTTGCACAATGCGTTTTAGGATTCTGTTGTGGTAAAAATCACATTAAAAAGCATGATCCAATTGCTACAAAAATCATTTCTTTAACACCATTTGATGTACAAGAGCTTTGCAGTTTAAACTTCAAAATACTAAATATATAAAGGGAAAAAAACTGAATACATAAAAGGGTAAAGTACGCATAGAAATTATAATACATAAGTGCAAAATTGTGAGCAAAAGTTATGTATTCTAAAATTACAAACGACTATTTTGCTACAAATTATTCGACTCCAAGTGCCCATTCCATTTCGTACAAAATCTCTTTGAACTTTCTAATCTTGAAAAGCAAACGTACAATTCAAAATAATTTCCTAGATGTCGGCAAAACTAAGGATAGCAAAAACTTACTTATGTTCACTCTGAACAGAGAAATGATAATGGAATCACGTGGGTTCATTTTAAATATCAAGATCCTTGATTAGCATACTAAAATCTAAAGGAAAACAGTTTATGTATATTGCAAACTGTTTCCAAGAATGTAATCAAACTTGTAGCTATTTATGCATACTTGACTGAAAATTGTAGGAAAGCAACTTATTTTAATTAACGTAAAAATAACGAGAATGTCCTCTTTAATAATGCTGCGTCAGCTGAGAGAAAATTTCTGAAAATAATCTGCTTATTCTAATTAGCTGTCTTTGTTTCATGCATTATATGTGTATTTTTTATTTTCTAGCGTCGGAGGAAGAACTGAGTTTTAGAGCCTTGTGCTTGCAATTAGTGAGAAGTTAGAAACTCGAAGAAATGGAGAAAAATGCAGCTGAAAGAAGTTTCAGAAACCATGCAGCAATCAGAAAAATGATATTTTTAGCTCTGGCAGAGGCAAATTACCTTGTCCTATTGAACAGCATAACTACGAAAAAATTTTTTTGATGATATCGTGTATTTAAAATGCTTATTAATTCTAATTAGACCGCTAAAGATTGTGGTTTTCCCGATTTGACTAATGGTAGCGAGTTAATAATCAGCAGTGCTTTCCTTAGGAATTTAAACTGACAAGAGTTAAAAAGTTTCTCCACAAAATAATAGACTGAGAATATAATCATAAACATAAGCTGATAAATTAATGAACTTACAAGGACATAGAATCTCGCTAAATAACTTCAAAAATTAAATAAACTGGCTTATCAGTTTAATAAGAATATACAGAATTCTAATAGATACGCAATTTAATCCTAGCTTTACGAAAAAAAGTTAATATATTGAAACTAATGATTTGTCTTTTATGAAAAAGGTTGCTCGCTATTGCAATTCCACATTCGAAAATATTAAAACTTGTATCTAAAAATCCCTTATCGTGAGTATGACGCCGTGTATTAAGATGAAGTTTCATAAGAAGATGCGTCGTTCAGTCGACGACTTATTGTGGTGATATTTCTTTTTTTGATGAAAAGGAGAAGTGTCTGTTTATTGGTGTACCATATCTGAGGAAGTGAGAGTTATTTAAAAGAAAATACATTGATATTTGTTTCGCTAATAATGAGGAGAGATCGGATGCTTATTGATCATGGTGGACACGGCGAAATTCTCAGGAGATCCGGTCAACAGTTTTACCCTCATTTAAATCGCTTGATTTCGAGTAATCTGCACTGAGATATGAAAATAGTTATTGCGGAATTTGTAATACGTGAATAGAATAAAAGAAATATATTGTAAATAAATGCTCTCTGAAATTGAGTTCCTTGCCAACTTTTAAAGATTAATTCGTTCCTTTTATTCGCGTCTTGTTATTGTTTGAATTCGTTCCCTAAGTATTTAATCCGGAAAATTTTGAAATTTTTTTTCTCTCAAAATCAATTGTTTACGCTAGGATTGTTGCTTTTTTTGGTATTATTTTAAATATTTGCATTAGTAAAAGTTCTCATTTGCTTTTATAAGATTCAAGACACTGGAAACATTTCTTTGCTGTGTATAAAGCTTACGTCCTAAACTGAATTTTGTCTTACCTCAGTATCAAACATTAATTATGCTTATAACTATCAAAGTGAGCATCATAATCCAATTTACTAATAATAGGTTCTATTAAATTTATTACAGTTAAAGAACAAGTTTCAACTTTAATGTCAAATTTGATTACATGTTCAGTAGTGATCAAAATAAACGCTCTATTTACATTTCTTATGAATGTGCATTATAGATTAAAACTAGTCAAATAATGCGCGTCAGAAGAAGGTAATTTTGTTCCATTTGCAATAGGAACGCGTGACTGCAACATCGGTTTTGCTACTGTGTCTTCTTCATGTACAAAAGTTGACTAAATCTAGGATGGTACGTTTCCATTCGTCAGTTCTGTATGCAATATAATTGCAGAGGATTCAAAATCATTTGGTGGGTTGAAAGGAAATTCTGGGATGGAATTTGGTCATTCCATTTTCCTTCGATTGTATCGAAATGGTATTTATGACAGTTTTATTGAAAACCCTTGATCAATTTGTCGGGTTTATACGTAGCATTAGTATTTAAATGGCCAGCTGTTAGATTATTCCAAGAGCTAATAGATGTGACTGAGTCTGAATACAACATTGGAATAGAAATATCTCCTTTTCTTCAATCTTACCTAACTTTAAGCATGCTAGAAAAAAACTACTTCTAATAAATTATGAAGTAAAAAAAGAAGAATCATGAAGAAATAGAGTTTCACAGTTAACCGACTTCCAAATTCCCCGAGAAAGAATGGAAGTTCCTTACGATTAGCGCATGCCCATGTAAATTCTTAATGTTATATTTCAAAAATAGGAAAATATTGTATTAAAATCATTTTATTTTTAGATTCTACAAAATTGAATTTTAATTATTTTCTGTTTGGGTTAATTGCTAATGAAGTATATATATTTCAAATCGTTAAAGCTTTTTATTAACTGTGAAGCATATTTTTATTGACAATACATAAATAACTGGCTTATGCAAATGGAGATCATTTGATACCGAAGAAAACAATAGTTTTCGATTGAGAAACTGCTTCAAAATTTTTGAATCGTCTTTTTTTAACTCCTCATTTCTGGGGAAAGTATATTCTTTTCCTGAATATTTTTGAGCTCCTTTTTACTGATCACGTTTTAATTAAGGTTCACAACCAATGATTTTCTGCTTCTGACGACACACTACTCGGCATGCAATAAAGAATTTGAAACACAATACTCGCATTAATAGAATTCTAAACAGTCTGAGCTCGACATAAAGCCTTCATCCTTAACAAAAATCATTTAGAGATCTTCTGAAACTGATCACTTTTTCAATGAGTTTATTGGGAACCAATTCTCAACTCAATACAGCGAAAGAGAACGCTGGATTCCAATCCTCCTACATCCCCGAGGCCGTGTCATGTGATACCACTGAATGTCCTCTCTGGATTTTGCGGACCGGCGAAGCTCACCCCTTTCCCGCCCTCTAAAAGGGGCTTTTAACAGCAATTTGCAGGGAGTGGTGCGCTTCCGGGGGAGGGGGAATAGAAGGGAATCTCCGTGTCACGGGTGATTAATACGGATAGTATTTCGGGAGCGGCTGTACTCCCCCCTTTTCTGTTCACTCCCTCTGATACTTCCCGCGGTAATCTTGACAGGACAGATTGGTTCACCCCCTCCATCACCAATCTTTCACAGAAGACATCTGTTGAACTTGTTGAGAACTGTTGACACGTAGAAGGTTTGAGAGTGTTCTCTAATTCTTGTTGTCGTTCGTAGAGTAATCGTTGAGATTTCAGAGATTCACACAGAGTTCGTTCGCGAGTTCTGTCAAAAGCAGTCGCTTTATAGGAATAGAGCTGGCTACATGGCTCATAGAGGTGATATGCTAAGCGAATAGAAATCATTGTTTGTTAAAGTGCAGTTTAGTTTGTTTACAAGAATCATTGAGATCAAAGATATATCTATCGGTCAGCCACGTACTGATTCGGTAAATCTTGATAGATCTGAAGATTCGCCATAAGGTACTTTGGAAGTGGCCGGATCTAAACTTTGTTACGTAAATCTCTGAGAAGACTATTTCGGAGAATGGCGGGACTATTATTTGGATTTCTATTAATTGAGGGCCTCATACTGCATATTGATCGAACAGTGAAAAGCAAATAAATAGAAACTTCACCCTTCAGTTTATGGTATCCGACTGTGTTCGGAGACATTTTTTTGAAAAATAACTTATATATATTTTTTAATGTTATTTTTCAACTGCATACGTTTTAAAACTATGAAAATGTTGTTAAATTAAGCTTTCAAAATAATATGTTTTTTTAAAAACTGAGAAATTTGAAGAAAAATGCCTGAAATATTTGCCTTACGCTAACAGCCGTAGACAAAATCATATTCTAAATATACATAAATCCTTGTAGGAGTACATTTTTATGACAGTTATCTGTGTTATGCTCTAAAATCTTTCCTGTACTTCAAAATAGTTTTGAGATATAGCTGAACATAGTTACTAAACTGGTAATTTTTCATGAAAAATGCTTTTCGTTTATATTTAAACACTTAAAAATATTACTTGATTTTAAAATTGACCTTAGTTTTTAGAGGAAAACATCGAGCATATTACAGAAAACAATCTCGGAAAATTTCATATCAATACTTGGATAACGTTTTGAGAAATCATTGTTACGGTCGACAGTTTTCCTCAAAAATATCATTTCTCAGAAAACGCATTTAAAGTTTTCATGCAACTTAAAATAATGCTTACAGTTCGGTAATAAAACAGCTGTAACTTCATTTGTAATTCACGTAGAGTAAAAAGTGAGACAGTTTTAGAAAGCTGATTAAACAGGTTACAAAATTAAATCATAAAACTCCTTTTGATAATTTCATCAAAAACGACGATTTTAAACCAGTCGGATACCTTAATTTGCAGAAATCTTGGTGATTTCGGCTACAGTTCCGTTATTGCAATTATACAGCAATTCAAGGCTTTTGCTAACAGCATTTACTACAAATATTTCAAATTTTTAACCCAGCTCAAATAGTCTTCGTTAAAATTTATTAAGACTCTTGACTTGAGTACTAAGACTTGACTCTTGTTCTCTAAATACTTACTATTTTTGAAAATGCGATGGCAATTAACCATTTACGAATTTAGTAAGCAACTGTGTCTTTTCAGTAACATATTTGATTGACAGATTGTTTAATTCCATATGGAAAAATTTCTCTTGTAAAAAGTCTTCATTCAGATGTTATGGAACGAGGTATGAATTTTGTCTCCATTCATTTTATCAGTCTAATTCTCGATTCTCTCAACGTTAATCTGCTTGAAGAATTGAAATGATGTATCATGTATTCACAAAATTTAATAAAAAATCTAAAAATATCTTTTGACATTAGGATGCATTATTAGACTAATTAATAAGTTTTTTTTTCTTTCTATGATTCTACTGACATGCATTGTGAGCTCATTTAGTTAACAACAAATATTTTGAAATTATTATTGTGTCTGAGTTATAAATAATAAAATAAAAAATGTGATAGTTTTTTTCGGTTAAAACTGTGATGTAGTTACAAGGAAAATAACAGTTTCAAATATTTTTACGGATTAAATGGCTAACACTGAAATCAAAATGATCCGCTTATGAGTTTTGTAATTAATGTTCTTAATCAAATTGAGATATGTATTTAACGATACAATTTTGAGATATAATTTAAATAAAACTGAAATAATATTTCAATTTTATTTAAATTTGAATGAAAACAGCAGGAAAGAAAATTTCTGAAAAATTCCTGCACTTGTTTCTGATCTTTCTGGGTTTTTTTTATTTCCCAGGGTAGGAACAGCTGATACGAAAAAAAACTAGCAAAAATATCTATTTTTCTTTTCTAGATTTATTTACGTTAAAATTTTTTTAATAAACGAATTATGCAGAAACTGAGGGAATTGCTTAGGAAGCCTGGAATATAAGCAATTATATTGACCGCTGTTTTGCGGTCATTTCTATGCAAGATTCGTGAAATAAAATTATTTTCTTCGATAACAAAACTGTTTTAAATTTTAATAATTTTATAAACAGGAAGAATAGACAAAATTTTAAGACTCTTTCTACAGGATACGGTGCTTTTAAAGATTAAGAGTATCGCAGTCAATTTGAAACCTGAAGATAAAGCAAAAATAACTATTATTAAATAAATTCCAGCAAGATTTCTATAATAAGTGTGGAAATAGAAAAAATAAATTAATACACATAATTAAAAATACTTTCTATAATGATACATTTTTTTATGCTTGCATTCCATTAAAAGACAGAAGAAACTATGTTCCATGTCTACAAATTAAAAATAAAAAATATCTTCTCGGAGGGGGAACCCTTATCATTTATTGTAAATATAAAACGATAAAAATAGATGAAATACTTCACTAGACAATTTAGGTACATTCGAATCTGAAACGTGAATGAAATGTCATTATAAAACGCATAGAAAATGAAAGAAAAACACATAGAAATCTAATAGCAATTTCCATTGCAGTAAACAACAATTTAAAGAAAAAGAAGATATGTCTATTCTCATATTCCTAACCTGAGTGATGAAATGAGAAAAAATTTTAAAACCGAAATTATTTTGTGAGATAAAAATAGACGGAATATACAAATTATTTTTCAAGAGAAATAAATAAATAAAAGCAAAATAACTTTCTATTAACATAGAGATAAATACTCTCCGATGATTCAGACCAGTTTTTCAATATTTTGCATAAAAAAATATGGCGAATTCAGTGCAGTTCGAAAGTTTAATAGAAAGATCGAAAACAGAAGGGAAATGATTATTCAAGTCTCGAAATTGAAAATTTTTAAAAGTTCTCTTAAATTTTCTATTTATTTGTCTACCATTACTTTTAAGATAAGTAGAAGTTATAGAAATATTATTGAAAAGCAGTTTTGATTTTAAAAAAGAAATTGGAACTAATACGCAAACTTTGATCAAGTATCAAATCTTGATTAAAATAGAAAAATATGGAGCGAGAAAAGCTAAGTAGAGAAAAATTTAATTTGGATCGAAGAAGCAAAGTAGAGTAAAATTTTAGTAATTTCTTAAAGACCATTTAGCAAATTAAAGGTTGTTTATCTTGATCGCCACATTTTTCTAGTTTTGTATACCATGAACTGAAATATGTAGTGAAATGTTTTAGTTAATACTACTAAATCATGCAGATGATTTTGCAAGAAATAATAGACTTATTTTAAAAACTCATATTTTTTGATAATTTTGTATCAATTTATAAAATTTTAAAAGTAATAAATGTCAGTACAAGCAAATAGCAGAGAAAGTTAAGAAGAACGTTGTGCACTAATTGTAACTATATTTTTCCCTAAGTTTATACATAAGAAATCCTACATATTAGAAAAGTAACAAACTGTTTCAAAAGTCAATAGAGTTAGAATAAAAGAACTTTTACAGACTCATTGTACCCGATAAGTGTTTTCTGGTTCGGAAGGAAATTTGATATGATAAAACGCCTCTGTGACATCTTCTTTTGTGCTTAGCAAATAATGTCGGAAAGCCTTTAAGCAATTAAAATTATGTTATCGACTTTTAATTTTGTAACCTTTTGTTTGATGCTTAAAATGTTTAAATGGCTGACATTTTATTTTTGTCTTCTTTGTTACTTGTAGAGCCTTGAAATTCAATTTCGTTCTATTTAACAACAATTGCGTTGAATGTTGCATACTTTTTTTTTCTACTTCAGTTTTACGCGACTACCTTCCTAGTGACTTACTGTCACTTTCTTTAGAGGAAATAAGAATGCATTAATTGGTTGAACTTTCGATTTAAAATTAGCTTCTCAATGAAATACGTATTTGCTTAGCTGAAATTGAAACGAAACATTTAGAATGCATTGCAACATATTTACGCTCTACCGTTGCTAGGCTCATTCTTAGGAAGTATTTAGATGAGGAGTAATTGTTAAAATTTGCTCTCCTGTTCTGAACATTCGTAAGACAATCAATGTGCCTCAAGTAACAGTCTTATTACAGTAATTTTAATTTAAGCTATATTTGACTCTTCTATATTTCACTTTTATTTCTCTCGCTTCTCTCATTACTTGAATTACCAGGAATCTGTAGTACTAACAAACCATGCCAGCTTTAATTCTGAGCTTTAAAACTGTAATTGAGTTCATTTTTGGTACATTAGGATAAATTGTACTTAATGTGCGTGTTTCGCTTTACATACTGAGTGCATTTACATCCCGCCCAAATGACAAATGTTTGAGTTTTTACAACCAGAGAAGATAAAAGTTTGCAGCTTTCATCGCTATCCCCAGTACTTATCGGTAATTTGAGCATGACTAAATCGAAACTTTGCATTTAACAAAGAAGATAATGTAGTTACTATGGGAAAAGATTAACAAAACAGTATATGTAACAAAGGCTATATAATTTCTACTAAAGAGACTCATATAATGGTTCATAAAATGCGTTTTAAATTATGCAATGAAATGAAAGAAATAAAAAAAAAATCAGTTTCCATCATTTCTAAATATTCCTTTTCCACGGATATTATAAAACTTTTCAATCGAGATCTTTTAATGAAATTAAAAACAAATTGAAGAGAATTTTCATCGTTTACGATTATAAAAGTGTCTCAAATGAATGTTTTATAAACACTTCATCTCCATGCGAAAACCTAAGGAAGCCTCACCAGTGAAACCTTTTTCTAGTATTTCAAACACGTATTAATGAACTGAATTGCAAAAGGAACCAAAATCGTTATTATAAGTTAAGAATATATTAAAGATTTTTTTTGGACATCATTTAAGATCAATGAATGAAATATAATTGTCATTTGAAATGGAAATCAAATAAGTTGGTTTTGGTTTTATGATTAAAATATTGTTTTTTTAACGATATATTAATTTTTAAGAAAATTTACCTCAGGATAAATCATTAAGTTTCAAATGATATAATTTGAAAATGCATCATTATTCAGCATGACCGAACTTCAATCCTCGGAGATATTTTTCTAAGATCTGTTTATGATGGGAGCTTCATTTTTTAAGCAATAACCGTTATTTTCCCCATATCGCAAGATAACAATGAAATCAAATCAAATATCTTGAAATGGCCGTCAAATAACATATTTTCTAGTTCATGTGTATCGATTTCTGGATACAAATAAACTTCTGAAAGATGAAAATAAAATTAGCGGTTTCTCCTGCTCTTCTCATTCTATTAAACAATGATTTTTCACCTAGAAAAATAATGTAATAATTTCTTTGAACCACAATAAAATCCTTTTATAACAAACACACATACCATTGTATGTAAGATTGTGGTGTTACTAATGGTACAATCCCTACCACACGTGAAACTTATCTTCCATACAAGATATTCATTCTAAGTGGAGAAATTCGATTCTTTTGTCAATTTTAATAAGTATATTTTTTATTATTATGATTAGAATGTTTTTGGCTTCGCTCTTTAGGTAACTCGATTGCACCTAAAACATGCGCCCAAATGTATTCTAATACGAGAAAGCTCACCGCATTGCATCAATTCTGAATGACCAGTCTTGGAGCCGGAGAAGTAAGGAATTCCGCTGTTTCGTTTAAAATCCAACACGGAAAATAGTTAATTTATCCCGTGTTATAAAACTAAAGATAGGAAGCCATAAAAATTTTAAAAGATAAAAAATATTAAAAATAATAGAGTTTTAATGATTCCATAACAAAACTTTTTAGCAGTTTTGTTATTTCAAAGGAGATGCCCTTAAGGAACAAAATGATGTGTAACAATGATGATGATGATGATGATTGATGATGCAACAGTTACATATCATTTTGTTGATGATGCAACAGTTCCAAAAAATGAGCCCACAAATAAAGTTTGTTTGCAAAGTACAGTAGAGTCTCCCTACAACGAAGTCTCTCTACAACGAATTTCTCCCTATAACGAAATTTTTAATCGGAATGTTAAATAACATTCAAAATATTCTCCATACAATGAAGTGGTTGTCTCCCTATAACGAATTTTTTCAGAGGTTTATGATTTTCAATCAAAAAAATTTAAAATTTTCAATTAAAATGATTTTTGTCATTTTTGAAGACAAAAATGACAAAAGTTGTTAGTTTGTTACAGTTGATAATTTCTGTGCAACCAATTCGCTCACACGTGCCTGTTTCTGGAACCACTCACTCTTAAAATGCGAAAATTTTTCTGAAAATTTAACATTACGAAATGCAAAGCAATGTAAAATAACGGAATTTTTCAAGTAAAATAAATGTAAGTACATATTAGCACATATTATTCTCTAAATTGGTGAATTGTCTCAACTTTTGAGCATTTTATTTATACGATAAAAATTAGTATAACTTTAACAAATTTATAATATATATTACCTCATTTTTAATTGAAAATCATAATTAGATACATTTGAACTTATCGCACCTATTGAAAAGTTTGGAATACTTACTTAAATAACTGCAAAAATCTCTGGTCTCCGCATAACGAAATTTTCTCTATAACGAATTTTTCAATTGGAACCAAGCGATTTCGTTATAGGGAGACTCCACTGCATTACCTTAAGGCTTATTTAATTCCTTAAGCTTGCATAAATTTTGACATCTGGTTTTAGTGCCCACTGTGTTTGTAACAAGCTAGCATCCATCTCTACTATTCATTTTTTCACAATATGTTCACCCATAGCAGATCATAACAGTAGTAATTATGTGTTACTACTCTGAAACAATGAAAGCCAAAATATATTATATATCTGAATATTCCAGCATTAAATCGTCGGGTATTTTATTCCCTTAGGAACAGTTATTTATTGACTCAGGGAGTCTCCATCTTACAAGTAAAAGTGAATTTGTAACATTTTTTTTTTAAATTCAAAAATTGATGACAAAGTTGAGAAGATATTCAAATTTACACTTTGTGTTTTTTTAAACAGGGTATTGTCTTTGTGCCTAAAGTTTCTTTTTTTAAATATATATAATCAGTTATGAAGGTTGCGTTATGTAAGATTGCACATTTTTTGCATGTTTTAAAAACTTACCAATTGAGTTCGAGAATTTGGATTTTTGGTTCATATAATTTCGTTCGTATTTCTCACTTTTTTTCAATGAAAAACGCATTTGGGATGCATATATGCAGAATTTAGGACGACATACAAGTTTAAAATCCTCGATCTTTTAAGGAAACTAAGAAAATCATGAAATATAAATTATCGGTTGCTATTCAGTCATTTGCTTTCTTTAGCATGTTTTGAGCAGTAAAATCGGAAATCTTGCTGAAATTAATTTTGAGAATATATAAAGCTTGTGCATTCCTATAAGAACAAGAAATTTCTGAATTTAACAAGAACTAAGTAAATATATATTTATAGTTAGGAAATAGTTTACATGTATCGATTTAGTTACAAAAACAACTCACGTATTCTCAATATGTGTAGTTCCAATGTAGTATAAGCACACACGTCTCCCACTGAGATATTATAAACTCTATAACTCACGAGAATTGCTGAGGAAAATCATAAATAAAAGTATTGCTTACACATAATAGTAGCGTCTATGCCTAAAAATACTGCAATAAATTGCCATCGAAATTCTTTGACACCCTTCTCATTAAATAATAACAATCGTTTAATAACGACAAAGCCCCACTCATTTTTGCACCACCACGCTATTTTGTCAGCACGATTGATATAAATAATCGTACTGCCGCAAATAATAACACGATCATTAAGAACCGTGTAAAGATGGCCCTTATAGTGCAGTCTTTCAAAGCAGGTACATTCTGTCATCGGCGACGGCGCAGTGAACCAATCACCAGCCAAAATGCCATTATTGAGCTGCCAAAGGAAGCCGAGAACCTGCTACTTTATGTACCAACTACCTGATACTCATTTTCTCTCTCGAGATGACCCCCTATCCCCGGGGGAATGACTATCTAGTAAGAATGAATAATTCTATTATACTTCAAAAATTCATACATTTTAAGCATTTGATTTATTTTCAAGGGTAACAGAATAAAGCTAGGTGTAATAAAATATTATTTATTCAACGCAATAAAATTGGTGCTCCCTAAATTATAAGTCACAACCTCTACCGAAGTCTCAACAATTGAAAGAAAGTATTCTTCATTCAGATTCGTCAACATTTGTAAGGCAAAATCTTTAAGATTATTCTTAGCATAGAATCTTCCAACAAAATATACTGGATAATTTTAAATTGATAACACTTCATTTTCTTATTTATTTTCCGAATTTTTTTGCCCTCAACTAATTCTTTGGAATGAAAATGTGTTCGAAGGTCTTTTTATTTATTTTTCGCTTGAAAAAGCTCTCGAGTTTGTAACGTTTATTATATTCGTAAATACGATTATATTGATAAAAATAATAAAGTAGTCCATGGCATTAAAATATTTGTATTTTATTGGAAATTCAATAAAGAATGAGATACTTATTTAGATAGCAAAAATTTAATGTTTCTGATTTTACCAGTATCCACTGATATAAGTTTCATGATTGAAAGACTTTTTAAAAATTAAAACTTTATTGCAGTTTAAAACCAGCGGGAGTGGTCTCCCCTAAACTTTCTCGTATACTTTCTAAGTGGAGATTCGACAAAATCTCGAGTTCCAATTTTTTTGACGATTACAATACTTTCTCTTTGTATACTTCGTATACGAGAAAGTAAAAACTCATAATGAACTGAGCATAAAACATAAGAAATCACTAATGCAATCCCACTAAATATTCCAATGAATACGTCCCCAAATATAAGGCGAAGTATTATAATATCAATTCCTAATAAGATAATAAGCCAATAAAATAATAATATTATACGGTAAAACATAAATCCAATAGAATAAAATTAAAAAATTATAAAGAAAACATACGCGTGGAATGTAAGTTTTTTTTTTATCTTTCTTTCTTCTACTAATTGGCGTTTAGGACATTTCTGAGTATCTCTGAATTCTTCTTCTTCCGATTATCAGGATGCTTTGGGTCACATGAGATTCTAGTGAAATTCTTGGTGAATTTTTCCTGACTTTTGTCGGAGTCTCATACAGAAAAGTATTCCTGTTGTTTCTTATTTTGAATCCACTCAGATGAGTGACGCCTTGATAAAGTTCATCTGGTGGATTCCTTAAACTTATTCATTGTTCAATCTTAATTTCTAAAGAATTTTCAATTTGTTTTATTGTCCTAATATAAGTTATGTTCCGAATAAGTTCACTTCAAAATAGATGAATAATGTATTTTGTCTCAGATAACAAGTTTTTTCAGAGATACGCAGCTAAACCTTAAGAAACAAAGACAAACAAAAACATCAATAAGTGTTAGAAAACTATCCTTTTCAAGTTGCAATTATTAAATTTCCATAAAATTCTGCCCAAGATTTATCAACTCAAAATTCGAATTGAATAGAAAATGCGGTTCAGCCCCTATTGGAAATTAGGATAGACATATCCTCTCGTTAGCTAAACGAAGACAACCTCATTGGTGTAAAGAATTGTTTGGAACGATAAAAGAGAGTGTCTTTTCAAATGCATATTAGTTCAGGACTGCCCTAAAATACCTGAAATTTTCTATGTGACGAAATTTCTGAGCCCAAGTGAAATATTCAGAACTTATTATTCATTTTTCTTCTGAAGTATAGAAAAGAAAATGTCAGACAAGAAAAAAGTAAAAACGTTGAAAATTGCTTTTTTGCAGAGATGTTACTTCTTTCAGACGCCAAAAAAACTTTTGAAACGAATAACATTAATAATTATATATATATAAAAAAGTCATCTTCTTTCGGAAGTTGCATTTAAAATTCAAATCTGCTGTATTAGAATCGCGAGTTGGTTTTTCAGAAAAAAAAAATATTACCTGCATATTTTCCCCCCTTTTTCTAAAGAGGAGCGAAAAGTTATATTTTAAATCTGTTTACATAGTGAGATTGAAAAATACTTTTTTTATAGTATTATTTTTTATTTTTTAAGTTTTTTATCACTCCCTGTCCGGCGGCGTATGTCATGAAATTAGTAAGCGCTTGTAAACACAGAAGTGAAAAGAGAAATTTCTCATCTATGAAAGGACTATTTTCCTGTTAAAGTTCGCGCTGTATTTCAGTAAACTATAGCTGCATTAGGGCAGACTTAGGTTTTTTAATAAAAAAGACACATAATTATTAATTTTCAAATGAATTCGATTTTTACTTTTTAAAAATATTTCTTGCAAAGAATCTATGAAATGCTGGATTGTTAGAAGCTCTGCAGAAGCGAATGAGATTACAAGACGAATTAAACTTCCATATTAGTATATTTTGAAAGAAGCTCGATAATAAGAAACGTGTTTATAATATTTTTAAGTTTAATAGAGAAAATTTGAAAGAAGCAAGTTTCAGATTAGATTCATTTTATAAAGTAAGATAACCCAATAAAACAAGTGTTTTTAATGCATTTTCTTCAATGTAAAGAAGTTAATAGCATGTGTGCTTCTGTTCCCAGAAGCTTAGGCACTTGCATGAATATACATATGACACTTAATAAATTATCTTTGAATACCTAAGTTTTCCAAAAAAAATTAAACTTCATTAATTTGAGATGAAATGAGTTTCATGATATAGGTTCTAAGTTAGCATAAAAATATATTGAAACATCCAAACAGCTGTATTTTTATTAGAAAGAACATTATTAAAGACTTATTAATTTATGAATTAATATTTCATAGCAATAAACATCAAACAAGAAATAAAAGTATTCCACAAAAACCTTCTGATTTGTAATGTACAAATGAATAATATGTTCCTTAAATAGGAATAACTATAAAAAATGGAATATTGAAATATTGTATTTATGACCAGGGAATTTTTCAGTAAATCTAAAAAAAATATGAGTAAATTTAATTACTTTCTGTTTCAATTTCGAAGTGCTTTACTTTGCATCTTTCATAAGGCTTTTATTAAACTATATTGCAAAGAAACATCGAACAAGTACTTCCTTTTATATTCAGCTGCAGAAAATACAAACGTACAGAACAACAATAAGCAGCATGAGATATTGGGGAGTCATTTTTTGGTTGAAATTGGCCAAAATATTAGCATCCAGATCCTTACTCTTTTAAATTAAAATAAAATGAAAGTCTAAGTAATATCAGCTCGATTTAATAAAAACTTCGTTAACTTCGAAGTTTTTTTTTATGTGAGGATCATTGTCTAGATTTGACTTTTCATGGCAGCCGTTTTTAAGGATATAAATCAGTTCGTACCTTCATAAGATTCTTCGTGTATTTTTTGTGAGGTTTTTATGTACTTTTAACACCTCTTTGACGTTTGAATATCAAAAATTTGGAGTTGCAGTATGTTGGTTGAATTACTAAAAATCCATTTCCTTTTTTTTCCGCAGTTTGTATTCTTAATATTTGAATCCTGAATAAATAAAATAACTTTTTCCACCTGGTAACAAAATAAATAATCTTTAAAATATACATTATTTTATATGCTTCAAAAATAGTTACTGATATTTCTCAGCTTAATAAATGATATGGGAATTGCAAGCAGACAAAATTATAATCATTAATTATTTTCACCTTATATGTAGTAGTATAAAAGACCATTATCCTTTGTCTTGTAAAAATTAAATATTTATAGCACAAATTACAAACGTCAATTCTTACAAAAGAAATTCAATAGTTCAATTTTTGAACACTCACGTAGTAATATTTGCGGTAAGACTTAAAGAATGAGATGCTTTTAAATCTAAGTTAAAGGTTTTCTTAATAAATAAGGAGTTTCAACACCTAGGATTCTAACATACAGAAGGAGGAAGAGGGAACCTAGATGACTTTTGAATGCTGTAATGCACACAGAAAACATCAAAAATGAAAGCTCACCATTTCATTGAATATGCGTTTTAATAAAAAAATGTACGTTAAAAAAATTAACAATTATCAAGGGAGGCGTTTGAAATTTCGAGCACGATCTGTATACCAGACCTCGCAACTCCGCTGCATGGAGTTTCTAAAACGTTGGAAGATTCCAGCCGAATCTCGGACATTTCCAGAAGATATTACGATGAGCGCGCGATCCCGGCAGCTACAGATGCTTAGCTCTGTCTAGGAAGATGTCAAACACCCTCTTCGATATGTCCGGATATGCCGGTAAAAGATGTAATAAAGGTATGACAGGCCGAACGATCGAGAAGGCTTGGAGTAGGTCTCATTGGTGAACATTCCGCGAATAGATGGAATACATATCTTCCAATACACTTCGTAGCCACGTATGCCAAATGCTTATCCAACTACCGGCCTGATATTTGTTGATTGTTACAAAGCTATAAAATCGTTTCCCTGGGATGCTACTCTTGGCGACTTGACGATAAATTTGGCGACCATTTTGGCGACAAAGTTGGCGACTTTGGCGACAAAAGGAATTCTCTAGAAGGACCTCGAACTTTCAACATATTTCTACTGGTTTCATGAACTTTCTAAAGATTATGTCACTTCCTACGTAATGAAGTCACTTCCTGTTGAAAAGTATGAAAGGCAAGCTCTCAAGCCAAGAAGAGTCAGTTGGATTTTGATCTGCAAGCAAGCTGGTGAGCTAATAAGAAACCTTTGAGTGCTGTGTTGAGATTTAATGGTAATCTCTGTTGTGAATTTTTACAAGTGCTGTTTTAAAATCTGTGTTATGTTTCTTTGCTTAGAATACCTGTAAAATAAAGAGCTTTATTTTTGTAATCCTGCTTATTGGACTGCATTCACGTACACCCACAAGACGAATTTGTCACACTACGTTGGTGAAATGTTATATCTAAATGGTAACGAAAGTCACAGCTGAAATGCACCGGAGTCATATCGTTCTTGAGCCATAATAAGGGTCGCTTCGATGCAGAAAGCTGTTCGTCGTGAGCTGCTGTTGAATGCAAGATGAACACTTCCCACATGGGCGTTATGCCAATTGAGAACTCTTCCCTTATGAAACCTGCCTTGTCGGTGAACAGTTCAGAAGGAGGAAGATTGCGAGAAATCATTGTTTAAAAGCATTTCTAGGTACGTAGTGCTTGGATGAGCTGCACATGAGATGTATTTATTTTGCCAGCACTATGCGTCCTCGAGGCACTAGAGTGAGAAATTCCGACGTCGTACCCTAAAGCTCGCGTAATGGAGCTTCGAGTGTCCTGAGCATGACTTAGGGGATTATCGTCGATGTCCGCAGTACGTGCCAGCCGTTTCCGACTCATGAAATTTTTCTCGAACGTGCCTGTTTCATATAGGTAACCTTCCTTTTACAGGTTGAGTCGTCCATTACAATGCATAGCCACATACCCCAGATTCATATCGGCAAGCTCCACCTAACTATAACTGCCCGTCTTACTTCTGCTTTCGTATGGGAAAGTCAAACTTAACTGAGAGAACTGAACTTTCATGCTTGAACAACGCCCTCTTCCGCGCCAGGAAAGAATTTCAAACTCTGCAAGGCTATAGATATGAGTCATCTTAATTCAACCGACCATTTCTACGACCCTCTTACCTTCACAATTTATACGTAATATGAAAGCCAAAGTTAAAGAATGTATATATATATATATATATATACATAATATTAAAATAAATTATTTTTTTAGAAATACCAGAATTTTTGTGGATTAATTACCATTCCGATATGCTTCACCCATTATTTTTTGAAGCAATTTTTATTACAGAAAACAAAAATGATTCTTTATATACTTTTTGACTATTGCAACTCAGATTATACTGCTTGCAGTTTTGATGGAATTTTAATGTTTTTATAAAATAATAATTTCTCAGATTTGAATTCTGAGATGAAATAGCAAATGAAGTATCAGAAAATAAGAATAAAAAAATATTGGAAACATTTTTTGAACCGTCATTGCTTAAGACGTGACATAAATTCAATGGCTTTTAAATCTTAGTATTTGAGACTGAGTTTCTCCTTCAAGGTTTGATCTCACGATAAGCATATAAAAAATTAATTATATAATTACTTATGAATTTAAACCTTTTTTAATTTTATTTTCATTCTTGAATTAAAGGAATTTATATTTCTTAATTGGTATTCAGAAAATACTTCCTTCGAAATTTTTTCACGACACCACGCTTCCCAAAGAATAGCGTCTCAAAATTTGAGAATTATCGTTAAGAGGAAAATGGAAAAACAGAGAATTTAAAAAGCTATAAAATAATAATAATATTTATTAAATTTTAAAGTGAAACAGATGTCTATAGATTTTGTCATTTTAGAGCAATAAAAATTTATTCTTCTTCAGAAACAAAAAAATTAATCTTTGAGTTCCACAAAAAGTAACCCATAGTATGAATCCCAACGTTTTTTCCCTGATATATAAAATAGTCGTGCCCATTTTTCCTGTTTTCAGTTAAAGCTGGTTTTAATTTTCTCAAATAATTTGAGAGGCTACTAAATAATTTTAAACTTAGATCACAAATCAATTTACTGACTGAAGGATATTGAAACTTCTTTCCACTTTTGCTCTCACTGTTTTGAAATAATAGCTAAAAAAATTTCAAAATAAGTAGATTTGAACATTTCGAAAAATATACAGAAATAATGAGAACACAATGATTAAGGAAACCAAACAATTTGAAAACGTTGAAGTCTTTAAATTCCTAACTAAATAGATAATATAATTTTTTAAAAAATGAAAGCCAAAGTAACAGAATTCGTGTTAGAAGCATGTGCTAATTATTTTCCAAGATCATTGAAACTAAATTTTTTAAATAAATCTTACCCTTTTTTGCATTTTAATATTTACGGTTACATATGCCCTCAATTCATGGAGCGGTATGCATGAACGAGACACTCCCTACTTCCTCCATATTGTCCTCCAATCACTAGTTTCATTGATGATACAACCAAATACTTTCAATACTTATGACACAACCAAACATTTTTTATTTGGTTTCTTTGTAAAATTTATTGAATACTGTCTTATTCCTATTCCTATTTCTGAAAAACAAAGACATTTACCAATACTTTTGATTGAAAAGAAATAAAATCATTTTACTTTCCTGTTTGCAAATTATATTTTTAAATAACGCGATGAATAAACTAGCAGGCGATAAGCAGACGATTAAATCAGAAAAAATTTAATCACATATTTCTTGCATAAAAATGAAAACTTATTTATATTAGCTAGTAGCATAATGTTTTCAAATTTTGATTTCTTTCCCCTCTTCACTTTGATTTCTTCCCCTCACTTACTACTGTGAAATTTATAAAGTATCCATCAGATGGAAAAAAAATTAAAACTTTCCTCAGAAGCAAGTCAGTTCTTTTATTCAGTAAAATTTTAATCGAAACGAAGATCATAGCAAGAAACTTCTCTAAATTCTGATACTTATTTACATCATGTTTCTAAGAGCTAAGCATTAAATCTCGATAATAGATAATTTTCTTTAAACTATGCATGCAGTATCCTTTATCTTCTGATAATTTTAATTCTGAAATAATTCAGTTTCGTTCAGCTGCATTTAAATACCCTTTTATAGTTCAAAATAAAATCAAAAAAGGAAAAAGAAGAAAGCATGCATTTTGCATATGAAGCCTTTTCTGTTTTATTAATTTCCTATTTCTTCTGTTTCAATCCGAAGCATCCATACTTAGGGTAAATAGATTGTTGAAGCAATTATATATGTAATTTCAAGTAATAATACCTAAAACGAAGCATTTAAACTTGGAGTCTCTTAAAAGGCGATGCGAATAATTCAATTTATTTACCGACGATCCTATTTAAATTTTAGATTCCGATAAGTCTGTGAATTGCTTCATTCCTAAAGGCAAAAAATAATTGCATTTTTATTGAATCCCCTTTTATCGCTGATCTTTTAATGGAAGAACAATATTAAAATGTTAAAAATTACTTTAAATATCTTATACTTCTTATTTTCATTCAATGAGTTCCAACTCAATTCCGATTATAATTATCACAGTTGGTGTGGAGTAGAAAGGCTATATATTTTGATAAAGGCCTTTGGAATTGCTCCTTTAATGGACAGTCAGTACGATGAAGTCTACAGCTGTATGTATTTTCATTAAAAGATCCGTCCATAAATTATTGCTTAAATTTGTATTTAATTCATTTGACAAGAGCAAATTGATAGCCATTGTTAATGGGTGAGTTCTTAGAATGTTTAATGTTAGAGCACAGAAAGTATTCATTATTCAATAGGGCACTTATTACCAGGTAATAACGCTTCAACGTAAAAAGGAATGCTATTTGACCAATTGAAATTAAGTAGATTATGATCGCATTATCACACCACAACTAGATACAGAGCTGCAATTAACACAAAATAAATTAATAGCTAATTATCGACCTCTTAATTTCATTTTACTGCTTGCCGTTGTTGGAAGCGGTGAGAGGAAGAGTTTTTTTCTCCTCTGCTTAACTCTTTGTCCCTCTCCCCCTCTCTTTCTGCAGCCAAATTTGAACAGAACGGGCGCAGAAAATAGCGCCATATTGAAATGAGAGTCTCCTTTTTTGCTTCGGAAAAAACCAGAAACAGATAAAAGAGAGTTCGACATCTTATCATCATGTTGAAGAAGCTGGCACACATCACTGGATCAGCTAACAGTGCATTCAATAATTAAGAGAATGACATTCTTCGCAACTTAGCAACCGGAATCGCATTCAAATATTTGTCAGGGGGATTGTTTTTGCTTAATATTTTGTTTCGGGGTCTCTTTACTCATTTTTTTCGTTTTACAATCTTTTTCTGGAATGAAGAGTTAATGTAAAAAGGAATTTCGGCATCCTAACAAATATAATGCATACTGAATTGTTCTCGATCCAATTTTAAATAGAAAACGATTAAAAGCCGGATCACATGATGAAAAGGTGACACCCTATAGTTTAAAATGAAATATTTCCCAGGAAAGGAAGATTTTAATCAAACAAAAAATCACGCAAACACTCGTAGGAGACAGTATATATTGAAATTCTGGAAAAAAAAATATGTGAAAAATTCTCGTTGAAGATCAGAATTGCAAGGAAAAAAATTACAATAAAGTAACAAAATCCCGAGGGTGGGGAAAGAAGAAGAAAATAGTTCTGCGAATGTAATGAAAAAAGAAAGAACCGTCTATCCTTCGGTTTCGAATAATTTAATTAGGAAATCCAAGGAGTAAGTCGAACTGGTATATCATATTACTTTAATCTATGTCCGAATTTGCACGCTTTTGTCAGCGTGCAATCAGATACATTTCAATAAAGAATTCTACAGGAATGAAGTTTTCTCGGGTGTGGAGGGAACATTATTGCTGTTAAATCGGCGACTCACATAATTATTTCTTCTTTCTTTTGTAAACACTATAATTTCGTCGCCCCACGTAGCAACAATCTAACTTCGAAAGTATTTAGCTTAATTGAAAAACTCGAGTGTTTCCATGCCCTATTACTTTGGAACAACAGATTGGATTTTCATTTTGGAAATAATGAATAATCTTTTATATGTTCATTTCTTTTTATTGGCGTGAACAGAGACGATTACAAAGGATTTCAATTATAGATCCATGAAATGCAATGTTTTGTGGTCTGGATTACAATTTTTTCTCAAATAAGCCATATTTCTTGGCTAGAAGTAATTTATTATTCTTTTATGTTTTCACTGATTTAAACCGATTGATGATTTTTGTTTTCGACAGCTACTTTTGTTCACAAAGAAAACCTGTAATGTAAAATGCTTAGAGTTTTGTTAATTTCAAAATATTTTATATTTATGAAAATCTAAATGAGAGTCTCAACTATATTACTGATTTCACATCATTCTCGATTTATTTATATTAAATAAATTTTCAGAAAATACGGTGTTTTCATTTGATTATAAGACATTATTACATGTTACATTTGGCAGACATTTTTTAAAAAGAACACATTATGGTGCAATATTTCAATACAGAATGTGAGAAAAAAGTCTATCTTCCTCACTGTTAAAAAAAGTATCATATAAAATCAATGAGCATTTATTTCACGTATAATACGGAATTTGTAAATAGTTAAGGATAAATTTATTTTCAATTTCATTTTCAAAATAATTCTGAGTAATATAAGAAGTCTAATAATTCCTAATCATTTTCAGTTTGCATCTAATACTTTCATACAAAGCTCATAAAAATAAAAAAGTTTTTAAACTATTCTCCAAATTTACAGGAATCTAATTTTATCGAATATAAATAAATGCTACAAATAAAATTTCGGGATTAATTCATTTTTACTTTCTCGTATACAAAGAGAAAGTATTGTAATCGTCAAAAAATTCGAACTCGAGATTTTGACGGATCTCCACGTTTTAGACCTCCCTGAGTCCGAAAAACACAATTTTGGAATTATGTATGTATGTCTGTCTGTGTGTGTGTCTGTCTGTGAACACGATAACTCGAAAACTATTAGAGCTACGTGGATGAAATTTGGTATGTGGTCTTTAAACATAATTTGTAGGTTTCTATCAAATTTTGGACAAAATCCGTCAACGGTAAGTCTGTCTATTTGTATGTCCGCTGTCATGTGAACGCTATAACACAAAAACTTGAATAGCTAAATGGATAAAATTTGGTACACAGTTTTATCGTTATGAATGTAGGTCCGTATAAAAGTTTGGGCCAAATCCGTCAAAAAGAGGCGTTCAAATTGTATATTCAATTTCTTTTAATTCGATTCTCATGCGCATGCGTATTGGTAGCAATCTGTTATTGTTGTAAATTTTATTTACAACAATAAATAATGTTTTCAAGCATCAATTGTTAACATTTTTTTATTGTTGTAAATCAAACCGATCTCATTATTTCAACAAATCTTTTATTCACGCGCTTTTGCAATTGTTACGGTTGTGGTAGTATAAATTGTTTTCTTGGGAATTCAATTCCAAAGCAGGATTTTCGCTTTAGTATTCATTGCATTGCCTATTTTATCGCGCCTGCTTCAAAGTAATATTTTTTTGAAACGTGGCAACAGATATTTGATTTCAGGTTTGTTTGTTTTTTTGTTTTACTTTCTCGTATACGAAGTATACAAAGAGAAAGTATCTCCACTACGAATCTCCACTTAGAAAGTATACGAGAAAGTTTAGGGGAGACCACTCCCGCTGGTTTAAATGAATATAATGCTAAAACAGAGCACATTCAAAATTAACAATTTGAATTGAGGTTCTTTTACATAAAACATCCTTCTTAGAAAAATAAATAAGAATCTATTTACAATATGGTGAATCAACAATTTACTACAGTATAGCCAATTTAGATACTTTCCATTTTAGTTGACAAATATATTTTATAAGAAAATGTTTAGCTTTATATTGCACAAAATACATTATCATCTGAAACTTTTTACATGTGCATAGCAAAAGTTTACTTAAACAATTTATTAACGAGTTTTCCAGTCAAAACACCTTTCAGTCCGTAGGTATGATTAAAAGCAGTTTAAAGGAAGTAGTTTAGTGCATTCCTCGAAAAGTTCAGGCTATCAGAAAATTTGATTTTTTGTTCGTATACTTGTGCTTTTAAATGTTTCAAAATGCAGATAACTGAATGAAGTAAACAATTCGTAATAATAAAAATTTCAATATGCAGTGAAACTTCAATTAACTGTCACCGTTCGGACCAGGGTTGTGACGGATAACCGAATAAACTGATAACAGATACCTCTTGATATATATGTGCAGTTACGTGATTTCATTGTTGACTTAGGACAAAATCAAATTGGTATCCTTTAAAAGTAAATAGTATATACATATTGTATTTAATTTTACAAAAAGATCAATATAAGCTTCAATAAAAGAGTAATAATGAACTAAAATGTTTTGTAATACTGTCATATAATAGCAATACAGATGGTTTTGGCGCGCCAGCTCGATGTCAACTCCTCCCCCACCGACGAACAGTCACTTTGAGCTTTATACAGTAATCCGCGGACGAAATTAAAGATGTCTGTTTGTTTGTTGATATTTTTTAGTCGATGACGGGTAACAGAAATTGACGGTTACTCCAAGTTTCACTGCAATTAGTAGTTCAATACTTCTATCTTCGTTATTCAAATTTTTTACAAATGCCGGCATGATTGCAAAAAGGTCCTAAGAAGATTTCTTTTGGTAATCAGCTAAATACTATCTCCCTTTAAAATGAAACATATCTTAAAAGTTTTAGTAATTCCAATTAAGTCATCTTGACGTTAAACTAACGAAGTGTTTTAATAATTCAAGTACGATGAGTTTATGTGAATCGAGATTGTGACAAAAAGAATCCTAAAGGAAGCGCATGACTATTGAAAAATATAAGAGTTAGGATCTCTTATCAGAAGAGACACGATTTAACCGGTTTCAATATAATAAAATAATTTTGAAATAATATCATTTACGCAATAGTTAGCTATATCCAAATGATAAAAAATTCTTAACTTTTGCACATACTTTTAACAGTGTATTAATTTCACTTTGAATAAGTCTACTGAAGATCCGCCGTGTACGTCGGCCTGGTGCACGTGAAATGTGACGTCGTGTGTCAGACGTCCTCCCACTGTCTTGGTGCTGAAGTTTGGAAGCTTTGCGGGTGCAAGCTCAGGTGTCGTCCTCGTTATCCGACCGGGATTCAAATTTACGATGTCCCTCCTCAAATAATCCTCGTGTTGCTTCAAGACGGAACTTCAATCCAACCTAACCTTTACTCGAATATATCATTACGAAATACGGCTGAGCAAAATAATTTATTATAATTTATTACTAACGATTTATATGTTACGGTCAATGTGACTAACTGGTCATTATTAATAAAAACCACACAAAAGTCCGATTATTATTAATAATAACCGCTTAAAGATCCTGCCGTTATTAATAATATCCGATTTATCACACTCACCGTAACATATACTCTTGAAAATGATTGAGGAATGGGACAGAAAATGAATTTTTTTGCTTATATGTTTTTAAAAAGACAACATATTAGTACAAGACGTTGTACGATAGTTGTTGCGATATTCTGAATACCGTATAATATCGTGAATATATCACAGAAACATCGTCTAGCACCTTGTGCTAATAGGGAATATTATAAGAAGCATTAATTTGAAATAGTGTTTAAGTCCTTATAACATATTTAGCTTGCTTAAAGTCAGGAAAGTATGCAGTAAATATCGCTTTCTTAGATGGTCGCCAGAAGTGAAAGACTCTCTGAGTTGTAGAAAATCATGAGAAGTTTCTGCGGGTATTTTCTGCCTAACTGGTCACCTCACCATCTAATTGCGCCATCTTACAACAAACATGGAAAGAAAAAAAAAATGCATATGTTTCGAAAGCTTCGTGGTTTTGTGTTTGATCACAAAATAAGGCTTTTTCTGTCTTATGTGTAGCATGATTTAAATATTTGAGTCAGTTTATTAAATCAGTTTTACGATTTTAATTCTATATGTGCAACTGTGGCAAATTTCGACCCATTTGTCTATTTTGTCATGTTTTGATTATTCTTTTATTTTTGGGGGGAGGGAGTAACATTTTCTTGCCATATTTGATATTTGAGATAATTTATGCTCCCTCAAGGAGGTTCTTTTCAGATACATCCATTATTAAATCGCAGATTAACCTTCTTTTTAATTATCTCTTTGATCTAAAGGTAATCGAAGCAGTTCTCTTATGTGAAGATTATGTAATAGTTACCAAAATGCTTTAGTTTCCAATTCGAAAAATGAATGCAGTGAATCAAGACAGGATTAATTCCCAGAATTTTTCATTACGAAATTAAAAATTAAACATAAAGTTTGTTGTTCTTGGAAGCATGCACTCAATATGGTTTCGTTAAAAATTCAGCAGAATTGAAAGCCTATCTGAATTCTACGTAGTTGCTTCAAAACAATATTGAACATAAGAAGTAATCGCTGCTTTTTCCTGAAAAACTTCATGAATAAAAAATTTATATCTTTTATCTAGAGCTCTGGGTTTAATCCACATGGCGATTCCTAAATTTTGAATTTAATAAACCCAGTGGAACTCTTAAGATATTTCAAAGGTTTCTAAAAGAATATATAGTGGAAGTATAAAACTTCCAATGTTAGAGTTAAATGATTTTTTTAAAGTATTGATTTAGAAATTATAATGAATTTACAAAAATTCGTAAAGATAATATATTTAAAATACGATATAAATGTTTGTTTAAATTTATATGTTTATAATGTAAAAATATTAAATAATTCAGTTTTACTCTGTATGAAGAATAAACCAATTCGTATTCAACCAATACGTTTAAATGCATTATGTTATGAATAACATCTCATTAATGTTACCAAATTTCTTTGCAAAAACTTAAAAATACGAAAGTAATTTTATTACTAAATTCAATATAAGGATGATTCTTACCATTCATATTTTATACAAACATCGGAAAACAATGCACTACTTAGAGAAATAAAATCGCCTTAAAATGCAATTTTAGAATTACTTCGTTTACAACGAATAGGTACTGTAACTGCTAATGAATTCCACCCTGATACTATAATAAATCATCACTACGTCCGAAAAACATGTTTATTTTATCATATCTGTCAATCTGTTGATATTTCTAGTACAATTGTAAATCAAATTCGTAATGTAAGATATATAAATATGACAATTTCTCTAAAAATATGCATACATACACCGTAGAATTGATGTGATAATTCCGGAAGATGGATTTTAAAAGCTGGATTCCAAAAGTTCTTACATATAATGCCTTTAAATATATGGGAACAAATAATAGAAGAATATACCTGTCATAGATTATTATGTTCTGTAACCTGACTGTGTAGATAGATTACAAATAAAAATATAATGAAGGCAAATGAGCGTTTTCATGATATAATTTACAAATGCTTGCAACTTTACAGAAACATTTGGAGATCTAAAATGCAATCTACTTCAGAAGAATTATCCGTTTCTTCTTTGCTGCCTAGTGTTTCCAATTAATGCTTCAGTCAATAATAAATACTAACTAATACAATTCGGTTGAGGCATTTTCCATAATCTGTGAATTGGATTCTGAGCTGAATGGATGAGTCAGCTGTTGCTAAGGAAAAGTTTGTTAAGCTTCCATTTCAGCACTTCAAAATTTCTTGATGAAAGACAGGAATATTTTATGCTTAAAAGAAATATGCAATGAAGGCATAAAATATAGTCGGACCTCTATTTAACGAACCTCTATTTTGCGAACTTTTCCTTGGAGCCAAGAACATTTTGCGAATTTCTTCCTAAAATAACCTCCAAATAGCGAAGTGAATTCTCTATTTAACGAACTTTTTCATGTGATCCAATATTTTTTTCTCTCTCTATTTCTCAAAATATTTCCGAACATTTCAAACTTATTCCCTCCTTTAACACATTTTATGGGGATCAATGAACTTGAACTGGTTTTACCAGTCTGAATTGGACATTTTGGACAGTGAGAAAAGTAAAAACAATTCAGCAATGAATTGCGATGAAGACCAAGATGGAAATGATCGTGATGCAGAAATCAACAAAGCTTTGTATGATGAAATGCTAAAATCATTTGAAACAATCCGTCGCACAGTTTGAAGGAAATACGGCTGAAGGGGGTTTTGGTGCATTACAAAGATGCGAGACTTATTATGAGAGAAAACACTTTTTCAAACAAAAAACTCAGACAAAATTAACAGACTTTATTAGTAATTAAATTTAAGGACGTATGTGGCAATGCGTGCTTAAAATTACTTGTTATAAAAAATGCCATAATGTCATTAAAATTCATTAATTTTAATATAAAATTATTTTACTCAAATTGAAAATACAGTGCATTCCTGGACAATGTTTTGTTTTATTCTTGTTTTCCTTGCAGATTTCTTTTTGATGGGTAAGATATATAAAACAAATAGATATTAATTTACAAAATAAAGGTGTGATTAATTACTTTTTTAATAATATTTAGTGTTTAAGAATTTAAAATCTGTTTTGCGAAGTTGAAAGTATTTTAAAGGGTGAATCTCTATTTCACGAATTTTCCATATAACGAACTTTTTTCGGGATTTAGCGACTTCGTTAAATAGAGGTCTGAATTACATATTCGATCGGAACGGAGAAGATTCTGACGAAGAGAAGCACTGCGAAGTTTGACCAAGAATTACCTTAAAGTAAACGTGAAAGGATAAGAGAGCACCAAATAGATGCGAATGTCATATGCTAACAATAACAACAACGGGAACAAATATCAACAGTCAGGAGAGGGAAAAATTGTTCTGTATTTACCAGCACTGCATGCAGCTTAATTTCTTAAAATAGATTAAAATAACCCTAAAAAATTGTTTTAAAAACGTAGCTAAATAAGTCATCATATAAATTTTATAGTACGAAATTAGGTGTTTAAATAAAAACTTACTTTACATTATCATTACTTAAATGCATTCCTTAATCCTGAAAAGCGCCAATTCTGACTGCGTATAATTCTGCGTATTCCTTTCTTTTAGTCTACAGCATTGCGCTCAGTTCAGCAAATTTGGTTGGAAAAAGTGATGTAAATAAGTTCATGGTAAATCATTCTGCCCAAACGAAAGATCCGAGCGTTTTTTAAGTTAACTCTTCAACCGGCTGAAACGTAGAAAGTCGCTCTCTGATGACTATTCTAAAACCGGCTCCGTCGCAGAAAGTCGTTCTTCGATTATTACTCTTAAACCGGCTCCGGCGTAGAAAGTTGCTCTCTGTTTATTACCCGAAAACCGGCTCCGAAACATTTGCGTTCACCATTTAGCTACAGAGAGGCCGTTTTCAAAGCATTCAGCTGAAATATTTTTGCCGTTCCAAGGGTTAAGCAAGATATCATGTTGAAGTAATGACAGGTATGAATGAAGATTACCAAGTAGGGTACTACGGAAGTAATGACACAGTAAAAGCTTCTCCAATATCTCTTGTATAATCTGATATATTTAAAACCCACTATAATCACATTTTTTAAACGAATTCAAAATGTGTTCGGAATACTCTTATTGTACAGTATAAAATATATTATTTAAGTGTCCTTAAACATAAGTTGGTTATTAAAAACATTGAAACATCTCTAATTTAATTTCTTAAATAAATTTTAGCTCGTCTTTTTTCGGTGTATCAGCGTGAAAGGGAAAAATTGCATTTTTGTGTAAAAATTCCAAGCTTTTCAAAAACGTAAAACATGTTAATCTAGCGCAAAAGTATTTCTTAAAACATTCCTTAATTGTAAGTTATTTACAACCAATTTAATCATGAATATTTTCAGTTTAATATATTTATATGGAGATAAAACTTTTACTTGATACAGATACACAAAGGATATATTGATAAAAAATGCAACTCTGAAAAAAATGCGTATTTAGCATTAGAAAGCGTTTATTTTAGTAACGCATGCGCAGAAAAACTGATTAATCCTCAACTCAACTCAATTTTCACTCAGAAAAACAGCGTAAAGAGCTTAAAGCAAAAGCGGGGCTCGTATCTTCTTCGTACTTTTAAATTTGAATATCTACAAAAAAGAAAGTCATGTGAAGGAAGAAAGAATAGCAGAAATGCACATTCTTCTTTTTATGAATAAAAATAAAACTATTTTGCGGGCATTTAACATTCCTCAGATAAAAATAAGTAGCATAAAATGCATGTTCCTCAGGCAATTACGGTGGTTGAGGTTTAGGAACGGGAAAAAAATAAGAAGAAAATGCAAATAAAATTAAAAGTGTCGTATTAAATAAAACCTTCTTAATGTAAACTTAAGACTTCTACATTTTTTCTGAACAAGTTACAAAGATGAAGAATGCTCTTTTTAAGTAATTCTCTGCTCAAATTTAAGCATGGTTTTCTTAAGTTTAATCTTCTGTCTAAAGTATGTTAGAATCGAATGGAAAAAGAAGACCGGAATTCATATTTGTTATTTAAAGAAAACAGAGAACTTCTTTTTGGAGTAAACAACTATTTGCAATCAACAAGGTTTGGTATCACATGTACGCATTGAAGTTTATTTAATATTAATATTTAACTAGTACTTCTCATAAAAAGTTTTATTTTTTGATGTAATACTTTTCATAATATATATATAATAATTTAAAAATATTATTTAATAATTAACCAATGTAAAGTTTTAAAAAAGTTTTCTGTTCAGTAATTTAAGAAATGTATTATATTTAAAACTGCTTTAAAAATAACATTTTTAAAAGTAACAGAATACAAATTTTCAATACTTTTGACCCCAAATTTTTCTAACAGAATATATAATAATTTTTACACATGTTCATTTTTGTGTAACACCTTTTATAATTTTTTAAAATTAGAAATAATCCTTTTTAATTAGGTGCGAAAACAAACATCAGAAATAAAAAGAAAAAACAACATCTTTCTTATGAATTGCTTGACAGATAAATACAAATTTTGATTATTCAAAGTACAATTGACTATATTTTTTTCAGAGATCTGAATTTTAAAACCACCCATGTAACAAAACAATTGTTTTTTCATGCAAAACATTTAAAAAAATTGATGAAAAACATTTATTGGAAATAAATTATAAATTAGTCTGAAAGTTGACAAATTAAGCAAAGAATTCTTCTACTACAAGAAGAACCTTTCTGCTTGTAGTAGAATTGCTGAATTCCAAAATTTAGAGTCCCAAATAGCAATTTTAAAGAACAAACGAAAGTTCACAGGAAAAGAAACTGCGAAACGGTTTTCATTGCCATCTCGCATGTCTCCTCACAATGAACGTAGAGAGGTGAAATATTATTATTATTACTGTTTTGCAATTTTGTAATCTTCCAGAAATAAATTCGGAAACTACATGTATTATATAAAGAAAACCATATCTATTTAATAATGCTTGTTAGAGGCCCAATATTCAGTATAAGTTTGAACATTTATCAGTAGGACTACCAACTGCGATTATATTATCATTACATCCTTAATATTATTATAAATATGCGCTAACTAACCGTAATTACTGTTACTATATTCTAGGTAATGAAGCGAGATGATTGCTTTTCTGGAAATATTTTGCTTCTGTTTAGAAAGTAATGTTTGCAAACTAAAAATCTTATAAACTGGTAGATATTCACAAAATCATCTTCTTCTAATAAAAAAATATTTTATCCTTTTCACGAAACTTCAGTTGTCTATTTTCCATTCTTATTAACGAATGAAAAAATTTTCGTTTTCATCCAAGTCGTATTAAACTTTATAAAGAGTTTTACAGAAATACATATTATAAATTTATGTGTGAATCTCTGTTATATGAAGCTTAAGGATGCAACTAAAAATAGATTTGATGTCAAGCTGCTTTCATTGATTTTAAATATTTCCGTTAAAATATTGTGGAAACTTTTATTAGACGAAATTTTCAAACATTTTAAATAAAAATATTGGTTAAAATAACATAAATCTAAAACTATAACCAAAACTGATTGAATTAGGATACGGAATATTATGCTTTCTTCATATCTTATTCTTGAATTTTATTTTATTTTTATTTTTTGGTAGTTTCAATAATGAACTTTCATTGTTCAGGGCTTATAGTTTATTTGTTATTAATTAACGATCTTGCAACGAATCTTTCAGTATTTAACAGTTTACAAAGAGGTATTGGTTGTAGGAAATATGAATAACAATCTACTGAATAAAATTTACGTCTAAAAATGTTCGTTAAAATCTCACTTGTCATAAGATAGCAGTTTCTGAAACGAAATAGTGCATCATCAGAATTTTTTTTGATATTATACGGCAGTTTTTGTGATATACTTTGCATGCCTAAGAAATTAACATATAATTTACTAAGCAAATCTAAAATTTCTACATAAATTACAAGAAAAATTTTTGCGAGTTTGTTTGTGAGATGCACGAAACTTCTTAGATTTTTCTTCCATCTAAAGTTAAAATTTTCAATTTTAATTTCGAAGGCCCCATTGATATAAATATTCTCTGGGAAAGAATATCTTTGAGAATTTTTTTTATAAAAAGTGTCTTCTCACTAAAACTTTATAATCTAGTAAAAAGGACTGTAATATTCTTATGAGTACTATCGTAACTGTAGAACAGACAAAAACATTTTGTCGACTGAGAATGAAAAGCTCGAAATCCTTTAGTTAAAAAGTTATTTTTTAAGTGGTTACCAATATTTTATGCGAAAACATTTTAGAGATCAATACACTCCATCAAAATTGTTTTCTATTTAATTTTTATGAAGCTATTTCATTCGATTTTAAACGAAAAAAAAGTGAAAGCACTTCCTTTAATCGTATTTGTTTTTTTAACCTCTAACATTAATTATTTCTATGAAAGAGGGAAATTAAGACTAGTTTTTTATAAGTTAATAGCATTAATTTTAAAGGATTTATCTGCGTCCTATAAATATTGTTGCTCCTGTTTCAACAAAAAATGCTCTTATAACAGATGAGTTCTTATTTAAAAATTGTGTAATTTAATTTGTAAGTTACCGAATTTAAAGAAAAAAATATTAATCGTTAATAAATTGCATTATGTATATTAACTTTTGTATGTAAAATAATCTTCAGCAGTAAAATAAAATTATTTTTATCGAATATTTTGAATATGTTTCACAATTTTATCTAGTTTTGACGTTGCATATGATAAAGAGTGTATAAATATTGATACCTCATTTAGAAATATAGGTTCCAATGATTCGCCAAACGACATTACTGGATAAAAGCTTTTTATAAGTATTTACTTCTCCAGATTAATATATTTTTAAGGACATTGGCCGTAGTACTTAATTTTTACTTATCATAATAAGTAAAGGTTTTTAGAATCTAAAAACAAGTAATAATTTTTTATAAATCATAGAAAAACTGTTTAATTATTCATCTAAATTATATAATTCTATTAGACTAGCACATAATGTAAAAATGCATATATAAGAAGTATTTTTAATTTACTAATTTACTTAATTCCTTACAATTAATAATTTAATGTAACTTGATTCCTTAAAAATAAATAGGTTGTATTTTTTGATTTCAGATTCAATGAAACAATAAAACGAGCATGGTATAGCTATAATTCTTGAAAAGACACAATCTAATATAATAAGATTATTATTTTACTTTTAAAATTTATGAAATCATTGTACAAAGAAATATCTTAATGAATTAAGTATGAAATATTTTAGCAGAATGGTTAAATACATAATTAATACAAATGAACAAAAATTATTTTTTCAAGAAGACACAAAATGAAGGAGCATTGCAGATACTTGTACCTACATTTCAAAAATTCTCCTAATGAGATTCCAATTATTGTCGTAATTTTTATTACAAGCATCTTTTAGGAATAATAGAATCTTAAACTCAACATATATTAGATTAACTATCGCAATATAACTATGTTACAGGATGTTTCGACATATTGAAAATTTTCATCCACTTTTGCATTTGAATATACTAATACAAAAGAAATTTAATCCAAGCATATTCCTGATAGTTAAAAATTTTAATTTGTGAATGCATATTTTAGGAGTTTTTCTTCGCGGAATTAATTTTTTTTTGTAATATTTATTAAATGGTATTAACTTGTGAATACATTTCCTGATTTGCTTCCGAATTTGAACTGCAACATTAATGAAAAAAATTGATAAAAATGACAAAAAAGCATGAACTAAACCAGCGGCAGTGGTCTCCCCTAAACTTTCTCGTATGCTTTCTAAGTGGAGATTCGTCAAAATCTCGGGTTCGAATTTTTTTGACGATTACAATACTTTATCTTTGTATACTTCGTATACGAGAAAGTGAAACAAACAAACAAACCTGAAATCAAATATCTGTTGCCACGTTTCAAAAAAATATTACTTTGAAGCAGGTGCGATAAAATAGGCAATGCAATGAATACTAAAGCGAAAATTCTGCTTTGGAATTGAATTCCCAAGAAAACAATTTATACTACCACAACCGTAACAATTGCAAAAGCGCGTGAATAAAAGATTTGCTGAAATAATGGGATCAGTTTGAATTTTATTCTCAACAATAAAAAAATTGCTACAATTCATGCTTGTAAACATTATTTATTGTTGTAAATAAAATTTACAACAATAACAGATTGCTAGCAGTGCGCATGCGCATGAGAATCGGATTAAAAGAAATTGAATATGCAATTTGAATGCCTCTTTTTGACGTATTTGGCCCAAAATTTTATACGGACCTACATTCATGACGATAAAACTGTGTACCAAATTTTATTCATCTAGCTATTCAAGTTTTCGAGTTATAGTGTTCACATGACCGCGGACATACAGACAGACTTCCCGTTGACGGAGTTTGTCCAAAATTTGATAGAAACCTTCAAATTATGTTTAAAGACCACATACCAAATTTCATCCCCGTAGCTCTAATAGTTTTCGAGTTATCGTGTTCACAGACAGACAGACATGATTCCAAAATTGTTTTTTTCTGACTCAGGGAGGTCTAAAACATGGAGATTCGTCAAAATCTCGAGTTCGAATTTTTTGACGATTACAACACTTTCTCTTTGTATACTTTGTATACGAGAAAGTAAAAACTTTGCCTTGAGCATTAAGAAACTGCATGTTCAAGTTGAAAATATGTAAATAATAATAACATGAAACAGCGATATAATGTAATGTTGTGAAATAACTAAATTGACATTAATAACATAAAAATGAAACAAAAATTAATTTATTGACATATTTAGAAAAGAAATATCATAGAATAACTCACATGCTTATGCAAAAGAGAAAGGCGTAGTAATTTTTTTAATTCTTCTAATTGCTGATCAACAATATACTCACCTTTCGTAGGAGAATATATTTTCAAAATAACGGCTTGTACAACGTTTATATAAATGACTTAATGATTTCGAAATTCCTGAAAACTAAAAGGAAAGAGATAGATTGATAAAAATTCTTGGATCTTTGTTTATGAAACAACTTCTCTGTTAAAATTAAATTTTTTTTCTAAGCACTTCTTGTATTATCTCTATTTCACTCGTTTGAAAGTCGCCCCCCTACAAGGAGACGATCTCATTCCTTTTACTCTTCATCTATTATGTCTCCGCTTCTCACAATTTTATCGTAAATCTTGCAACTGATTCTATAATTGAATGTTTGAAGAGAGAAGCCATGTGGAGCTCTAAGATCATTGCATAAGAGATGCACGCAGAAAATGTGAAGTTCACAAATTATTTGTATATATCGCTTTTACATTCCTAAATGAAACAAATGATTTTTATCAAAAGAAATTAATACAATCTGTCACAGCATGACCAGATTTTAAACAGAATTCATACAATAAAATAAAAGAACATTTCCATGTATTTGAACAAGAAGTAATGCCAAAAAATAAACGAAAAATAATAAGTTCCATTCTTTGTACTAATTTTTATAAGGTTTAGAAACCATTTAATCTACCTAGCTCTCGATGACCTTATAATTGTTTGTGGTGCTTCTTAGGTCCATTTTATCCTGGTTTACCAAACAATTGTAAATATTTGAAAGATTTCAAATTTTGTCAGAAACTTAATTTTTGCTTCATTAAATTAATGCTGATCTGTTTGCTCAACAACACATAACATAGATCATACTTGTAGTTTTCTCTGAGATTTTTCATAATGTAATTAATTTCAAATCATTCACTTACTTGAATAATGAATGCTACAAGCATGCATGCTACTTCGCGCAGTAGTTTTAGGAATTGCTAATGTTTGGAATGTTAGAAAGAACATAGTCAATATAAATAAATACATTTAATGTTCTAAGAGAATGAAAACAATTTTAAGAATTTTAAAAATAGCTGGTTTTACTATGAGAAGACAGTCATTAAATAATATAGGGATATGATTAGCTTCCCAAAACATGTACCTCAGCCTTTTTTTCTTTCCTATAATATTAGAGTAGACAGTAAGTAAGAAAACATCAGATAAAAAATGTGTATTTGAAAAAAGAATTTTGAATTTTGCTATAGCAAATATAATTTTTTTGTTTCAAGTAAATGACGTAATTCTTGATATCATGCATGACAGAATCCAGCATACAATAAACTTTATTAGACATAAATTGAAAAATTACTTCGTTGTATGCACATTTTTAATAATTTATCTCATCATAAACACTCGCGTAATAGAATTTTTATATTGCATTGTTTTTTTAGTAATATTGTATCTAAAATCTGTAATGTTGTATAGTGACAATAATATTTAATTATTTTACATAAATTACTGAAGGAAACACTTGTTCTTGTTGTATTCTGATTATTATTTTTTAAATAATGTTGCCGAAAATTAGCTTGAAAATCTTGTACATTATTTATAAAAGTTTCTTCAGCAGTACACTTTCATAATGTAATTCATGAAAGAGTGTTAGTATTATTTGATTTAAATTTCGTGAAATTCTAATATTTTGATACTGCCACTGAAAGCAAATTTCTAACTTTCAAAAATAGCAACACATATTAAGTTTTAAAATTTTAATATGTTACCGAATATAAGATGTATTTCTTTGTATTAGAGTAGAATCGTAGTAATTACGGAAAGATGATATACGGTGGTACAGAAAATCGAACTGTATAAGATTTTTTTATGATCATGTACTAAAAGATTTTCAGTACATTTGTTAAAAACATATATACTTAAATATTCAAAAAAATTAAAAATTTATGCATTTATAATATCTGCATATTTCCGCTAGTATAAGTAGGTATACACTTACATAAATAGCAAGGTATATTCGAAAATAGTTTCCTTTTAGTTCATATTATAATTCAAAAGTGTATATTTAACTTTTCTTCGAACGGGAGTTTTCAGTTGAAGTTCTCTTTATTTTAAATCACAGTTTTTACTTTTTTAGTCTACATTCTGCTTCATTTTATAATCAAAGAAGCATTTAATTTGATAACAGAAAACATCTCATTTAACAATACTATATTAAGAACATTTTAGATCAGTTTTGATGATAAATGTTCTAGGCAAAGTTGTTGCAAATCTTTATAGTTTTAAAGCCATTTCCCCCATAATCTTCAGAAATGGGCACTTTATATAGCCTTTCAAGAAAATTTAATTACACAGGAGCAGACTAAATGGCAGATTCTTCCAATGTATTGATATCTGTACTAAATAACATAAAAATCACAAACATTTTCAAAAGACTACAATATTTCTATCATAAAATTATTTATTTTCTTTGCTTTTTTTGTTTGTGAAACTGTGCAATTTTTCAGATTTCTCTATTGCATACGGTATCGTGTAAAGAAAAATCAAAAATAAATGACAAAAAGACAGAAATATGATTAGTAAATTTTAATTCTTATTTATAAAAATTGTAAATGTGCGATTTCGTACTATTCCTTCATAATTATCCTTCAAATAATTTCTATCGCTGAAAAATTACGAAATACTCCATTTTTCCTGTTATGATTTCACTTATAAAGCCAAATGTTCTAGTCAATAACATTTTTGAGATTACTTGATTTAAATGATGTGCTAAAATGTTAAAGTGAGGACATCCATAAACTTCTGTTCGCTTTTGTTCGTTTATCAGTTCGTTCAAACAATGTTTCTTTTCTGAAGGAAATTTAAGTCTGAAACTCACTTTTAAAAGCCTTCTTTCAAAGCAATTTTACTCTGATTTAATTTTCTTTAACTTTCTTATCTTAATGTTGAATGAAGTTATTTTTCATATTATTACATTATTATGCAATTTTTCTTAAATATTTGAATATTATTATTCTAGAAAACACTAATAGTAAAAATTGTTTTTATTAATTATAGGAGATTAATAAAGGCATTATAAATATTAAATTATTAATTAATTGCTATATTTTTCTGCACACAAAATAATAATTTTCTAACTTATATGCACTATTTATTTTAAGGATAATAATAATTTCTACTAATTATTTTCTACAAGCGCCCTCAATTTCTATTTTTAAAAAAATTATAAGAAATGATAAATGCATAAAAATACTGAATGCTTTGTAAAAAAATGCAGCTTCTTCTTGTGTTAAGAGCATTTTATTGCCGGTATTTTGATATATATGCATATGATAATCTTCACATTACCCGCAACAATACAAAAATTAATAATTTGCAAGAAAATTTCTTTAAATCCGCTACTTTTTAATGTTTATTAATTTTAGTTTCAAAGTAAGTTTTTAACCATCATAAATTAATACATTTTCAAACACACATTTTGTAAAAGCATTAGAAATGAAATGATTATCTTCATTTTTTCACAGAAAATTTTACAAATGGTTTGCTGAAACTTTCATAATTTATGTTTCCAAGTTATTTGCAAAGAAACCATAATATCATTCTAACGTAAAGTTTTAATTAGTTAATGAGCCTTAGTTCTGGTATGAAGAAGCTAAAATGCAGGTAAGATTACATTTAAGTTTCTTTTTCCTCAATGATAAAGGAAATCAAGACACAAATGGAAACAGCAATATTTATTTTATTTTTAAAACCACTTAAATCTAACTCAAAATTTGTATTTTTATTTAAATATTTTTAATTAACCAAGATTATAATACATTAATTATAACGTTATGAAATTGAAAAAATTGGAAGAAAACCCAGGAAAATGACCTATAAAAAATTGTTAAAAAGTCAAAAGATATGTATAATATTTTATTTCATCCGTTACCATCTCCATTTAGTCAAATTTACACAATTAAGTTTATTTAAGCAAAAATAAATGCCTTTAAACTCTTGGAGTGGAAAGTATAAACCTAACTTTTTAATCCCACAAAGATAGAAATAAAATGTAGCATTCGAGTTAGACACCAATGAAATAATTCCAAATGATATTTTGTCCTAAGAATTTCGGCATGCCCCTACTTTAGTAAATTCGCATACCTAAGCTTTTAAGATACTTTATGTTATATATTTGGACTTTTGCTTAAACAAACTGATTAAAATTCAGACAATCTTTAATTAAGAGGATTTCATTCGTATCAAACCAGTAATTTTTGAAATATTTCTCAAACTTAGACCAGCTATCTATTATTCTTTCAAGAATAGAAAAATTGTTTTAGTTTGTTAAAGAAATCTGATTATCTTTCAAAGCACATTTGGCAGTAACGGGAAAGGATAAAAATTTTAATCACTGGGTGGTCCTTTTTCTTCATGGGTGTATATTATAGAATTTACTTTCGAAGAAATGGTAAAAAAAGAAATCAAAATCAGTAAATCAGAATTGGCTGAATACTGCTATATATATTAATTCAAACTGTCCAATAGTTTTAACAACATTTTTACAGTTACGTACGGAAAAAATATATTTAATAATATTGTTTTCAAAAGGCTGTATTAACTCAGCACGCGTTTAAAGTTTTTTCTTATATACGAATTATACAGATAGAGAAAACTTTGCAGTAGTTAAAAAATTCGTCCAAGGGATTATTTTAATGAATTTAGAGGGTTTAATCTCCCTGATTCCGGCAAAATCGTATCTGAAATTATATCTGCGTGTCCGTCTGTTGGTCTTTTCGTGTGTGTGTGCACACGATAATAAAATATGAAAGATGGAGGAAAATCAGCATGTGGTACTTAAATCAAAATTTTAGGTATGTATTGAATTTTTAACGGGAAGAAGTATTTTTTAAATACATATATTTTTTGTCATTGTGTTATACTATGTATTTACACAAAACGCATCATTTTTACAAAAAAATTTCAACATTTCATCATATTATCTATTCTTGCCACTTCACTTCAAGCATAAAAAAGAAATTGAGCCCTTACGTTCTTCATTTATTCATTTTCATTACTTATAGTGATAAAAATTAAATGTACTTTTGTTCACTACAATTTTTAAAAAAAATGTTTAAGAAAATGTAGAAATAAGAGAAGAAAGTACAAAATCAACACTGACAACCTAACATCAATGAATATTTACTTTTTTAAAATTTAAGATTAGATTTTTAAAAAACTTTTTCCTTTTATATGGTTAGAATTTAAGAGGGGAATCTTAAAAAATTCACGTTTAAAAAATTTTATAAACTATCAGCAGATTAGGTAATTGCGGATAATTTTTGAGAATTTTTTCTTGATTTTAATTGAGAACATTTGGTTGCTAAAGGCTTTGGTGCAATCAATTTTGATCTCGCTGTAAATTTTATGATGTAGGAACAGAAAAAAATTTCTACCCTATGCTGTATCGAAGTGACACTTGAAATCTCTATAATCTTTCTTAGAAATATGATAAGTTATCATCATGTCAACAGCAAATTTTGTAATGAAGGAACAAGTCGCGCCAAAATTAAAGGTATAAAAATCATCACGCATTTTCTTATAACTGTTAACACAAATAATCATGTGAACTATATTCATATTTAAATTCAGCGTAACATATATAAATTTAGATAGCTGACAGAAGTAATTGGTATCCATTAAAAGATTACTATTTACCTAATTAATTGCAAATGCAGAAAAATAATGGAGTGTATTTTTGTAGAAAGTTTAAATCGATGGGCGAACGTTTCAGATGCATAATTCGAACTGTCAGTCTTAAATTTTTGTAGTACAGAAACGGCATTTTAATATAATCCTCAGATATGATCTAAAATTTCCGCAAAATAATTTTGAGAGCATTATCCATCAGGAAATCCAATTACTATTTTATAAATTTTTATATCCATTATTTTTATCTTATGATCTCCTACCTTATTTGATCTGGCATGCTAGTAGATTAAAATTATTTTCTAAATCATGAAATACTTGTAATCTAAACCTATTAATTTGCAACAAACAATGATGTTCTTTCTCGCGAACTGGATAAAAAATATTCGAGAATATAGCAGAACAAGAGAATACTAACATAAACCTCATTTAGGAAAATCATCAAAATGTGATGCTCAATAAAAGAAAAAAATTGTTCTTGTTATGATTGACGTTATATAATAATTGAAAACATCAAATATTGAGCAACACGAAGGGTAAAATCTGAAGCAAGATCCACAAAAAAGCCATAATGAATCGTATATATGCAGTGAATATGAATTTTTCCTTTAGCAAATAAATGTTACTTTTTGAACGATTTTCCTATTTGTAGCTGTTCATAATAATAATAGTACGAGAAAAATCATGAATATAGTCAATATGAAATCACGCATTTACTGAAAGAAACAAAATGGAGAACCGATTTTAGAGTGCGTGCTTTTGCTGTGAAATGACAGTTATTTCAAATCTTTTTGTTAACGTCAATGGAAAGTGGAGAAATGTAAGAAAAAGAAACATTCGATGAAAAGCAGGTAACAAAGGAATGACACTGCGCATGCGCATGGAGAAAAAATTGAGAAACATCAAAAGTGTCAAAAAGTAAAAGGGTTTTCTTTCATACCTGTTGCTTCAAACCTTCGAATGAAAGGTAATAGAGGTTTCGAAACTCCAACAGGTGGATTGAACTGGGAATGCAACTGGTTCTGCCACACTTTCCTGGAAAGAGCTTGTATTAACCGGTCGGTTCCTTGCATCGCCATCTATGAATCAAAAAAGAAAGCATCGTTTTATTGATTCTATTGAATTTATTGGGTTTCTTCATAAAGAGCTTAATTTGTTAGGAAAGAAAATGATACAGAACGATAACTAAGCTTTTATTGAATTTTATAAGCAAACATATATATATAAATTGAAAGTTAGGAATGTTATATGCCTCTCAAGAAAACGAAACGTGCTCGCACTTTAAGCTAAATAATAAGCATTTCTTGATATTACACTATCCAGAGTTAGGTAGTTATGTATGTGTGCAATCGTTTACATAAGTTATCACATTTTTCAGAAATATACGTTGCTTTTAAATCAATATGCATAAATTAATTTCGATTTTCTAAAGCTTTAACCATAGGTTATAGACAAGAATTTTAGGAATTTATAACTATTGTAGCGAATTCTTTAGAGGAAAATCACAGTAGTAACATTTTTCTTGCCATTTTTATACCATTTTTATTTTTGTTAATTTACCTTTAGTGAACATATTTTAATGTTGCTTATTCAAAAATATTTCACCTACATATTTATTTTTAAAAGCAATGGTTAAGGATTTTTTTAAAAAAGAAGATCAGATAATAAGCGCTTTTATTGCAGACAGTTATAAAAACAGCTGCATCGCTGCCATCCTAGTTCAAGCTAAATTTGTCGGGGTAAAAAATACTCCCTCTATTGCCTCGCGGAAGTTTGGAGCGGCACTGGTGCAGTCCGATGTCGTCCTCATCATCTGACCACGGTTCAAGATTATGAAAATTGTCCCAAAATAGCCTTCGTGTTTGTTCAAAATGGGATGTAAATATAACACAACTCAGCTACTGTATAATGAATGAAAAAGAGTCTTTTGGAATATAAAGTAATTCATGAAATTTTAAGAATTCAGTTTGACTTGAATTAATCTGCTGTTTATAATACGATTCCTGAAGAAGCATATAATCGTATTTTTCCTCTTCAGATCAGAATAAAATTCTAAAAAAATGTCTTTATCTATTAAAAATTGAGCGTACTCCATAAGGTTATATTCACAAGTTGAATTCGATTGTTTTAAAATGCGATTGGCACGTGAAGTCAGGGTATGAATTTATCAGTGGCGTACCGTAGTGGAAGTAAGATTGGGATAAGGATGCCCTAGGCAACACCTTTCAGGGAATGCCATTTGTGAGCTTAAGTCCTTTTTTCAAAGCTGAATATGATGAGAGAGCAAAAAATTGATGCCTTGCCCTGGGCACCCATTTACCCTTGCTACACCACTGCTGGCCAAACCCTGAGAAAAACCATACTATGCTCAGGGTGTCCCTACCCCCGCTTCTTCTTTGAAATGTTCAAAGTATCATTTAACGTCTGGCGAATTATATTATTTCATAAGATTTCTGCAATTCCCTCAGTATCGTTCTAAAAAATGTTCTCTTCAATTAAGGCCTTAGATGCTGTAAATACGTTGTTAGATTATTTATTTTCCGACAAAAATATTGATTTTGTTCTACTGCTGGCCAAATATTCGAAATTAAACGTTCCAAGATCTGTTTACTGCAGGTCTTTATGAATGCTATAAAAAAAAACTTAAAATAGAGAAATTTCTCTATTTCAAGAGATTTTTCTTGCTACTTTTTACTAAAAGATTTTGCTTCCGGATTGCAATTTTTCTTTAATTCGTTTTTTATTAAGGATTTGACTAAATTCTTTAATTTCAAATGTTTCTATATTGTCAAAATGCTGTTGGAAAAAATTCCATTTAAATGAGAAGCACACTGTAATATAAACGGCACAGAAAGACAGATCACTATATTATTTTTTACAGCAAATACATATAAAAATTTAAAGAAAATCTAAATTTATGCGTTTTACAAGGTTGAAAGATTTAATGTTTAAAAATACATAGTGGTAATGCCATTAATAATTTGCCTATTTTGAGAGAATTGTCAGAATGTTGCGATAATCGAAAATGCTTCCAATACCTTCTAATGAAACTTGATGTCGTACTTTTTCTGAAAATCTGTAGTTATTTCCGTCAGTATGCATTGAAAATTGTAAATATTTATATATATATAAAGTTTTTCTATCAAATATTCTATGAAAATGGCGCATTTTATGACTAAGTTTTTAGAAATTGCTCTATATATACAGAATTAATCGGTTCACTGATAACGCACTTACCAAAGATTCAGAGTCTTCTTAATGAGTCGTACGAAAACTGATTTATTAAAGTAAAATTAATTGTAGAAATCTTCATTGGTGTAAAGGGAACAGATTAACTTTACTAAAAGCAGCATTCGCCTAGTTCATTCTTTCTCCAACATAATCCGCTTTTAAGAGCAAAATACGTTAATGGATTTGCTCAACTGCTTTCTACGAAACTCGGAGAAGCTTTAAGCTTGAGAGTAAATGTCTCGAATGCTTAATATTTTCAGTAACTTTCTAATTATTTATAATCCAATAATATAATGAGTTTATAGGCTTTACGTCCATTAACTTATAACCCCACTGAATGCAAGCTCGGCAAATTTTACTTTTACGTACAATCCACTTCATTTATCTTTCGTAACTCTACTACGTCGCTGACATGTTAAATTTCGTTTACGAAAGTCTGGATTTAGCTGCTACTCTTGAAACAAGACATAAATTTGGAAAAATCTTGAAAACATAAATTAATTTTTGTTGTTGCCAATCAGTGAAAATCGCAAGCTAATCTTAAAAAAGATTTAAAGGGATGATTGAGCATTTATTTATTCAAAAATTGTATTAATTCATTGCATACTTTTCCTCATTTTTCTCTTTCTTTCTGTTGAATTTGAATCTAGAAAAAATATAAATTCAATCTTCTTAATATATCCAATATTATTGAACCAAGATTTGGTAAGTACAACTATAAAGTTCAAATCTGCTTCTAAAAGATATATTTTGCAGCTAACGCAGTTTTTCTTTTATTACAAACTATTCACGTGCATTTTTCAAAAGTCTTCTATTGCATAAGAATTCATTATTTTGTCCATGTTAAAGGCAGCTGTTTTATATGTTAAGGACGGATGAAAAGGACGATACTTGAGCTGGCATCACACTTCCATGAGAATTTTTGACACCTGATCTCGCGTATTTTGATGCGTACAAACATGCGCGACCCCTGTTCATATGGATCGAATCTTGAACTTGCGATCTTCCTACCTGAGAATAGAGACACTGCACTAATATACCGAATATTTTACGGTTTTGCATAAAATGTAAATTATGAAAAGTGTAAAGAACTGTTCTACAAAAGATACCCGATTGTCTCTCCTTAAATTTATATAATTGATGACCAAGAACAGAAAGTTTTACTTTCTCTACAAGTGTTATTAGTTTTATCTAAATGTTCAATCGATAGTATCACCGTGATAATATTTTTTCTTTAGAACACGCAGTGGTAGAAAAGTGATATTTTTTATATAATTACTGCTACCTAGCCCTATTATGTACGATATAATTTTGTTTCGTGCTTGAAACTTTATACACATAAGGAGAGAACCGCACTAGATAGCTTGCTGCAGATACCGTTTCCTGAAATTATAACTTTCAGTGAAACAATATCTTTAGAAATTGCGAATAAATAAAAGTAAAAATGATAATATAAAAATATGAAGCAAACAAATACACAAAATTAAAATTTACTTCATCATCATCATGCGATGTATCCCCATCTTCATCTTCATGAATCATGTAGGTTGGGCCAGGTTTTTTCGTATCATATCGCTTGTCATTCGATGAAGTAGGTTTACTCTTACTAACAGGCAAAATAGCATAAAGCTGATCTTCTAAATAATCATTTTCAATCACATCTGAAAAGCGAAACGTATATCACATTATTATTGTATTACATGAATACTTTCCTTGATAAAAAAAGATGAAAATTATGATGCTATAAATGCTTCTAAGAAATTGACATTCGAGCTTTTAAAAAAATTTAATTGTAGAATAAAAAGAAGAAAGATACGTTGCATTTGAAATAAATTCCGATTTTTATATTATTAAGAAAGGTTAATACCATTGCTTTTCATTGGATGAATATTTCTTGAACGCAATAACTTCCTAAAACAGCAAGAAAAATCATGCTCCTGTTGAAATTGAATTAATTATTGAATCGGTAAATTTTATTATGAAGTGGAACTGGGATCCGATTGCGAAGAAATGTCAGTACAAATCTGTATTCTCAAAAAAAATGAAGCATTAAACACAATTTGCATTCAAATTGTGAACATATCGGTTTCTAGAACAAAGGAATCGAGGATCAAGGGGGTGTATTAAAATTTATATGATTCACTAAATTTTTCACCAAGCTAGAAACTAAGCCGAAGAACCGTAGACATAGCAAAAAGTTTTTGGAGTTATTACTAACTTTTTCAGAATGATTGAATGCCCAAATCAATGGTAATTGGGATTTTGAATGAAAGTTAAGAGAAAATCCGAACAATAGTGTTCGTGGTTAAAAGAGACTTCAGTGTCATGAAGCAATGCATAAAGTAGAAGAACGAAAAAGGAAGACTAAATTACTATCGAAACATGCGATTTGTTGTTATTGACGCTTTTACATGTTCTTATTGTTTTAATGGCCACATAGACTATAAACAAACATTTATGGAACTGAAACTTTCATTTCTTTTACGGACTTCGGATTAGCATTTCCGATTAAAAATGCCACCTCTCTGCCACAAAACGCTTGTATTTTGAAGTTATTTCTTCAGACGATATATTTCATTGTCCAGCAGGTTGCCAGTACATTCCATCTCTATCTTCAATAACCCTCCTTTCACCCTTGCATAAAATCATATCAAGAAGTCGGAGAAATTTTATTAATGCGTTAATTTTATTATGCGTTAAAATTATTTAGAATACCTTATGACAAATATTCAGATTAATTCCTCATCAAATAACGTTTGTGAACCTAGGCCATAAATGAACTAATACATTTATATTTTTCTTTTGCCTCCATTTTTTTAAATTTTTAATCAGAAAGTGGTTAACTTAAAATTTATTTTTTTCTGTTTATGAATGTATTTAATTTGAGGTTCTTTTTGGATAATTTTCATTTGGATGTTTCGATTTATTTCTTTTTCCTTCGGAGAAAATATTTGTTTATACAAATTATTTTTTATAAAACCAGTTAGGTTCAAAACCATTAAATACTTTTGTTGCAGCTTTTTTTTTTTGAAAATAAATTCCTCCATATCATTCCATTCTTAATCGTTAAATAAAATGCTGCAATAACAGTGAAAAGGAAGATAGGATAATTTTAAGTTTTCTGCTGAATTGAATTTAATGTTTTATGTTTTCTGATTAAGAATTTGAATTCTTTATATATTCTTTCCTTCCGTTTTCACGGTTTAAAATTTTAGATAATACATCATTCTTCTAAGTATAAATTGTTAGTAAATAATGCTAGTGCAAAAAGTATTGAAAATAGCATTTTTATTATGCTGAACCTTTTTCATACGATACCTTTTCTATTCGATCATTTAAGACACTTAAGTTATTGTCTAAATCTTCGAATATTTCGAAGCTTACAAAACGAAAACTACAATCGAATTGATAGAACGTAAGTTTGAATACAGATTTATTTAGCCTCTTCCATGCGTCTGTTTTTTAAAACTTCTGAGTTCTTAATATCTCTAAGAATAATAAAAAAGAATGTGCGTGTGTTAGTCGCTCTCTACGGGTCTCACCATTGGACATACAGCTACAAATCTGAGACAGATATACTTTGGAGGGTGGGAATGTGGACCTTGGGGTAATATTTTTGAAATTCTAAATAGCACTGTACAACACGAAAAATGTCCTTTAGATGAAAATATGTGCTTCTTGTATATTTTTGGCTGAAAATAACGAATCTGTAATTATATTTACCACGCACCATTTTTCCAAAAATCCACAAAAATCCACATCCGTAAAAAGTGGCCTCCAAGAAAAAAATCCATTCCTGACACATATCACATGAACCACTTGTGAATCCTCAACATGTCTTTCTTCCACCATTGAACAATAAACTCGGTTTGATGAAAATATTTGTAAAAGCTCTGGACAGAGAAGGAGTGGCTTTCTTGCATCTCAGGAACGAATTCAAACATATAAGTGAGGCAAAGGTAAAAGTAGGGGTTTTTATTGGCCCACAAATTAAAGCAGTCTTTCGTGATGAAGAGTTTGAAAAAAATCTATCAGAAGCAGAAAAAGCAGCCGAGCTGGCATTCAAATCAGTGTGCACACATTTCCTTGGAAATAAGAAAGCTGAAAACTATGAAGATCTTGTTGGTGACATGGTGAAATGCTTTCGTGTTATAGGTTGTAATATGTCATTAAAACTATATGTTTTGGACCCACATCTGAACTTCTTTCCTCAAAACCTTGACGCAATTAGTGATGAGCATGGGGAAATATTTCACCAGGACATCTCTAAGTTTGAGACGCGTTTCAGTGGACGATGGAATCGAAGTATGCTAGCTGAATATTGCTGGTTTGTTATCAGGGACACACCATCAGATGCCTACATGAGGAAACGGCCCCAAAAAAATCATTTTAGTGTTTGTGTTTTCTATAATCAAGCCTCTGTTATATTTATCAGTAACCAATTTATGTAAGTATGAGAAGTATGTATCCTACAAAAACGGTACGTGATGGACCATTTTGGTTTTGATATATGAATCAAGCACCTTTTGTTTATACAGAATCACATAGTTTCATATAAAGGACAGAAAAAGTTCCTATTTGTTGTACAGTGTTAGTAAAAGTAAAGTTATAACATAAATTGAATTTTTTATTCCTCACTTAATACGTGCAATTGATTCAAATATTAAAATGTAAGGGTATAATGTGAGCACATCAAATAGCAAATTAGCAGGACTAAAACATGCCGATGAAAGAATTAGAAAATAGCAAGCATAACTTTTCAGCATTATTGGTTACATTACTTAATATTTTAGTCTACTTTGTGAATAAATAAATTTCACAAAAAAATTGATGAAATAAAATCTTTCATTTTAATTTTTGAATCAATTGCACGTATTAAGTGAGGAATAAGAAAGTAAAATTATAGCAACCAGTAAGATCGCGAGCAATTAGACGTTAGATGACATAATCAGTTACGTTTTTGCTACAAATGTGTCATGTGATTGCCTCTTTTAGGCACGTTCGTGTACACATTAGTAAATAAAGACTGTAAGGTTAATAAAATCACGCGGCTTAAATGGCTATCACAATTTCATATTTAAAAATTTAAAAAACAATATTTCCAGCGAACAGACGGCCAGTTTGTCATATAATGAGTTTAATGGTATGATCAAATGAGTTGACTCAAATTCGAGGGATTGAGAAGATTCCAAAAAACTAAGTAAGTTAAAATAAAGAATTGAGAAGATTAGGCTTGGATTTATTCTTCAAAAATCTTAGTCCTGGAATTTTTTTTTTTTTTGGGGGGGGGTTGTGCATGAAAAGTTAAGATTTTTTAAATAATTTTACCCTATTTATTAAAATAATACTCTAGAGTTTCCTTATTATTTCTCTGTAAATGAATTTTGGCTTTTGCATTTTTTTACTAAGAGTAATTATTTTTCTTGAATTGGATTTATTGGAATTAAACTTGCCATTAAAACATACGAAAAACACTTCGTCTAAAATTCAAATGTTCTAATAAGAAATTAAGTTAAATATCTATTTTCACTGTTAAAACTGTTATAGAATGATAGTAATAAATTTCAAAATTGTTGTAGAATGATAATAAATAACAAATCATTCTACAGCAGTTTTAAAAAGCCAAAATTGTAATCTTTTTGAAAGTTATTCATATTTATATTGATCATTGCAAGTGAAAGGAAATTCAAATTAAACTTCTTAAACATATAATTTACACAACTAAAAATGGGAAGAACAGGAAAGCACACATACACGTACCACTCAGCTCGTCATTTTCGGGCTGTGTGGGCCTTAAAATATTCGTTCTACTAGGAATAGTATTTCCTTTAGCAAACCGAGTTAAATCGTCGTCCATTATCTTAGTTCTATGCTTAGTGTTCCATTGAAAATTGGAATCATCATCATTTAGTGGAAACCTCCCAAACGTTGGCTTTTCTTCCTGAAATTTCAGCAAATAATTTTCCGGTTTTTCGTCTTGAAACTTTCGCAAATCGTTTTCCGGTATTTCTTCTTGAAATTTCAGCAGATTGTTATCTCTATCAATGCTGGGTTCCCTCAAGGTGATTACATTCTTTTGACCACTTCCCTTGTCCATGTCTTCATCTCTTTCCTCATGAAATGGACTTTCTTCGCGGTAAGTAACTTTGATTCTCTTCTTGTCATACGGTTCAATTAGCTCGTCGACCATTCCATCGTCTTCGTCATCAACTGGCAACCATTCGATTCCACCTTCAGTGAATGCAGGGAGCTGTGTCAAATCAGACGACATCTCCGTCTTAATCAAAGGCGTCTATAAACGGAAATCGTGAAAAAATTAGAAATGTCAGTAGTAAAATAGATTAGAAAAATACAAAATGTTTATACATAAATAGCCTTTCTAAAGTACTCTTTCGGTCAAATAATGTTGAAACCGCGTTCGTGTATGCTGCAGCATTCATTTTCTTGGTGATGCAAACTAACATCAGTGCTATTACTTTCAAATTTATAAGCACCATTATCATACATACAATTCTATACAGCCTTAATTCATTGAAATTATTATTTATTTTAATTTAATTTTATTTATTTAGAAAATGCACACTACAGAATAAACTCCAATTGCACAGTGCACGATACAGAAACAAACATTAAAATAGCCGTAAAACACAGATTAATAAAAACAACAGATAGACACAGAAATCACTGAAAACACAACACGATTTTAAAAAGCACACAAAATAAAAACACTTCAAGAACACAAAAGCGGCAAACATTCAGTCTTAAAAACACCATAAGACATATTAAATACATCAAGATCATCAGAGTACCTGTTAAAAATCTTGTAAAATTTATAAATAGAAAAATTACGTATGCAATTAAACCTGGTAAATACATTAACAAATAAGCAACTCTTCCTCAGACTTCTAGTCGGCACAGAAAAAGTGATACGGCTCAATATGTCACTGCAATCAATGGCATCATTAATTATCTTATGTTAAAATAAAAGACAAGAAAGATCACGTCGGACCCTCAAACTGTGAATGCCAAAGATGTTACATAAATGAGATGAGGATAAGTCTTGTGGATAACAGTGATTTTTTCGGTAACATAAGTAACGCTAAAACCTAGTTTTTACCTGTTCAATAATTTTAATTTTATTTTTACAGTAAGGGTCCCAGACAAGACAACAGTACTCAAGACCCGAGCGGACAACAGTGAAAAACAAAACCTTCAAAGCAAACACACCGGAGAAATGTCTGGTATACGTTTGATAAAGACAAGTTTAGTGTAGGCCTTACAGACAATGTTATCAATATGTTGGGTAAAATCGAGTCTAGTGTCAAAAGTAACACCAAGGTCAGTAACTGACTTGGATCGGCGTAGTAAAATATCATTGATTTGGTAAGAGTAAAAAATAGGCTGTGATTTCCTAGTAAAACTAAGGATGCTACACTTTTCAACATTAAGGAGCAATTTATTAACGATTATGTGCTTTAAAGTAATGGTTAACTGCTTACTTGAGTATTTTGATTTTACTTTGCCTTCTCTTTCGATTGTCAGCGAACGTGTAAAATCTCAAATCTTATTCGCTTCTCACCATTTATGATAGCGAGGCAAATATGTTGATCAAATATCTGTGAACAATAACCCGTGATCTGAGATTATTGCTAGTATCACAGGAGAGAGTGACTTAAGTGAAAACTCTTCTGAATGGAATCTAGCACACATTATTGTTGTACGTAGAGAAAAACTTCAAAAATTTCCGCTTAGCTAGCTTAATATCAAGGTTGCATCCATTGTTTAACCGCAGAAATTTTAGTTTTTCACAGGACAATATTTTAAATATTGTAGCTATATATTTTACAGTTAATAAAAACTTCTATAAATGCAGAGACATTAAGGGTGCCGATAAAGAATTTCATACTGAATGCAACGCGATCCTAAAATATCTTCTAAATGCAATTTTTTTCTACAGAGGCATGTGAATTAGCTGTGATCAAAATCTGGATGGGGATCTTGTTGAAAATTGTTCTAATAATTAAAAGTTTTCCAGAATAACTGTTATTAACGGATTAATGTTGAGAGATTAAAAGAAAATATTTTAAATATCTTTTATGAATAAAATGCCCTTCATGATAAATCTCTTAACTAAGAATTAGTTGGTACAGGTCAACTAAACAAAAATCCATGCATTTCTTTAATTTGTGCATGTTAATTAATCCACTATATTTAAAATCAACATAACATTTCTCAACTTAAATATACATCCCAAGCATAGACTATTTATCTTATTTTTAGATTCAGTTATAAAATGAATCTGAAATAGAAGGACTTTTAAAAAAATAAGAAGCTATCTTCTACTTAATGTAGTAATTTTCATTCCCTTCTGTTTCTTAAAAAACCATATGTTCATTAAATCAGTCAACACTACTCGCTTAAATATACTTTGGTGTTGCATCTTCGAAATAAAATCAACTATCGGTATTTAAAAATATTGTAAACAATGCTATTTTTGAAATTCTGAAAGGGATAAACATTTCTTAAAACTTTTCGTGCAATTTGCTAGCATCATTTCAAAATGCTGAGCGCTTCAATCTCATTCATTTTTTGAGAATATTGAGATTCATGTAGAAGTTTTTCCATTTTGTTTCTTTAATAGTGTTTTATTTTTTATCATGAAAAAAGCCTTAATTTCATGAATTATTTCAAAATTCGAACAATTTTCTGTGTATTCAAATTTTGTCAAATTGTTCAATTTTCTCTGTAATTTATTCATACTAGACATGTTTAAATTTTCTTCAGAAAAAGTGTCCTCTACTGAAAGTTTCTGAAGCAATTGTTAATTGCAGAACTTATGGGGAAATCTCAAATATTCGGAATTCTATTTTAAAGACATTCTTGTTCCAGCTAAGCGCAGTTATTTAAAGGAATTTAAAATTTTATATTAATTCTAAAGTAAATAAATAAATTGAAATCAACTAGTTCATTCGAATATAATCTAATATAAAGTAAGGGAAGTAGACTTTCAATATAAAAATAAATTTTCATTGGAAATGAAGAAGAATCAAATGAAAATATCGTACAGATAAATAAAACTTAATGAATGAAAAATAGACATACAGTAGGTTTATTAAAACTTTTCATGGCAGAATAGGCTAAGCACATTTTATAATTATGAATGGATAAATTAATTATAAATAATTATAACATTCGGCTGCGCTACGTATACTTTTTACGCTATTGCTGTACTAAGTCTTATATATAAGAAGTATGTATGTGCATACACATAGCGCATTGTAGTTGAACATCGACGATTACATTTCAAAATAACCTGTTTAAGTGAAATGCTACATTTCATTAAATTTATTTAAATTTGTATAATCTCCAACATGTGGCATAAAATGTTTTGCATAAGGAATAAGACTAAGCAAAAATTTAGAAAACAATTATAACTATTGTGTTCTGAAAAAACAAGATTTTTACAAAACCATTCTTTATAATTCCGTTTTCATAGAGAAAGTAAAATATTTGAAAAATAAGAGTTTCTTTATTAATCATGATGTTTATTTTTACCTCTACTGTATACTGGTTTAATTTTTCATATCCTACGTAATTTCAAATTTGGGAAATTTCCAAAGTAAATTAACATTTGTCGCTGTTTTCTCGATTCAATTAATTCTTTGTTTAATTAAAGAAAAAATACAATTATGCGCATTAAAATGGCGATGATTATTGATGAAATGAATTAACAAATAATAAAAATATTAATAAAGAAGGTATTTTAGAAAATAAAGTAAGAGTGAAAATTTCTTGTTTTGTCAAAAAAAATACATTTAGAGATAATCTATCTACAAAAAAATTAATTCGCTTTCTGCTTAGAATAAAAGATAGATAATATTATTTAATTGGTTAAAATATTATTAGATGGAAAAATTGTAAAAGTCTTTCAAGATATGTAGGTAATGCTATAATGCGTTTATATTGCTCAATAAAATTATAAAAATAACTTATTTTCTTTAAGTTCACGAAAAAGTAATTTTGGTCATCTTTCGTTAAGAGTACGTTTTTTCCTCCTTTTTAGTTTCAACTATTTCTTCTTATTTTGGCTCTTTTATTTCTTAGATACCTTTGCAGTCTCTTCCAAAAATGCATGCTAAATTATGTGAAAGGAGAAAAAAATATATCATTCTTCTTAAACTTTTTACTGCAAGTAACAACTGGTTGCGATTGCAGTTTTCTTATTTTAAATGCTAAAAACTTCTCCGATAAAAAATATTTATTTTCCATGCGATACAACAATTTCGACAATAAATATTGTTACTACAAAATAATCTAGTAAAATGGTGTTAACATGAGTTCCGACAAATTTTTAAATCTTAATATAAATAAAAGTCAACGAGGCTATGTATGTGTGTATGTTCCACATCTCCTCATAAACCAATGGCCTTTTCTCAACCAAATTTTGCACACTTATTAGTTAAGACAAGGGAAAGACACTTATGAACTTTTCAAAGTCCAAAAGTTAATTAAACAGTCAGTTAATTAGAAATTAACCGAAATCCTTTTTCCCCAGTAACTTTGGAGCAAATTGTTTCACAAAAAATATTTCTATACCATCTTAAAGTTCAAAACTTTACCTTTCCAATGATACCAATTTTATTTTGTACAATTTTTCCTTCAATTTTTATTAATTTTTTTCAAAATTTAATTAAGTAAATGAATGAATTGATGCAGACGATTTTGAATGAAATTTATAGATTCTCCGTTGCTAGGCAACGGTGAGACTTTGAACTACTCTGCCTTTATTTTTCCGATATTTCTGTTTATTTTGTAACTATTTCTTTATCTATTTATTATTTTCGTACAATTTTTTCTTTAATTTTAATAATTTTTTTAAATTTATTATCCAACGGCTGATGCAGTATATTTTTTACCAGTGATTATTGAAACGCCCAGTAGTCTGCCTAAGTGTGGAGTTGGCTTAAACATTACACCTCAAACTAAAAAAAATCATAAATTTATATTTCAAAAATCTTTAATTTTCAAAACTTATTTTGATTTTATCAAGACTTTCAAGGAAGTGCCTCGCATTTTGTGTTACTTTGATATAATTGTATGAATTTGCAAACTTGGTTAGGAAAAACGGCGAGATATTTATATAAATAAGAGACATTTTGACTATGTATGTGTGTGTAACTTCTACATCTCCTCTTAAACCACTGAACCGATTCCTTCCAAGCTTTGCACACTTATTATTTAAGGCAAGAGAAATGTCACTGTCAACTTTTCAAAGCCCAAAAGTTTGTCAAAATTTAGGTTTATAAAAAAATTAAAAAAATTCGGCGAAAATAATTTGACACCTAACTGAATTTCAGAAAATTAGCTTATTAGTGACACAAATTAAATTTACGTACAATTTGTTCCTCTCTTTTTAAAAATTTTTCAAAGTTAATTTTATACACAATTTGCACCAATATTTTTTAGTGTTGAAGATGTGGAATAATACGAAGAATTGCTGCCATAATACATTAGTAGAATTCTGGAACAACAATACAAGAATATTTTAAAAGTAGACGATTCACAACGACGATAAACAGTATATAATAGGAAAAGCTATTGATTTGGTTTATTTTCATGCTTTCAATTAATTAAAAATTAACTATTTAAATAATTGTTTCAAAGTATTCAATAAAACTTTTCTTATACTTTAGTATTTGTTTAAAAATGTGAAGTATCTGTATAACAATTAATTAATAATTTATAAAGAAAATTAACTATCGATGCTTTTTTTAAAATCTTCTGGTTCAATGGATATTTTCAATTTAATTAAAAAACGTTTCAGAAAATAAAAGTATTTTGTGTATTATGATATTTTATATAATAGTAGTTTTTACAATAAAAATATTAGACATGAAAGTATTTTAATCCGGAGCAAAGCCAAGTACATCCGCTTGTTTAGCGTATAAAAAGTGGAAGTGAAACTTGCTTCTTTAATACCATTGAGTGTCATTGAATATAATGACATACGATTGAAAGGATTAGAGACTTTAAATTTGCTGTAACATGTATAAAACATTTTTTAAGATGGTAGAAACTCCTCATGTCTTATTTGATTTTTTGAACAGTGTTTTCCTTAACGACCCAAACAAAATGCTTTAACTTTATCATAACAAATGATGCACATTTAAATCTTTTTCTCTCAATAATATGAAAGAGACTACCGGGTAATCGATTATATTGTTTGGAATTGCCGATTTAATAATAAATTACACTCATCCTCATAAATTAAGAATATTTGAGAACCGCAGAACAATTGCACTACAGCAAGAGTTTCTGATAGAATAGAATCGGAAATCTTTTCTGAAATATCATGCTTGTGTTTCAAGCTGAAGTAAGCTACTAGATAGCGCTGAAATTACGTCATATAGAACAGAGCTGCAGCTGGTGTGTATGAAAGGAATCGTTGTGTAATGTCTGTGTAGTTCACAGTCTGAAATAACCATAAATGAATAATTATGATTCCTAGGATACACATGGATGACATTTTGTGCGGCGTCAGAATTGCTATGCGGTTGAATCTCGTTGCACGTAGATGGAAATATCCCAGGAAGAGGGAATGGCACATATTATCATAATTGGGGTGCGGCAGAGATTCTAAAAGAATAGAAACTTAAGTTGATATTTTAGAACAGGTTGTTCCGCGTTATAAGTCTCCAAATGACTTGTATTTGGTAGCCAAAAGAAACGTGTAGAGAACAGCAGCAAACTTTTCACAACAGCACTCTACATCCATAGGTACTACTTTTTAAAGGATACCGTGAACATACGATTCGGAGATTATGTTTAGAATCCTGCAGACACAATACATTATCGGCAGCTCATTCACTGTTCTTATACATATCCACAGTTTTTAACGGTGTTAATACCAAGACATACTTGATTTCTTTACCATACTCATTTTACATTATATTCATTGCCATACCTGTGAAATAAATCTCAATTGATTTCTGGTAAATTTTTGAAAATAAATTTAGAACTCAAAATATTTTCAAATGTGTAGAAACATTTTAAGCAATGAAGCAAGGAATTCCGACAAAAAAAAATACAAAATCAATACGAACGAAATTTTTAATACGAAGGACATTCTGAAAGTAAGATTCGTTATGCTTATTCTGAAGGAAGCTATATTACAAACAGAAACATACAATGACATAACAAAATACAAACTTTTGGCTATTTTACCACATATTCACCACCGGCATTGATACATTTGCCGTATCGTGAAATCAATTTCAAGAAACCACCCTGGTAAAAATCGGTGTCCAGTGAGGAAAGGAAATCCTTCACAGCCTCTTCATTGCTTCGGAAGTGACGTCCCGATAGTGCTGACTTCATTGCAGGAAACAGGTGAAAGTCTGATGGGGCAAGATCGAGGCTGTAAGCTCGGTAATCCAATCTCTCCCATCCCAGGGGAATAATGTGTTCTTTTGTGTCCCTTGCTGTTTGGGGTCATACATATCGTCCAAGAACAAAACATCTCGACGCCAGAGCCCTGGTCTCTGGCGTCGAATGCCGGACTTCAGTTTGGTGATGGTGAGGGTCAGCTGGACCATCAATGCGGTACGCTATTACGACACCACATTAGCGTGCAGCATTGCTGGTTCGTGGCGTGAGGAAATCAATCAAGATGGCACCCTTCGAGTCCCAGAACACTTTCAGCATAACCTTCCCCGCGGAGTGCGACGTTTTGAATTTTTTAGTTACGGGAGAGTTGTGACGCTTCCACGTCATGGAGATGCACTTGGTTTCTGGGGTAAAGTTGCGCACCCATGTCTCAGAGCCTGGTATGATCCTGAAAAGAAAGTCCTTTCCCTCTCTCTGGTACAGCATAAAGTGTTGGAGGCTTATTGTCATTCTTGAAGTCTTATAATAAGGGTGCCGAACGACCTCACGAAAAAACCTATCGACATCGACCTACTACCCCGATCTTGCCCCATCAGACCTTTTTCCTGCAATGAAGTCAGCACTGTCGGGACGTCACTTCCGAAGCAATGAAGAGGTTCAGCCGGCTGGGCACCAATTTTTACAAGGGAGGTTTATTGAAATTCATTTCACGGTACGACAAATTCATCAAGTCGGTCGTTAATATGTAGAAAAGTTGACGAAAGTTTCTATTTTGTTATGCCATTGTATGTTTCTGTCTGTAAGAAAGTTCCTTGTAAAAAATTATGACGAAACTTACTTTCGGAAAGTTTCTCGTAGCTTGACTATTATTATTGCGTTATTTCGGAGTTAGAGAAAACTTGTCTTACAAACTAAATTTAACTTTTCCTTTTGAAATCAAATTCAGAGCAGTCATTTTGGGCTTCTATTCAAAAAGAAATATAATTTTTTGTTCTTTTATTCCATAGGAATTTTCTTTGCAAAAGAAAAGGAAAAAAATTCTATTTCTCAGACCGTGATAAAAATTAGTTTATTTTCACTATCTCAACAGGATGTAATAAAAATAGCTTTAAGATCTTTTGCAAACCTATCATATGCAGACATTTCATTATCTCTAAATTGTTTTTCTGAATTATGAATGAGCTCATTATCATTTGTATATTTCCGCTCAGAATGAATGATGGTGTTGACATTTTCTCTCATTTATAAGTAAATTGTTTTCAGCCTCTTTTATAATAAAAAAAATAAAATAAAGTTTTTCTCTGAAAATCAGATACTTATATAGGAAATATTATCTATTCATGTTGCCTTTGAACTTCTGCTTGGGCTTCTTCTTATTTAGAAATATGTTTTCTCATTTATTTCGACATAATTCGAAAACTTTCAAACCACTATAAAGTATCGTTATCTTTCAGAATCAAACATAAATTTGAATTTGCATTCATATCTTTTGACATTCAGTTTTACTAGTTTCTAGTTGTCTAAATCATATTGTTTATAATATATAATCTTATTCTCTAATAGTTTTGAGTGCATCATAAGTATATGAGTATTTTCATCAAAAGCAATTGTTCATATAACCATAATTGTACAATTCTTTGAGAGACATGGAACTTTTTAAAAAAACTGTAGAAAGCAGGTTTTAAGTAAAAACATTATTAACCTTTAGATTACGATTGGAAGAAATCTTAAAATAATCTTTTAAATCGGCAAATCTTCGATGGTTTTCCTTTGCGAAGTCTTTCGAAGATAAGATCACTGTTCATTTTGTCCATCCATGAGGCTACCTTTTCTCGTCTTCCTTCCTTGCCATCAAATCTATCCGCCACACATTAGATGATATTAAAGGACAAGGAAATAAGACTCTACAGGGCAAATAGAGAGTAAGCAAAGCAGATCCGTTTGTGCAGGGTAAAATTCTAATAATTTATAGGTTTATCTTTACCAACCAATATGCTGAGTAAAAAAAATCAACTGGTAAAGCGTCTGTATAATCCTTTCCCCAAACGAAAGGTTTAACAAGTTTGAAGCTAAAAAAGAATGCAGATATTAAATAAGAGAAAGGCACGTGAAACGAAACACTCCCAAAACTGTTATCAAAAGTACAACTCACATCTTCATCCGGATATCGTTCATCTTTGTCCTGAAATCCTTCAAATAGCTTTTCAGTATCTTTAGCTGTTTTAAGGAGCTCTTGAATGAGGGTTTCCTTATCGGTTAAAGACTGTTCTTCGGAACTGTCTGGGTTGAAGTTTCGGCCAAAGTTGTGAGGCAATTCATTATCAGGATACATACGGATTGGAGACCTTTTATCAGTATCCTTTTCTTCAGCCCTCTCCGAAAAGATAGGCGGAGAGAATATTTCATCGGCATAAATATCGCTAGCTGGATCCTCCCTGTTCGGTTTAAACCTGAAAAATATTTCATATTATATAAATGCTTACACTTAACGAAATTTTAAAGTCAACAAAAGCAACAAGCTGAAATTAGTGGAATAAAAGAAAATATTTAAAGCTTTACAAAGTATGTGAGAACATGACATTTAAGAAGAAATAGTTCCTTTTCCATTTTTAATTTCTAGCATTATTGTGTTGAGCATTCGAAAACGGAGGTAGTAAAAAGCTATTTTCTATTTTTTTTTCTATGTCAAAAGTTATCATCATTTCCTCATCTTTACTTAAATAATCATGATCATACTCATAAAATAGTATTTATTAACAACACATGTTAGTGGAGCATGTTAATATTTGTGATTTAAAGGATTTGATAACCTAACAATCAGGTAGAAAAGAGGTTCCTGTCTTGTGATAATTTTTGTATGAGTTTTTTCCACTGAACGGTGTTGTTTTCAATACTAAATCTTAATGTTAACCTAGTGATAGATATTTAAAAAAATATTAAAATAATGTTCTTCGATTTCTTGTAAATATTCTATTAAACTATTCAACAAGGAATTTTGCAACTCTATTGTATTAAACAATTGTAATTCAAAGTGTCTAAAAAATGGTTGTTTGTTTCTGGATGATAAGTGATTTGATTCTTGATGATAAATGGTTTGATTCTTGATGATAAATGGTTTGATTCTTAATGATAAATGGTTTGATTCTTGATGATAAATGGTTTGATTCTAGTTGATGGATGGTTGCTTTTTCTCATGTATTTTTACATTAAATAATTTCAAGAGGAAATAGTATTTTGGTTGTCTCTTTTTTATTTATGTTATTTTATTAAAAATAATCATGAAGATTTAAGTTTGTGCTCTTAAGTCTTTTCAGATTTAATCCTCACAGTTTTTAGTAATTTCAAATGCTCCAGGAGCGAATAAGGTACATTTATTCTTAGTAACAATATATTTACAATTTTTTCCACGAGGTAATCGCACATAAAATTTTATATTTTATAAAGATCTTGATTTTTAATAATCCCTTTTTAACTAATTTAAATCTAACTTCGAGGAATAGTTTTTAAAAATATTTCATGAACCTTACTTAATCTCTTTCTTTAACTCTCTCTCTAAATTTTTAACAATTCAGAAATATTGATTTTAAATGATATTTAAACTGATATAAAAGAAAAATAATGTTCCTAAAAAATTTATATGGAATGCTTGTACCTGAAAGGAAATATACGTATTCTACGAATATTTCAGAAGTTTCTTATTTTTTTATTTTTTGAAACTTGAACTTACCTAATATTCTAACAGATATTATTTGAAAAGAGGCAAAAACACTGATGGAAATTTCTTGGTCGTTCCTTATTATATTTAATAAAAAATGTGTTTTAAGACTAAACTTGGGAAATAAATAATTCAGTAAATTTACTTTATATTATCATTTAGATTTCTAGACGGTTTTTTTTAGTTGAGAACAGTAAAAATAATAAAATTTTTCCATCAAATCTTAAGATGAGTAACTTCTGTAATGCTTACTTTATAAAAGCCAATTCATCTGGTTCTGGTGATTCTAATTCAGAAAGTATTTCTGGTGGCTAGGAAAAGAAAAAAAAGAACATAAATATAACAAGAACGACAGCATCCAATTAATTTTAGGTAAATCTGAAAGATGGTACAAATGATGCAAAATTGTCTTCTGAAAGTCTAGTAATAGATTATAAATCGTATCTTCTAGTGCATTCTTTCCTTATTAAATAGAAATTTTGAAATTCTAACTATGCAAACATTTTTGATTGCGCTTTAACAATATGAAAAAAAAAACAGAAAATTTAAAATAAAACTCTACGTTCTCAAATACTTGCACTAGTGATCAAAATTGTGGAAACGTTTTGGGGAGGAGTATTTTATATGTTCAGCTCGAAACTGTATGATTTTCAAGTTATACCACAAAATTGTAAATCATTGAAAGATAATTTTATCAAAAATATAATTCAATAAAGAATATCATATATTTGTTATACAGAGTGTTGCCGAATTCGACCTACAAATACAAGAGGGATTATCGTAAGCATCAAGCGGATGAAAAACCACCATAGAACATAGGGCAAACGACGTTTAGTCGGTGAAAATCGCAAAAATACAGGGTGTCCGAGAATTGTTGGAAACTGTTAAAAATTAATAAAAAAAACCTTAATAATGTTTCAACTACTATTTTTTTAAAAAAAATAAAAGCGCATTTTTAAAAGTTTTTTTTCAGGTAATTAATACGCCGGTTTGGTAATCCAGGGTCTCGTAAATTACTGAAAACGAAAAAGTAGTTTAGAGCCATTATTTGCAAAAATATTAAAACTTGAAGAAAAATAAAATCATGAAATTGTAGGGAATTTCACACTCTTTAATTTGTTATAAACATGTAATGTGAAAACTGAATAGTTTTTTCAGATATTCAATTAAAACCAGAAAGGGCACCATGACACACGGATTGGCTTCTGCCAATCAATTAAATCTGATTGACTAGAAATTTGTAAATTTCTCATTTGAAGTATCCAGTCAGCATGTATTCTTTACAATTTTGACTTTCTCTGAACGATGGAATGCATTCTTCAACATAATTCTTTAGGAACTGAACAGTTTTATTTCAAAGACATTACTAGAGAAGGTAACTTACTACTTCTGGCAGGGTGAATTGCAAAACTCGTGAGCAAAGGCCCGGATCGTAAGAAATTTGGTGACGACTCGAATATAGAATGTTCTGGATGACACACTGTGAGTAATCATGACCCCATCGATAACCTCCTGCGAACAAACGAGTAAGCTCGCTTTCTAAGAGTTGGATAGTCTCTGGTCCAAGAAGGTGGCGATAGAGGTCCACATCGGTGCCGTAAGGAATCTGACATCGGCCAAAAACATTATCTAAAGAAAAAAAGAAATTAAATTATACGTTTCATTTAATTTTAAATATATTATAAATACAGGGAAAAGGTCGTTTTCGTAAGTTTTATATAAGAGATTTAATATAAGAGTTCCTAAGATAAAATTTCCAAATAAAAAAAACTTATCTTAGGAATATGCCATTTTTACAAAGCTCTTTTCTGATCTGCAATAAAATCTACGTTTGTTGTATAATTTTGCTGATGTTCTTTATTATCATATAGCCATGCGAATGGTAGTACATATGTATTTGCTAACGAATTCCGTTTCATATGCAACTGCATTATGTTATATAATGTTAAAACGCCTCTAATACGAAAAGGATGGGCAAAGACCTTACCTTCCACATCAATAATCATCATGTATGTATGTTTAAAATAAAATTATACAGTAGAATTCAGAACAACTCATCTATAAACCATAAATTCATTACAATGGCGGAGAAATTTAAAAGAATTTCAATAATAACGAACACATACATGGAATTACAGAATAAAAGTATGGCTAATTACATAAATTAACCATAATAATTAAATTATTATTATTGCATAAATAATAATTATTTAATAATTAAAGTAGTACAGAATAAGAGTATGGTATTAGAATATTTCGAAATTTCATCCTCGTAATAATTGCTTTTTCGAAGCCTATCAAGTTCAAGCATTTTAGGAAATCGTACATATTAAGAAAACAAAACTGTAGTTTTAGTTCTGTGTAGTCATAAGCACAAGCTAAGAGAAGAATAAGAATAACAGTACTAGTTTAAAGGTTTGAAAACTTTATTCAACAAGCTCTTCGAAATATTACCTTGCATTCCAAATAGTTAATTTTCAATAAGTAAAAAATTTCATTTTCTACTTATTTACATGAAGAAGGTGAATTCTTTTGTAATTTCTAACAAGAGCAAACTATTCAGCTAGTCAGCATGAAACGCGAATTATAAAAAGTTAAATAATTAAGATTTAAGGTTATCTAAGAGAAGTTTAAAATTTTAAAGTCGAATTTCTCCATTTTGTATAATATTTCTTATTAGAAATATATTTATAATGTCAAAAATGACTTTAATGAGACAATTTTCTTGGGTTTGAGTATATGTTTCTATGTCGGTCCATTTTAAAGATACATTCATTGATAACATTCATTAATTCTTCGGAAATTGGTTCATTCAGAAATTGATAACTCTTACATTGCGGGTGAAAACAATAGTTGATTAATATCTCATTTATATACCAGATTTAGTCGATGAATTTTCAATTGTGTGTCTTTAATAGAGAGTTAATTCAAAAATGGTCCAGGTCAAAATATCGAGCTGCGAAAAATGTAATCGAAATTTATGCTTATTTTTATTTTATAAAATTTTCAAACGATATTTTAATAGATTATGCTAACCTACAATAATTCTAAAATTTGATTATTTGACATTTGTTTTAAAGGAACTTCTTAAACAAGCATTAAAAAATAAAATTGTTCATAAGCAAGAAATTAATCTACTCATAGTCTTTGAAAAATGATGTGTGTTTTGTCCACTTTTTTCTACAATGTTTCATTATCCCCAATGAAACATTTTTTTTCACGTTTTCATTGGGCTGGTTCTTTTTTCCTAATTAACTCATTTTTTCAATTCAACATTTTTATTGCTGTTTTTACAAACCGCCTTCAACATCACTTGAAAAAAAAATTGTTCGAAAGTTTTCAAGGATTATCTTGTAAATTTACTTAAAAAAAGAAAACAATTAGCAGAACTTTACATGAAAGAAAATAATGCTAATGGAGAGGGATAAAAAATTAAAACACTTACTACATATGTATTTCGAATTCATTGAAAAAACAACTTATTTTGGTCTTCATATTATTTTTAATTTTTCTATGCACATAATATGCTTTTAAAAATCATTTGAAACCAGATTTAAAACATATTATTTGACGTGAAGCTGCGTCATCCAAGCTTACCGGCAATAAAAAGTCTTTCTTTTTTGTTTTTTTAAATAGAAGAATAAAATTATAATTATAAATGCAGAATTGCGCTCATGAGCTCCATTCAGTTTTCATTCAGAATTAATTTTCGAATATGCGCACATTATAAAAAATATGAAAGCTAAATATGATTATTTCTCATCAGGTTACAAATCTAAACCAAAGTACGCGGCACATAAAAATAACTTCAATGATGAAATAGCTTATTTTGAGACTAAATTCCAATAATGCTTTGCCGACATGCGTTTCCATCCAATATCTTTCTGATTAAAGCAGATATTTTAATTTTTAATTAAGTAGGGTAATATATATATATATATGGTCGACGCTCGTTATAACGACCACACATTATAAAGACCATTCCATTATAACGACCAGTGATAAAATCCCAACTGTGTTTCACTATGCACTCGACGTTATTTTACTTCTGGTATAACGACCGTCCAGGGTCGTCTAATCCCAATACAACGTCCGAATTCAGCGGACACTCTTCTCGGTATTTTTCCGAAAAGAACATGTTTCTAAACGTAAATGACCTTGATTAATGTAATGCCAAGCTTCGTAGATCTAGAGTTTTCAGTGTTACCCCCCCCCCCCCCAGGGGCGGGTGGGCAATTGCCATTCACCACAGCGCGGAAATTAGAATAGCCTAGAATAAAAAATGTTGCAAGTGCTATTGAGACTATAAAATGTTTTTTTGAAAGGCAAGAAAATACAGAACATTATTTATCATCTTTAACTGAAATGGAAAATTATGTTTTGCAAAACTCACACATGCAGAAAAGTCAAACAATCATTTCTGATTTTTTTTTCTTTAGAAAATAAATGTTTTGTAAGACTATAACACCCTTTATTTTCTACTTTAAAATCTGTTTTAGAAATATATTTTTAATTGATAAAATTTTATTTTTAATACCACTGATAAAAAATAATTTGAGTATTTAGTTTGAATCTCTTTAAAAATCTCCTATTTTTACGGAGTGCATGTGTATATTTTTTAATTATATCCGCTATAGCGACCACTCGTTATAAAGACCTTTTGCTGTGGTAGGCAGAGGGTCGGTATAACGAGCGTCGACTGTATATATATATATATTGATCGAATTTACTGATTTAATTCAATCGCTAGAAAAATTTGCTACCATAAACGTTATTAATAGTTCCCAGTTTTAAGTTTATATTTTTCGAAGCATTTGCCTCAGCAGTTTAATCCTATACTGCGCAGTGACGTATGCATTCATCACTCATTTTTTGAACCTTATAACTAATGCGTTTTTAATCAATCTGAATATCTTTGAAGCAGAAAGTGTCTAATTTGAATCGAAATTGAATATTATACATTTTCATATCTTTTGTTATGTCTCTAAACTAATATAGTAGTGGCATTGTTAGGGCTATAAATTACAGATTATTACAAAATTTGTGTGTAAATATTTCGAATATTTATCTTGGTTTATAAATTTAGATTCTATAAAAGTACATGGCTTATATTTATGATTTGGATATTTATATAGTCGTAGTTGTGTGTCTCAATCATGTATAATTGCTTTAAAAATATGCACATATAGTATAGGCAAATTAAGGTTGGAGACGGAAATGATTATTATAAAACTAATTCTTTCTAAATTAGGTTATTTATGCCCCCTACTTCCCCAGAAAAATCCCAAAAAAATCCTGCTTGGGCAACACCTTTAAAGTTTGAGTATACGTCCGCCATCTTGGGCTTTCCCCAAAACTCCATAACTCAGCAATGGGCAATCATAGAGAGGTGCTATTGGTATCAAGCGTTTCTGTTTTGGAAGAAGAATTTATTATTGCAATAAAAATTCTAAAACAAAGAGTTAATATAACTTTATCAACATAAAATTGGTTTGGAAACATACAAAAATCAACATTTTTTCACAAAAGAATGAATTTTCTTGGAAACTTATAATTTGATGGAATTCATTAAAAATATAAAATTAACCCCTATAAATAAACAGGTAGTGTTTAATATGTCTGACAAATTTATCTCTTTAATTAAAGTCTTCTTTGTTTTGGGTAATCTGCTCCGGTTGAGGCGATGTTAAACTTAACTTGGACATGGTCCTTGGTATCGCAGATGAACTGATTTAGCGAAATGAATATGCCCAGATGCATGGAGGTGAAATGGCATGCGTTGGACGGAGTAGAGACGAAGACTCCAGTCGCCTATTCTTTCCGCTCTCATGAAGTTATGCATTACAGAAACTTGCTCGGAATACTGCATCCATAATTTTGCTGTATGGATTATTTCTTCTAGTGTCGTCATGATGCTGGATACAGCACTCAGTAAGAGCTTGACTTTTGACGGAAGGAATTATTCGGAGGAATACAAGTTTATCACCTCGTTGTGAATTCCCCTGAGAGTTAGAACCGATTACATAATCGAATTAACCGACCAATAGAATCAGAACCAATTAAAAATCGTCTTCTTCACAATACTCCAAAGTCAAATGAGCGATTGCTAACTGAGAAAGCGAACGAGCACGTAAAGTTCTTGTATAAGTAAGTCCATTAGGCATGAAGGCAACAACGTTCTTAGCAAATACCTCATACCACACTTCTTCGAGGCCACTAACACCCATGATTTTTCCCACAGCACCCATGTACTCACAAGCAGATGAAATCCACCTAATATTACTAGTACCTTGGACAAGCTCATCAATTTCATCCGCCTGAGAGACTGTTACTGGTTTTAATGAATAGCGGCAGATCAAATGTCGCATTTTCAGCCGCAGAACGAAGACAAGTGTTAATTGAGGTGGGGTTAGAAGGTTGAAGATTGACAAAAGGAAAGGGTATCACTGCTGACTTACCGTAATTTTATCTTTTTCCTGCCGCAATCTCCATGAAACCACTCCATCCGTTTTAAGGTTCTTCAGCTGACTTGGGACCAGCCATCGAAATCCGTATGTCGTTCCGATTTCGGGATCCATCTGCTGCAATTTCAGAGAGAGGACGTCTTCCATTACCAGGCGATGTAATCCATGGTTCTTGAGCCAGCCGTGAGTAAAGATTGGGATGAATCCGAATTTTCCAACAACCTTTTCCATTGTTATAACCTTCGATCCTAGAATACAAGAACTCGACTGAACAGCTGAAGAAGGAGTCACACACTTCACGTCTCCCATCACACGAAAAATCCCATGTCCATCCTCAGTTCGAGTGTTGTTATCTGCATTATCGAAGGCAATCTGAGCATATCCATTATCCTTAGCTTCACTTGAAGTGTTCACTGCCACGGAAGTTTCATACTGACAGATCTCACTGTAGGAAATTGATTAGCTTAAACTATGCAGCAGGTTAATTAGACGTCTTGAACTGAAACGCCTATGAAGAAACACTTCAATTCCAACCTGCACAGCTGACACGAATGACCGTGGACGCAACGAAGAAATGATAGAGTGAACAACTCTGAACAACTTCTATTTGCAAGGTGAACCTTTTGCTGTTTTCATCAAAACAGAAAGCAGATGAGTAAGCATCTCATATACTTGATTTTCTCCTCCTTCCGATATTTCTTCGCGCATTGGATATGTCGAGGAATCATAAACTTGATATCTCATTTCTTCTTGGAGGATGCTAATAGCTGCGTCTATATTCCTCTTTTTATCAATCGATCAATCTTTCAATCAATTTCAATTTTTTTTTTCGGTCTGCATACCATTTATCCGTTAAAATCTTCGAGGCAACTGGCCTAAAAGAAACAGCAGACCCGAAACATTTAATTCTGGATAAAATAAGAACGGTATTACCTTAGATTTCTGATAAAAGCTTCCGCAGACGCTTTTCACTATACAATTTGTCACTAACGGTACAGAAATGTAAGAGCATCTCCATAAGTCTCCTCTGGCAGTCGTCTTTGTTATCCAGAAAGTTGCATAATTTAGTAAAAGCCTCTAACTTGGACTCGTGAACGTGATTCCCGAGTACATTTTCAGATGGCTTGCCTACCAGGCAACTTGAACCAACGATTGAAAACTTTGCATTACAGTTTTTATGATATTGTGCGTCGACCGGAATTAGGTCACATTCCCTGTCAATTCGATTTAGGACTATTTTCCCCCACTTGTCACCACCCTTTGCGCACATACTCTGAATACTTGAAATTTTTGGGACAGTTTCCACTTTGCATATTTTTGAGTAACGCTATGGGTGCTTCTTGTAAGCTTCTTAATCAACCGTCTCCGTACAATAAAGACAGCATTTTTTAAATGGATATAAGTTACTTCTGAGGGGTTTTTTTGCATTTGTTCCTCCAGGTAGACACACTTAAACGTAATTCTCATGTCTGGTAAAATGTTTTCTGTAATTTACATGCACTCACATTTGACTAATGCCCTCAATTTTTTCCAAGATGTCATCTTTTCTATTTATAATGATATTCCCCAAAGTCTTTAAACCTCATGTCACATTGACACTGATTAATATTCACAACCCTGACTTCATTGCAGAAAACACAAATTTCCTCTATATTCTATTCAGCTGTCTAAAAACCGCCTAAGATCACCAACTGGATACAATCATGATAAAGAAAAAAATAATGGTGGTAAAGCTTATTTTTCAAAAAAGTTTATTTTGTCGAATGTATTTGATAAATTATATTTAAAAAAAAATTTTTTTTCTATATAATTCAATACCGAATTCTACAACTCATTACTGAGAAAGTGCTGTTTTTGTAAGTTTTCAAACCTTTTTTATATTAATGACATTATATAAACTCTCTATTTTAGACTTTTTATTGCAGTAATGAGTTCCTCTTCCAAAATAGAAACGTTTGACACCAACATCACCTCTCTATGTGTGTCCACTGCTGAGTTACGGCGTTTTGGAGGAAATACAAGATGGAGGATGTTTACTAAAAAATTAGGGGTGTTGCTCAAGTAGGATTTTTTGGGATTTTGCTGGGGAAGTACAGGGGGACTTCAAGAACTTATTTCAGAAAGAATTAGCTTTATAATAATTATTTCCATCTCGAGCCAAATTTAGGTCTAAATCGCATATACTAATAAGTTGAAAATCAATTTTTAAAAATGCCTCTATCTCTTACCATCAATAAACAGCGATACAGTTGGAATTTAAATATAAAAAAATAATGCAGTGTAGGTTTAATGGTCTTCCATTTCATTGAACACTCTGCCATTTATTCAACAATTGTTATTACAATTTGTAAAACTTCTTGCTCACTGCTGCAATGCAACACTGCTTTATTTAACTGCCGGTATGACAATACAAATATCTGTAAGTGAGTCTCACTCAGTATTCCCCTTTTACGATTAAAATTAGTCCCTGCTGCTGGTACATTTACGGTGTCGAAGATCGGTGTGCAAGTTCACAACATATATATGGACTTTATTTCTCTTTTTACCGGAAACTGAATTTAAGCTGTCTAGACACTTCAAGAGCTTCAAAGGTATTACTAAAATGTTTAACATACCCTAACAGCACAAGAAGCTCTACAAACTTGTTAAAATATATTTACAATATTGTAGAGAATTCAGAATATCGAACAATGTCATGGCGATATCGTCCAATATCTTGTGCTAATAGGGCAGCGACGAAAATTTCGTATAAATTTCAAGGTTTCCGTTTGAAACACTTGAATTCTTACATCTCATGAAATCAATGAATTTGAATGAAATTTGTTTTCGATATGTCTGTGTATGAGCACAAGAAGCATTATGGAAGTCTGATATATCAGAATATATTTTATGTTAAGAACTATCTTTATGAATTCTAAATTTGTCAAGCTAAGACTTTTATAAAGCTTATTCCACACATATTTATCTTCCTCTGAAATAATTCTATGCGTCATTTTGTTTGTAATATGTTTCATTTAAAGAAAGAAATCAAATTTATACTTTGCTCAGTTATTCAAATTTATTCTCTATTAAAATTTGTGCTTGAAACTTTCTGATATTTTTACAGAAATTTTATTCCTCTTTTTAAAAACAGCTACAACGAAATATTTTCAACAATTCTTTTTCCATACAGTAAAATCAAAATACTGAAGAATAATTCGATACTTTCTAAGGAACTTCGCAGAATTCTAGCTCCGCAAGTGTGAAAAAATGCCAAGTAGTGATTTTTAAGTGATTTATTTTTAAGTATTGCAGAGAGAGAACATTCAAGGATAATCTTATTGGTAAAGATTATTGTTGTTTATCTTTCTAATTTGGTAATAAAATAATTATAATTACAATAATTCAATTATTTTGAATAATTTCCCATTATCTAAGAATTTTAAATTAATCGCTACAGGAGGTAAATCGTATAAAAAATATAATCGGATCGTTTTCTTTTTCATGAAGCATGTACAATTTGAAATAAAATCTTCCAATAGAAAATTTCGTTTGTTTTATTTTTAACTATCTTAATTATTAATAAAACTGAAGTTGCAATGCTGTTATATTTTTTAAGAACTATTATTTCTATAGTTTTTAATATTTTAATTATCTTAACTCTGTAAAGCTGGAATTTTTTTAACGATTATTCACTCACTTACTGAAGAGCGGGAGTTTTAAATTTTGTACACTTACGCATTCTCGATTGAAAACCCAAACTATTATTATTTTCAGAACCTAATTATTAGTTAATCAATTGATTTATTTAAATTATGATCCCGTACTTGTGGCGCAATCTGGTATTCAATTTTAGAAAAAAATTATTTCAGAATTCCATAATAAATATAATAATGAATTTGTATTAAAGACTAAAAAATATAGAAAATAATTATAATAAAAAACATATAATATTGTGTGTTTTAAAAACTCTTTTTTTATTAAATTTATTATTTGTAAGATAACATTCAGTTGTCCCTAACTCTAATTCGTACTCAAGGGAAGATTAACATTCAGTCCATCTTCTAAAAGCATGAATGATACTATGATGAAGCAGACCTTGAAAGTTACGATATTCTTTCTGATAATGAAGCGTGAAATAGTAACCTTGAAAAGAAGCATGCATTGGTATCAGACAAAACGTTGATGGGTTTCTCAAAACGCAGTAGGACTTTTTTTTGTCTGATAAGTTTGAATGAACAGAAACCGTTCTTTAATTTCTTCCTATTCACCAATCCTCATTTCTCCAATACATGTATGTGAAGTGACTTGATAGCGTACATAGCATTTACTGATGAGCTATTTGGAGTTAATAAACCTCACTATCAGCACTTAGTTCTATTTGGTGTGGTGTACGACTACAAAATAGGTCAGATGTGATGAAAGGACTACTTTATGTGCGGTGGATTTTCTGGCTCACAGAAATATATGAATGAAGACTAACAAGTACTGGAAATCACCGCGTTTTTGTAATGCTTCTTGAGTAAGGATGCTGAGTTTGAATTTTTTTAGAGAATAGAAGAAAACTAACGTTGGAATAAAATAAAATAAAAGAATTTTTTTTATTTAAATTGCATAACAATAATGTGATTTTATCAGATATTAACGTAACTTGCAAATAAAGAAGAATTAAAGAGTGTATTTTTGTCAAACAGTAGAAAAAAGATTTTCTTATTGAACTGAAATATCACAAATAACTCAATCCATATTATTTTAAGAATTCTTGACCATAACTGATTTAATATCTAAAAGTTGCTTGTAACTTACTAAAAATACTTAGAATACAAAGAAGTAAAAAAATGGATAAAATAGACTACCTATGAAATAAATTTGTATCATTTAAATTAAATCTACGTTAAATTCAGATAAAATACAACTGTAATAATATCTAAATCCCTATAAAACATTTCTAAAGTAAATGAATGATCAGTTGGTGTTGCTGATATTTATCCAGTCAATATCCCAAATTATTTTCTCTCTTAAATATTTAAAGACTTCGAGAAACAGAAATATTTTAATTTACATAATAACAACGCTTTTAGTAGTTTTAAAAAAATCAGTAACATTGGATAAATTTTGGAAAATGTTCTACTTTGTCACAAGAACTTAGCTCATAGGAAAAAATTATATTTTATGCTAAAATTACATACTTCAAAACAGGAAATATTTTCACAGATGTTTTCAGTTTTATATCGAATGTAAATTGTTTAAAACAGAGATTAGAGATGAAGTAAAATAACAGAGCGTAAACCTACAAAATAAGTTGGTAATTAACCCTTTCGACCCGACTTTTAAATTTAACTAAGAAAAGTAGTTTAATTTATTGCTAACGTACCAAAAGAAGTACACTATGAGATTAAAGTTTTTCACTTTTCCCGTTTCTTGGAAATCTCTTGTGACAATGTGTCACAATTGTATAGTTTGTCTGGGATTATGAGGCCGCGGTGGCCTAGTGGTAAGGTCTCGGCTTTGGGGCCAGAGGGTTCCACCGAAGATCCACCGTGTATGGGGCCTGTTGCACGCTAAATCATACGTAGTGGCCAAACGTCCTGCCGTTGGTGCGGTGTGAAAGCTTAGAGAGGGGGTGCCATCTCAGGTGTCGTCCTCGTCATCTGACCGTGGTTCAAAATTACGAGGTCCATCCCAAAATAGCCCTCGTGTTGCTCCAAAACGGGACGTTAATATAACTAAAACCTAATCGACTGGGATTATTGTAAAACTCTCTTTCCTGCCATACGATTAGCATGTCCGGGGAACAACCTTACAGAATTTTAATAATAATCTTGTTCCGAAGGCAATAAAAATATAAGTCCTCCATTTGTAATTTGAGAGTGTTTTCTTTTATCATAATTTTATTCTCTAATTCCTTAAGGACACTTGAAACATGTAAAAGTGGGATTTATTTACCAATAAGGAACGAAGTCTGTTGTCTGGGACATATATGCCCATTAGGACCGAAAGGGTTAAAACGCACAGTAAATTCGATTTCTTATTGTTTCAATTGAAGAAAAGCTTCACCGGTAGTGATAAAGACAACAATAATCCAAAAATATTCTTTTAACCACTTAAGATCATTTATTTCACTACGATCAATATATTCAATATGTTTCTATCTAATCTATAGCATCGCTACTGATAATCATTTATGGAGTCGAATTATATTCTAGCATTGCTTTTGCCTTCTAATGCGGCAATAGAGGGTTCGGCATGTAAATCCCTTGATCCTAAGTCGAGATACTTTGCATTGGCTAATAAACTGAAATTTCAAAGAAAGTTGCATTTCCTGTGCCTTCTAATTAGGATCATTATCTCTGTGTCTCGAGTTATCTTGAAAAGAGTTGATTTACAGAGGAAAAATGATTATTCGGAAATAAACTGACATGAATCAGTCATCCTAATCCCCTTCAGGAGATTAAAATGAGTTCATGGTAAACTACTGAGCATTTTCTAGCGATTTTAATAATCCGAGTTCGTTAATCTCGTCATAATATATTTGTAATTAATTCTAGATCTTCAGTTTGCTTCCGTTTTGAAGATATGGAATTTTCTGAACCCCAAAGGCTATGATTTAAGACCAAGAAGACTGCATTTGCATGTTAAACTAACAAACGAAAACTTTTAAAGATCTTTTAGTGACGAGTAGGGATTTATATTTCCATTGAAACAAATTTAAGTTCCTTAAACTAATGTTTCTTTCTAGATTCGAGAAAGAACCATTGTAATATGAAAAAGTACTTTATTATTAAAAAGTACAAATTAAAATATTTAATACGATTTCCCATAAAATAAGTTAAATTTTCTAAATATAGGTCTTTAAAATTTAAGTAGTAGAGGAAATTCGTGTAAGACGACGAAGAGTCTAAGATGAAGAATTGCATTTTTCTCGAAAATTGAACTAGATGGTAGCCCCGATCCTGAATCATCAGAGACTTCCAACGACCAGTTACCCGTGTCACACCAAAATATTTCACTCCGTTATTAGTGTGATTCGCAGTACGCGATAATGTGTTTTTTAGTTGTTTCTACGCAACTTTTGGTTGCTGCTTGGTAAGGGATAGCGTCTGCGGAGTAAATATTTTTGGTTTTTTACATGTGATATTCGCAAAGAGCTAATCCCAACGCGTTCAATGATGTATTATTTTAATTTTTCTGATGAGCTGATATCCTTGAACGTTTTTTCGAAATAAAAGGGTGAAATCGGGTTAGATGACGAATTGGGTGGAGGGTAAGATGACGAACCCCTCCACGCTGTTTCAGTAGCTCGTCGTGCTACCTAAATGCCATCTGCCCTTCCTGCAACTCACTGGCACTCCAGGGAAAAATGAGCATCTCATTAAAAAGGAGATAGAGGAAAAAGAAGACAAACGAAAACTTTGACAGCTGAACAAGGCTGAAGTTAATAAGACTAAACGCGACAAACCTGCTAAAAATTCTACAAAAAAGAATAAAGTAGCTAAGCAACACGTCGACTTCCAATATTCTGAGTCTGAAGACTCAATTAATTCATTTGAATTTCCTTACGTTGACGCTAACGACAATCTGGACTCAGAGATCCTCGATAAGTAAGGAAACACGGAATTGGGATTCCAGTGTTTTATGTGCAAAGTCTGACCCCATTCCATCTGTACTGGCTAAGAAAAAAATCCAAGCCCATGGCGTTGCTATTTTTGTAATTGATTTCATTTCTTAAGGTTTGAATCTCAAATTATTATATTAATTCTTATATTAATTAATATAGACTATCAGGGTCTGAATTTTTCGATTAAGCGTTTGCAGCAGCATCTATTCACTTTCGGGTTTATGCAAATTAGGTATTCGTCATCTTACCCGCACAGTCTGGTAAGATGCCGAAATTGACTATTTTTTATAAAATGAAATTTTGGGGTCTCAAATATTAACATAAAAATAAAAAATATATCACTTTAAAATGAAGAGTTGGAGAAGATTTTGGCGGAAACATAATCCTCCAGCAACGAATATTGAGATCAGGAAAAATCCTCAAAGTTTGAGGTCGCCATCTTACCCAACGTTCCCCTATATTTTTGTAGATTCAGATAAATACATGCTTTTATTTAACCAATGCTTCGGTTAAAACTGTTATGACCATCATCAACACTGCCTATAAGACGATGAAGCTTGGTGATATTTCAGCATGATAATGTTTAAAGGCTGACAAACTATCTGTATGCGGCATGCGTGTTGCAAAAATCTTTCAAAATAGCATACAAGGCAGTCCTTTGGTCCCAGAGTTACCAAACCTAGCACGTAGTTGCTTAGATAGTAGGTGCTTACTAAGGAACAGGCTTTCAAACTTTCAATTAGAATTTTTATCAATTAAAAAGTAATCGAAATTTTAACGTTTCCCTCGATAAGCTCGGAGCACATCATCGCACAGAGACCACTTTTTCGGTACTTTAAATTTCAAAAAATTAGCTTCTAAGTGATACCAATTTTTATTTCCGAGCTGAATTTCAATGAAATTTTCAAAATTGGTTTTAAACAAATTTTTTTACGGCATTTCCCCTTCATGTGAACACGTGCAATAAATTAGCAAGAAGTTAAATAATTAATGAGAACACTTTAGTAGCTCTCGTGCGACTAAGCAATAATAAATATTAGGTTTTTCATTTAGTAAAGAAAGATTCAGTTATGCAAAAGCTATCTCTATATATAACTAATGCTTTAATATAATTCGAAACATTATATGTTTTTCAAACATGATAATATTTTTAGACTTTCATTCTTTCTGTAAATTGTGTGAGATGAAAATCTTTACACATAAAATGCAACGACTGGCACAATCAAAACCAGACGAAGATAAGGCAGAGAAATCGTCAAAAATATTTTAATACTACGATTTGAATCTTTCTTTCTTTATTATTGAAACTCCTTTCCATGTCCATGGAGGTTACTATTTTAAAATTAACAATGAGTTGCGTAATTTTATTTACACTTGATCAATTAGATCTTTCAACACATTTCTGCAGTATAATTTTCTTCACAATTTAGCCTGATCGACAGAGCATGACTTTTAAACATAATATTTTAATGAAAAATTCTATATTTTAATAAAATTTATATCTTAAATATAGTTTATTATATGAGCTTTAATTTTCTTTTTTAAAACTCCAAGACAACAGCTTAATTAAATAAACATGGCTGCAACGTGGCATAATTAAGACTTTATTGTAACTATTTTTTTTAATTATGAAATATATGAATTCGAATAAAAAATATTTTCAGTGTTTACACTATGAATTTAATTACACATATTTTTATTATGTTTTTTCCAATAAATGTTTTTAATCTATTTTTAACTGTTCGATTTTTATTCTCAGCTACTCAAGCATATTGGTTGCCATGAATGATATATAATAAATAGTTTCGAATAGTCAATGAAACATAATTAAAAAATGAAAAATTCATTTTATCCTATTCACTTATTTTTTTTAATATAATTATACTTTTATGCAATTTAAACAAACCTTCAAAAAAAATTAGAGAAATATAATCCATTTAAATCAGATAAGTAAGCAGAGTTACGATTTACAAATAATACTAATAATGAATCATGCTAAATGGATTTTTTTCGTATTAATTTTTAGCTTACAAATAACCCCAAAATATTTCATTTATAAAACATACATATTTTTTAATATTTACAACCCGAAATGAACAAAAAATTGCAGAAGTATTTAATATATTCGTGAAGCATAAACTATTTTATATTTCATAAATTCCAGACGTGTGAAATTTTATTATTCGTCTATATGACGCCTATTATTCGTCTATCTTTAAATTTTATTATTCGTTATGCCTTGCATACTCAATAATTCGAAACATTATCTCTTGTCTTGAATGTTTTATTTTTAGTAATAATTAATAAAGCTGCTAACATATGGCTATATTTTGTCGTATTTTCTAAAATAAAGGTAGCACAGTTGCATCTTTTTCTAAAAATTGTTAGTCTTTCAAATCTTAATCTAATCATTTAATTCATCTTTCAATACCTGATATTTATAAAAGCATTATGTATTCAAATTGTTTACGTTTACAAAAAAATTATGTTTACTTTTTTACCTGATGCCTTCCCAGTTTTGTTATGTCACAGCATTTACTTGAATTTGCAAGTTTCAAGACGCTGTAATATACATATGTGAAGAATATGCCATCATATATATATTACTAAATGGAACAAAGGAACAGTTTAAAATCGTAAATGGCTGTAATTGATAAACGTTATGATACCAGATGTTTTTCAGTATTCCTTAATCAAAACCAACAAAAAATTTTCATTTCGTACAGCGATTTTCTTTTTCCCCAAAAAAAGTAATAAAATATTCTATCTGAAGACAGCAACTTTATCTTTAAACAGTCATATCATTATTTGTAACTTTATATATAAATATTTTCATTTAGTGATGGCTTGAATTAATAACAGAATTTAAAAGTGAATACTTTTCAATTAATTTTTATAAGAAAATTTTTCTGATTTCATTTAATTTAATGAGAAATTTTAGTGAAGGAGAATGCTATTTGAACAGACATAATCCGACGGAGTCATTCAAACCAATTTAATTTTCTATAATGTTTCTATATTTATAAACGAGTTAAGTTATATATTCTTCATTTGATAGATATTTTCTTTAATTATTGAAAATGTGCTTTTCGTTTCAGTGCTATTTATTTCTGACGTAGTTTATGGCGAATTGTTTCTCATTGCCGAAGATGTATTTCTTCAGCCGTTCTGTCATTTCTCTTAAAGTTCGATTTCTTTATATAATTAAATCTAGCCGGTAGAAAGTAAAAATAAAACAATTAAATCTCTATATTTATTTTAGAATTTTTAGAACGTTTTTATTATCAAAGAATCCATCCGTTTAAATGTATCGAGGTAATTTATGACAAAATAAGTGCGAAATTTTTAATTCATTTACTAATAATCATATTAATTTATTCATATTAGTGAATTTAAATTCAAAGAAACCATTTCAATTTTCTCCTCTTTTTATTTATTTTTTAATTGAAAGTTTGGACTGGATATGAGCCAACAGAAAATGCCAAAAGAATTCTGTTTCATGAATTTGCGATCAAATTCGTAATTATTTCCCCGTACAATTAAAACAAGAATGTGTTTCCCCTCCCCAAAGTATTCAGACTGTCAAGAAGTCTGCCTGCAACTATTCCTACAAGATTATGTTGTCACAGGACAGGCGGGGGCCCCAACCACCCAAACCCGATTTGATTCAACCCCACGGGAGTAGGGCCAAGCATGAACAAATGGCTTGGGATCTTTCTTTTAATAAATCCCTCTGCGTTTGTCATGATCACTGCATACCCGCAAGGAAACAGGATGCAAAGGGTACGAAAGCACCGCGCAGTACTTGGGAACTAACAATCATTTTATTCACTCTCTCCCTTCCCGTGCAACGGTGGATTGACACATGCACATGAATGTATACATACAAGACGAAGCTTGCCCTAATTACTGGTTAACCCCCGTCTTCCCATAATGATTTTGCCTTCTCGAAACTTAAGCTCTTCCCTCCCTCCGCATAGGGTTTGGAAGATTATATCAATTATTTAAAGATTAAGTCTCGGGACAAGGGTGCTGCACGCGAATTCGACTACTTTCAGCTTTTAAACGGGTCTTTCGATCGGCCTTCTACCCTTCAGCTTCTCTTTTTTTTATTCCGTCATACTTCGAGAAGGGGTTTTCCTGGAAAAATAAAATGGGACAATAAAGGTTGTTTTCGTTGAGCTTCTTTTTCGATTTCTGAAGCTTTTTTACGCTGTCAGAAACGCTATTTTTGTTTAATCTCGTGAAAAATAATGAATGCATTGTACATATTTTGTGCTTTCTCTGTCTCTATTGAATGTCTGTTACCTAGTCTTTTTGCCTGAGTATACTGTCAGGAAAGCAAATATATATATATAATAAAAGTTTACATTATTTAATTTTTAATTGAAGTTATTATTATTTATTCGATTATTTTATTTTTACTCGAAGAATAGCATCGTCCGACTCGCTAAGATGACTGCTCTAAATAATATCTCTGGGGATTATAAATGCAGTATAGCCATTGGTAACATAAAAATACCTGGTTCCAGAAAATTATTCAAATTTCAGAAACAATGTTTTCGAACATTGAAAACGTTCCAAGAGTTTCATCACTTGACTGAAATCTAAGAGACGAAAGCAAACTTTATAGCCTCCTCATGTATGAATAAATAACATAGAAACAGCGATGATCCAAAAACAGTCATCATCTCTCAAAGCACTGATTGTTTGATTCTTTGAGTGATCTTATTTTCTCTCAACATATAAAATCACTCTGATTCAAATTATGTCTCCTCGTATTTTCTTACTATTTCGAGATCATTAAAATTTTTAAAATTTTCAATCTGTCTCCCATACACTCAATCAATATATAAAACAAACACCGCAGTGGTCTTATCTATGAATAATTTAATAATCCGTTACTTTCATAATAAAAATAAATTCTGCGCATAGTCAAATGTCCAGCTTCATAAAATATTTTTTAATCAGGAAATTTTATTTATGTTGACTAAGTGTAGTCATCTAAATAATGTATATTTTCGAAAAAAAATCGAAAACATTTCGTTTTCTACATTTAATATTTCAATATTTAATCTAAAAAGTTATTAAAAAGCAGAAGCAATTTTGTGAATTGCTGCATGTATTTATGTATAAGTGACGGTAAAGAAATGTGGAAGAGTTCGTCGTGCATGGGATTAATTATATTCCTTTTTAATTATTTATTATTTAAATTACACAAAAATACATATTTAATATAAAATGTTTATCTTAAAATTTATTTCCACAATTTGCTTGTGAAGCTCCACTAAGCGATCAAAATACAACAGTAAATTTGCAAGAATAGATATTAGTAATATGATTATAAATCATGTAATGATGAAATTTAAATAATCCATAGAGTAACATTACGAGATGTGATAAATGAATCTATAAAACATACTACTTAAGTGTACGAAAATAAATATAAAAGAATATTCATGCTCATTTTTAAGATTGAGAATGCAGCGAAGATAGATAAAAAAAATTAATGATTTGACTAGAAAAAGAAAAAAAATTATAATCAGATTTACCAAACAAATATTTTATTTTTAAAATATATAATTCTTAGTATTAATTTCATTGAATAAATTTTCTCAAGAAATAATTTTTAATCAGTAGATTGAACTTCAATATATTTATTATTTAAATTTTTTACTAAGGATTTTGAACCATCCCATATCTTATGAAATTCTGAATGTAAAAGCAGAATCAACTTTATTTCTTAATTTCAAAATAAAAAAGTTTGTAAATTATAAATGTTTTCTAAAAGAAATAACGAACTTAATGACAGTAGTTACACAAGTTCCATAAGTAATTCTGCAAATTAGATTTAATAACTAAAATCATTAAGATTTTTAACGAAGCACTCAAAATCAGCCGTTGCCTTCCTTCATAAATCATAAAAGCCCTGTAAAGTAATAGCTCAACAACTATAAAATCATTTGAATCAGAAAGCGTTTTCTTCGATTTTATTAAAATCATCTTTTTTAAAAATATCTCACATAAAAATAGACACCTTTACACGAAAAATGTTATCAGGCAAGGATGTAATTTACCTATTAAAAACTTGTCAGATTTGTGTAAAAGTAAAAGCAGGAAAGAAAATTGACATTGTTGCATTGTAGGTTGGACTAAAGCACATCAGGTTTATGCTAGATAATTCCTTTTTCTGCAATTTTTTGCACTAAATATCTGTTTTTCAATTAAATGGTCTTTGTATCTTAACACTCTCTTCGATTCCTAGTTAACTGAAAACAGATTGTCTTCCACTAATTAGAATTTTCGTTGTCAAGGCGGGCAAAGAGGCTTAGCCTCAAAAGTACAAAATAAAAGAACGATCGGAGAAAAAAGTGGGGTAGGAAAGTTAATATCCCCTCGCTTTTAGTCAACCCCTCTCTCAAACAACTGAAAGAAAGAGAGAAACAAAATTAATCGAAAAGAGATCATCTAGAGCGAGGGTCTTTTTTTGTACAATTTTTTTTAAAGTTTTCGTCATGTTTGAGGTTGAAAATGTGCAAAAAAATGTGTCGTCATGGAATTCCCTGGGTGAGAACAGAATGAAATAAATGAAAAAGAAGGATGAAGATGTCAAAGAATGATATACTCTTTAAAAGGAAGCAAAAGAAGTATTTCACTGTTTGAAATAGAGTTTAAAGTAAAAATAATGCAAAATAAATTTCCGTAAAGCTCGCATGGAGCGTGTCGCCCTGCTTCGAGAACAAAAATGTTTTAGGAGAGTTTTAATTAGTGATAATTTGGAGATCGTGATGTTAGAAGGAGGTAAGTGTTACGGACTCGAGTCTTAACAAAGTAAAAGAGACGATCGTCAAAGGTTCACATTCTATCTATATCACCGAAATCTTTTATTTTCAAGGTACAGGTTTGTTTTCTTAAACAGTAAACCATGTTGTGATGTTTGAAATTAAAATTTGTGACGAAATCACTGCGAATGTTACAAAGAGCAGATATGTATTTATTCCATATGCTTCTTTAGGCATATTTTTAATATAATACATGCACTTTTTTAATCAAGATATTAAAAAACTAACTTTGATTTTGTGAAAACGTAACGTGACACTAAATTGCATAATAAAAAAGAATTAATGATGAATGCATTATGTAAGAATGGTTTCCACTTTCTGTACGGAAATCTGTGAACAATCGTAAGCTTATAAAGATGTCTGATAGATAAACTAAAAAGCACGTCACGTACATGACGAGATGCCTAAAAGAATAGCGATGATTAGAGATTGGATAAGCATTTTTGTATTTGGATGAAAAGAAAAATAGATAAAAAGTCTTAAAGGAGAGTAAAAATTGAATTAGGGTATTATGAGCAAAATAGTATGCTGTAGTACTGAAATGTTTTGAAAAGTAAAAATTCTTCAGTCTCCTTCCAAATCTGGCTATTTTTTCTTTTAAAAACGGTGAAGGATTTATAAATGAAAAATGAGCAGCAAAGGATTTTAGCATAAAAACGCACATTGGACTTTCTTTCTGATTCCAAGTAAATACTCTGATAAAAGATATTTCGTATGTATACAAGGCAGTTAAAAAAATTCTATGTTTACTTTCAAGAAAATCACCTAACCTCTTCATCAATGTAAATTTTGATACAATAAAATATATCTCTAACATTTTCAGTAAAAATAAGAAAAATAATTTTTGAAAATTATTGGTAAAAAATATATAAACTTCCTTTAGATTCCACAGTTATTGTCATCTTTCACAAAATCTTTCTATACTTTAATGTGCTTTTAAGTAAAAGAAAACTGAAAAAAAGATAAATGATGGTTATCTTTTCAGTTTGCCTGTAAAAATAAATTATAAATTAAATTTTGCAATTGCTGTTTTTTCTGATATAGTATCTGATCTTCCAAATTTTTATATTTTAAATATTTTCTCTACTTCAGAAGCATTTAAAAATGAATATTTAAAAAAAATATCTACGTAGATAAAAATATTGTTTAACTTTGAATCTTGAAAGCCATTCATAAAGGCAGACTTAGTCTTTCTGTTAAAACAAGAAAAGCATTTGATAAAATAATGGTTATCAATTACAGTTTAAAAGAACAAAAATAAAGAGAAATGAAACTTAAAAATCTCTTACCATCAAAGCATTCTTCTTCTACTTCACAAACTGTTGGGCTGAAGAAGCAACCTATAAAAATATAAATTCATATAATATCAACTGAAAGTAATAAAACAGCGATATAATTATTTAATTTACTTTTAAGCTATTAAAATTCAGTTTTTCGTGTTCAAGAAATATAAAAACAAGAAATTATCCCTTCTCAAATGGAAGTTATTGAAAAAAATATGTTAGTTTCAACAACATTTCCAATTAATGTGTATTGAAATGTTCTGTAATTTGAAGTGTTTTAAAACTCTTTACTAAGATATAAACAAATATGTAATATTTGTTATTGTACACTCTTCATTTACATTTTAAGTTAAAAAATTTTGCACAGTATGTGCTCGAAAATTACATTCATCAGACATTTCTGTACAAATCAGCATATTAAGCTGATGTTGTTTTTTATTTTTACCATAAGATTGAGATTGGAACTAACGATCTAGCTCCATAAAATATTGTTTCTTTAGTAAACATTCCTAAACATTTAGATTCGTGCATTCTTTCGAGACGTGCATTAACAAAGTAAAAATCATTCCTTTAGTCGTATCTGAAATGGTTTGAAACGTCCATCTTGTTCACATCTTTAGGTTTAATTCCAAAGAAAACTTATAATAAAGAATTGGATACTTTCTAAAGTATTGTCTGAAAACTCTCAATCTGGCATCATGCGAAAGCCTTATTTATGGACGCCATCTAAACATTAATTCTGATAAAATTTTCGACTACAAAATTTTGTCGTTTGTAGTGTTATTATTAATTATTGTTTCAATAATTATTTAGGAGCAAACTGATAATAATGAATCTAAAATCATATAATTATTTACTCATCTTCGAGAAAGTATTTTAATTTTATAAACTGGTTTTGTGTAGTGATTAACAAGAAATGAATATATGCTGATATAATTAGAACATATTACATGCAAAAGTTGAAAACACCAAAGTTAGTAATTCGAATTCTCGCAAAAATATAAAATACAGAAAACACAAAGCGATGGAAATAGAAGCAAAAACAGTCTCTACTCGAAACAATATTCGTTGTTTTATTCTTTTTTACATTTATTTCAATTGCAAACATTGTAAAATGAGAGTTAAACATTATTGATGCAAAGGAAGAAGAATTCTAATTTTATATTCCAAACAGGATTATTTTGTATTCAAAATATTTCTAAAATTTTGTAAAATGAGAAATATAAATAACATTTTTTGTTGATGCAATAAACTAAATATAATGGTACAGAAATTCAAAATTCTAGGAGAAATGTGAATTACGGTTTCATTGATTATTTTCAAAGCTCGATATTATCATATTAAAACAATAATCCTGAGCTATAATACAAAACATTTGTGATAATCCAAATCGCAATTTCTTTCTTATAACACTGAGTACATAAAAACATTTCAATGATTTTTTATAACAATAAATTAAATACGTTTTAATTAAGCATAGCATACTTTAAAAATTTATACGAAATTAATTCTGCAACTTTAAAAGAAAATAATATTTTAAAAAATTAGTGAATTAGGCATTCGCTTTTAAAATTTCGCATATTTCACTCAATTAATATTATCTAAAATCTTTCATTAACCTCCGAGGTTTGTTAAATTTTCAAGACAACATGAGAAAGAGAATTTTAAAATTAAATTATAAAATTAAAATTCAAAAATTTTAATTACTAATGTTACTCGTTATTTTAGTTGAGTGCTGAAAAAAAGACGCAATAGTGTAATTAATCGATTATGTAATGTAATTTCGATATGAATTTATAAAAAAATAAATATAACATAAAATTTCTTTCATTAAATAGTGTTTCGGTCAATTCATCCCCTAGTACTAATATCCTACTATTATATAAATTACTATTAATTTGCCATGCATTATCTTAAAATCTTTTGTATTTTTGGTGAATTAAGGAAAAATGCTTTCAAAATAACCACACCAGTTTCATCTCCAACAAAGAATATCCCATCTCATATTCTATATAATCATATTGTAGAATTACATCAACAGTAACAGCGGATAAATGGATCCAAGTGACAGAGGAGAGGTAAAAGACTATTTGATAGTCCTTTTTCCTTCGAAAGACCTCTTTACGTCACACGATACCACAGATCACGTAACAGAAAATGCAGTCCCTAGATTTCCTCTTCATCCAGGTATGAATATACGCCACATATCTTCAGATGCTGCCTGCTGCCTTGTACCGTCTTCCTCCAAGAAATAGAGAAACTCTATCTGATGCATTTCCCGTTCTGTCCATACATTTTTATCTCCTTTCCTATTCTGAGACCATGTTTCGGGGAAGTTTTAAGAATCAAGAACTTCGGGCAAAGTTCATTCCATCTCGACTAAGAAACTTTATTAGAAGGAAAAAATCATTTAAAAGGAGAAGTAACATGACTCTGCTTTCCTTCATTAAAACTTAGCAAGAGTTTCAGATTTTATTAATAACTATGTAATACATATTTCTGATTAAAACGACATGACGTGGAAAAGAGAAAGAATGAAGTCAACCCAGTCGGAGTATTTAGTGAAAGCGTTTTATTCCTTCTATCATAGAAATATTTCGAAATTCCATCAGGGGTAACAATAAACCGCCTTCGCCAAGTTGAGTTGAGTTGTACAAATCCTGGTTCCTCTAAATGGACCGCATTTTAAAAAAATTGCCGAGTAACTCAATACTCTCTTTACGGACAATGATTTATTTTTAAAAGTCCTCTATGAAAGACACTGTAGCTGCAATCGAAATAGCAAAAACACTGAGGAAAAGTCTTTCTACTTTATTATTATTGTCATGGTTGAAACATTTTTTTTATCCATGAAAGATTAAAAGAAAATTTAGCGCTACTCACTTGGAGCGGGATAAAAGTCTGAATTAAGGCAGCAGCCTTAGTTAAATATTTTTAATTACTGCAAAAATGAAGAAACGCAATATTTTAAGAGCTGTTTCTAATTAAAGCGAAAAAAGACTAGGGATATTTAAGGTTAAAAAGTAAATGCTTATAATTAATGCTTTTCCGTCATTATTATTCAAAATTTTTCAACGTTTAATTGATTCAGGGGTTTTCATAGAAATATTCTCCTTAAAAGAAAAACGGGTCTTAACTTGTGTGTTCTTTTAAGAACTTAAAGTAATTACTTTCTTTCGAATGCCCGAAAGCCGCAAATAACGGAAACGTCTTGATTATATAAACCAGCGGAATTTCGAAAATAAAAAAAGAGTACAGGGACAATAATTGTTTACAAGAACTAATACATATTTTTTAATAATACATTTAATTTTAAAGTAAAGAATGCTTATATTCTTAGGAACTTTAATTTTTACTTGGCTGTGACAGGAGGATATCCTTATTTAGAGAAGAAGAGCATCATTAAAAAATTTAAAATCAGAGAACACACTTAATGCTCGCTTTTACTGGTTCTCACAAATTATTATAAGATTTTCTTTATTTCAGAACAAGAGGAATTAATCAATTACATCTTCAATGCGGGAAATCTGTTTTCAACACAAAATACTGAGAATTATTTGACTATCAGAATTAAGAAATTCTAATGAATTGTGAAAGTTTCATGCAAGCGAATTAGTATCTTGTTATAATTAAATCTGATACATGAAAATATTCGTTATTTTTCAGTATTTGTTTTGTCATTGCAGTCCCAACAGGCAAAATTAAAAATTCAAAGTCTGGTTAAACATAATCAAGAAATCTGCAAATTTTAAAGGAAGACTTTTCTTCTGGAGAAACGGTAAAAATCATAAAAATATTAAATTTCTTATAAAATGATAAAATAATTGTCCAATATAGTTATTTTTTAACTATACAATACCTTTGAATTATATATCACAGAAGTATTTCCACTTACGGAAACGCCAGTGTTATTAAATTTGGTTCAAAATCTGCTCAATAAATGAAATTTAATAAAATACCAACGA